>VZTX01024297.1:445620-580620 GCA_013400915.1 Pardalotus punctatus
CCAAAAAAAAAAAACATGCAGTCCTTTTTTACTCTGAAAAGAAAATACTATATTTTGTCAATAAACAATTATGAAGGAAAATAACCAATTAGCTTTATCCTTATACTGGTAGATTCAGCTTTGAGCCAGAAGCAAAATAACTTCTGCCCCTATGTACGTCTAGCAAGTACTCAAAATGTTGAGAAAAATCAACACTTTTTATTTGTTCATTGAAATTTGGGCCTTCTGTCTCACAGACATATCCACTGGAGCTGAAATTAGGAAAACCAATCCTTCTGCAGACCTGAGAGGAGGAAAGAAACAGCAGTGCAAAGGGAGAACCAGTGTACTGACAGAAAACACCCAAAGTCTGCAACTTTACATTTTACTTCTTTGAAAGATTTGTATTAAATGTTTTGAACTTTCCTGCTTGCTGATTTAGGACTCATTGCCATCACAGAAATACAAGAAAAATTAATCTAAAACTGGCAGGAGGGTGCTTTGGAGATAACTGTGAGCTTTTCCTAGAAGTGATCCTGTTTCTCAGCTGAGACCCAATTCCTAACCCATACATACATGGTAAGACATATGGCAGATATTTTGCAGGTTAAGTGGGCCAGAACCGTAAACGTGGAACAGAAAAAGGGAAGACTGTGTCTCTCACCTTGCATGAACAACGACACTTTTGTCATTTTCCCCATGCCCTAAATAGACTGGATTCAGTAGCTTTGAATTCATGACATTTCCTTCTCACACTGATCTCCAGCTCATAATAAGCTAGTAGCTCAGCAGTCTTTTTATTTTCTTTTCCTTTTTCCTTTTTTTTTTTTTTTTTTAAATTGGCTAGGGAGGCAGGCAAGCTTTATAACCAAAACAATCAATTTCAAGCTGCCGAACCCAATCAAGCCGATTTGAGAGTGACCCTTTAAATTGAGTGTGAAATTGGGAGATGGAGCTCCCCTTTCCTACTCCAGAGCTGGTGGAGAAACCATCACTTCCTTTTGTAAGTGGGTGCATTAATAGTTGTGCTGTTCTTGCAGACATTATGTGCTAACAAAACTATGTGTGCCTGGTTCTGTAGCAGGTTACAGGGGAAAAACAAAGAGAAGGCCATCTGGCTCCACCAGTTTGTATGTATAATGTCCAGATACTAATGCTTAATGCACTTGTAAACCTAAGTTGTCTCTCTCTCTCGGGGTCTGATTTTAATTTGGGTAATATTCCCGTTAATAATAACATCTAATTACAACATCCATTAAAAGTTAGTAACATTAATTTAACAGGGAGAAGATCTAATAGAGTTCTTAGAGCAGTATTGGCATTTTTCCATTAAATTAATGTTACAAACTTTTTAAAGGATGTCTTAAATAGGCATCGTTAGTGGTGGGAATATTAAACAAATTAAACTCAGGCCTTTAATATGAGGTGGGAGCCTATTTATGAATCCAAGCAAAGGTGTCTGCTATGCCTTTCAATCCATTTAAAATGTTCAACAGGAAGCATAAGGCTGTGCAAAATTTGCAGTACCTAAGTTTCCTTCTAGTAAAGGCTCAAATGAATGATTTTTTTTTTCTTTTTACAGTATCTCTTTGGCTGACCATGTGGTCCACACATTCCTTGCTTGGCTGCTGCTGCTCTTTCTTTCCAGCAATGGCGTTCTCGTCTATTAATTTTCCTCTTTTTGGTTATTTTGGTTTGTTTGGTTTGTTTGTTTGTTTGTTCTTTTGTTCAAAGAAGGTGATCATGAAACCAAAGGATTAGCAGTTCTCCTGCTACTAGGCAGGGGCCTTGATAGTTTTGAAAGAGACTCACAAATTTGTCTGAAGAGGGAGAAATTATATCAGAGATGTACAGGTTTTGAAAGGCATGTTTTTGTCTAAATCCAGACCTCATCTGCAGTAGAGAGCATTTCCAGTTTAAACATGAGCCTGCTCAGATGGTCGTACCAAACTGTTAAGGGATTAATTTTTTGAAGATGATTCCTAGTTTACAGGCTAGCTATAGACAGAACTTTTTATAAGGCAAACATTGGATCAGACAGATTATATTCCCCTTGGGTGAGGACAAAAGGAAGAGCTACGTGTGAGGGAAGTTAGTCAGATACTTCATGTAATACTGGAAGAGGATCAGCAAGGGACTGGCTTCATTTTGGGCCCCATACAACATGAGCTTGTAGCGCAGTCTATTGTTAAACTCTTCAATAATACAACAAAATTTAATAAAGCAGCGGTGACAGCAAAACCAGCAGAGCAGTGCAGTGCGGTCAGATTCAGCAAGCCTTAATAATGCATGGCTTCAAATTTTTAGCCAGCACTTTGCTGCCTCAAGACTTTCCAAGCAGACATCAGCAAACACACAATATTCAGAGTATCTGGAATAGATACCAGGATGGGATCTACATATGAGCAGTTTGTGTTTGACGTCTCTGGACTTGTGCAGCCCTTCTGACTACGTACTGTTAGAAACTTATTAAATCCTTTTTTAGAAGGGTCTGATCTAATGTAAATACTAAAATAGGCATGCATTCAAGCTTACAAATCCCCATAATTCATTGTATCATTCATTAGGCAAAATGATAAATTTGTGAATTTCTTTTTTATTTACCTTGCATGGAAACCCTTCTTTTGTGTGTTTGCCTGCCACACCAGATTTCAGCCTGTGATGCTCAGCTGTTGGGCAAACCCCATGGACTTGTTCTGTCTCCTATTTGGGCACCAGGAATATTTTCCCACAGTACAATGTGCAACTAATGAAGTAGTGAAAGAACCATAGGTTAACAAATAGCTTATAATCTTGCTGAAAAATGCATGCTGGGTGGCCCCATGATAAAAAGCTACCCTGGCTAGCTATTAGCCCTCTCTAACCTGGTGTGAGCAGGATGGCAGGATCCTTTCCCAGAGTTGAACTGTGCAGACCCCAGAGACAGGATGTGAATCTCCTTGCACCAATATCATCAGTCTTCAGGGCTCTTTGTCACTGCTTAACAGCATATCTGAATTTTGGTCTTTTTCAAGCAGTCCCAGGGTGATGTCCTGCATAAACGCAGGGCTGGCACACACAGCTTTCCAGCTCACAAGTAGTTCTTGCCTGGAAACCCAGTCCTTTTGAAGCAGAGGCAGATTTTCATCCTCACTCTGAGTGCATTTTGCTTGTGAATTCCAGCCATCAAACATAAAAAAAATCCCCAAGACAACAACAGCCTCCAAACCCTGTTGACTTCCGTGTTTATTGCAATAAATATTGGAGATGGGACAGTTGACTGCAATTTGAATGACCATTTCTGTGAGTCAAGTTGTTCATGTCTCAGACAACAACATTAATTCTAAATAAAAATATTAATAATGAAAAAAGGAAAAAAAAACTATTATTGCTTTATTATTGAGTACTAACCATCTATTATTCTTATCCCGTTATTTAAGGAGTGTTAAAATGCTACTTTCATGCTGAAATATTAAGCATGGCAGCCAGGAAAAAGTGGGAAAAAGAAATACATATAAAATAATGTTTTGATTCTGGTTGGTAAATTGAATGACAAATTGTAACAAACAAGCTTTGTGTTTTTTGGTTTGGTTTGGTTTCTTTTTTATTTTTCTTTTTTATTTTTTTTAAATCCTTGGGTGTCTATTTAGCTACACTTTTGAGCTCAGATGAGAAAAGAGATTTTATATTATCCAAATATAATACTCCAGTGCCCAAGTAGTTTAGTGATACTGTTTGAAAGAGGAAAAAAGTCTAGTATGCCATTAAGCAGATTGGTTTTCCTCTTTTATTCCACAATAAGCTGTTAGTTGGAAAAATATACAGCTATTTGTATCATCCTACAGCCAGTAGTGTAAACTGCAATAATATAGCGTAAATTTATAACAATACAAACTTACAAGCAGACTGTAGAGATGTATATTGCCTAAAGGAATTAGATTATTATTGTAGCGGTATTAGAATAAATTCAATTAAAATGTTAAGGTTGTTTTTTTAAAGAAGAATATTTTTGTTTTCTCCTAATATTCCGCAATACATTTTACTTAGAATATATTAGTTAAACTAAATCATCAGGTGATTTTATGCTAGCAATTTTAAATACTCAAGGCTAAAAAAAAAAGCATGTAGAACCATTGTAAGGACTGTTGTTTACTTTTATACATCCCCCGTTACATTCAGACACTAACTAAAAATGATTCAGCAAAGGATAGTCTGTGTGCATGTTTACATACCTTCACATATGGCCTCAACATGCCCATGAAACATAAAGAATAATGCATAAAATCGTTAAGACCAATCAGTAAACAACCAACTATACTGTCCTCCCTAACACAGGTTTTCCACAACGAAGTCGAGGCATTCTTATGGCACCTCCACAACAGGGATTGGTCCAATCAATAGGGATAAGCTACTGTTAATTAGTCTGATCTACTTTAATAACTTTATTCAGAAGGAAGGAGGGGGGAAAGCTAGGGGAAACTTCCCTGCTGTCAGTATTATACCCCGTAGAGGGGCCTTATATCAGCAATTCAGTGGGAGGAACTCATGTGGAAGCATTTCTGTATTGTTCCCATGAGCATTCATCTCCTAATTTGCATTAAACTAGTAGGCAGTCGACACTGGTTTGGGTCCATACCTGTAAATCTTCTATTATGAGATGAAAGTATTAAAGTGTGGCTCTCAGACAAACTTGCTTCCTCCTCAGGTTGAACAAAAGAGACCTCTAATGCAAATAAGATTATCTGTAGTGTTTGAGGGGGAGGGGGGATGATCTTGGTGTATTTTGTTTTTAAAGTGGGAGCTTGTTTTGTGCAAAATTATCCATCCACCTTTGGTGTTTACCTAAACACTTCAGTCACCTCACCCCCTTTGCCAACAGAAGCCCCAAAACCACTGAAAACCCCTCCACTGCACACACACACACACACACACACACACACACACACACACACACACACACCCTGACCTGCAGCAAAGAGGCATTCCCGCAAACATTTCCACTGAAGGGGCAAATTCTCCATTTGTGTAACTCAGTGCCCTACTGATTTCAGAGGATTACTCTTATTTACTTGATGTGCAGTGCTGGCCCAAATGTTCCCCTGTTAGGGAAGTGCTTAGTTTTCACAGCCAGATTTATACCTGTATATTCCTCAGAAACGAATTTGTCAGGCCAAATCAATTAATCTTGTTCTCTCTGTTTCTTGTGGTGCTATCTCCATATGTGTTTGTGCATTTTCCATCTCTCCATCTATCTATAATTATACAACTAGAGCTTGGCTTGGAGGGCAATAGCAGTAAACTATTGTTCAAAGGATATTGCAAATTGCTTGGAGCAGGGAACTGTCTTCTTAATTAGTCTGGAAAACATCACACACACTTACGGCACTATAAGAATAATAAATAATAATAAAAATAGTTCCTGAAAGCGGGTTCATATTGCCCAAAGGCAAAAGCTGGGCAGCTGTTGGAAAGATGATGGTTCCCAGCAATAAATATGTGGATTAAGCATTGGCTCCAGGAAGGATCTTGTCAAGCTGTGGGTTTCTTCCCAACCTGATACCTGACAGTGCATGTACTTCAGGTATATTCACTGGCGATATTTTCTCTAATAGGGTATATAGTTCACTCAGCTTTTAAATGACAAGGTAAAAAGAGAGAAGCAATAAGGTAACTTTCCAGGCTGAGCTGAGCAGCCTGCTGGAGAAATGTCATTGCTCTGACCTTTATAGGCTTTTTTTTTTTTTTTTTTTTTAGGTAGAAAGTGTACAAAGACAATCCAGCAAGACTGCTCTCCAAGCCCAGCAATACAGTGACAGCCTTTGGAAACAGCTGTGCGAGGAGACTGACAGATTCATCAGGTACGGTGTGGCCCTGCTGCAGGTCTGCTTCGCTGAAATGGTTTAAGCTTTTTTACAGCTGCTTAACCTAGGGGAGAAAGGGAGGGGACAGAGAGAGGCTGGGAATTTCACTATCAGGAGCTGCAACACTCTGCTCCTCTCTCCCATGCGAATACCCCTGAAGTCCGATCTGTTTAGTAATGCAAGAGATAGCCTGCCTATTAAGGGCAAACAAAGGCTATAGAAAAAACAATAACCTGCCTGAATACAGCTTATTTGGTGGAATCTACACTTTTCTGTAAATGAATTAAATTGTTAGGTACTGAAGTGATGTATCTCAGCAAAACCCATTCATTGGAAACCAGTAACAAACATAAACTTAAGCGTCAAATCCCATAAACCATATTTAGCTATTACTTAGGCAAAGCTCCCAGCAACTTAAATGGAACTTTTCCCTGAGCAAAAAGTGTTAGATTTAGTACCCCACGAGATGGTAAAGACCACATTCAAATATTTGCAGTTTCTTTGATTCTTGTTTCTGTCCAGAAGTATTCCATAAATGCTTTGGGAAAAAAAAAACAGTTTTATTTTTCAGTGGAAGTAAATTAATGTAGGATACCTTACACCATTTTATCCATCCCTGACAGCCTGTGTAGTGTAGGTGAAGCTTGGAGTCCTCGGGTTGAGATAGAAAATCTGCCATTACCTTTAGCAAAGATCTGAATTTTATCCCCTTATCTGAAGTAGATTTCAGAAATGA
This sequence comes from Pardalotus punctatus, assembly GCA_013400915.1. Lineage (NCBI taxonomy): Eukaryota > Metazoa > Chordata > Aves > Passeriformes > Pardalotidae > Pardalotus > Pardalotus punctatus. The sequence continues at coordinate 452,176 of VZTX01024297.1, forward strand.
ATGCATGTCTGCCTGGCTGCCTGAGTCCAGAGTTGATTCCCCTGGTGCACCGCTGGAATTCCCCATGGCCCAGGGAAGCTGACAAGACCCACTTCTTGTTTGACCTTTGCAAGGTACCATGACCAATACCGGTAGCCAAGATACTGGCAGGCACACTGTGGCCAGGAGGAGATGGGCCTGGGACCATTAACACATTTTGGGCTTTTCCCCCCCTCAGATTTGCATACTTTTACTCTTTTACTGTTCTTTCCTCACGGTTTTGTTTGTTTGTTTTTTTTCCCAATGTTATGGGAACTACAGTGCCTTTACAGCAGCTGAAGGTTACCTTTCGGGTCCAAATGCAAGTTCCTTTCATGCAGATCCACTGGAATTAAGATTTAGATCATGGTATTTTTCCTAGAATCATTTACCTGCCATAAGGACCTTCAAGGACATGTGTTCAATTCACCAGCATCCTTCCTCCCCACCACCTCCCCCCCACATCTATATCTTAATTGCTGCAGGAGCTTGTACATGTCAAAAGGATTGAAAACCGAGGGGGCTGGAATGAAAATTCAGAACTAATATCAGGAATCTGTGTCCTTTCAAAAGTCTGTAGTTATTGTCCTGGAAGTTGTTTGCTTAGATCCTAATCAAAAAGGGAAAAAGAGAAATTATTACAAGTCAAGATCTGGAGGATGCAAAGTACAGTGTAAGAAACAAGAGGCAGTTTCAGTTCACAATGCATCTCACAAGCAGTATGATTATCTTTACTGAAAAGAGTTTATAACTGTTTTACAAGAAGGAGAACAAGTGACTGAAGGTGGAAGCCCGGGAGACAAGAGTTTCTTAAACTCTGGCTTTCTTAATGGGGTAAAAGATCTTCCATGTGTGATTAATCTTTTTTTCAAAAGCACTTTACCTTCATGTAAGTAGTTTGTATATATTTGAGGGTGAAATTGTAAAGCTGCAGAACTCCATTACTACTATGCAATATTCTAGAAATGAGAGATGAGCAAGAAATGGGATGTAAAAATTCCAGAGCCTCTCTGAGGCACATAATTTTTTCAAGCTGCTATAGACTGCTAAAGACTGAATTCTAATACTAAAATCTGGATCAACAGTCAATGCACTAAGATATAACTAAACCAGTAATTATTACAGTTATCATGCTTATTATTTTGACTGCAGCCTTTGCTGTATGGAAAACACTAATTGTTTATTGGTGCTTATATTAAGACAGCAAAAATGTCCTGCCAATCTTACTGCTATTATTAAGAAATAATTTCTGACAGCAGTTTCTATAGGGTGTTTTGGGAGGTAAATGCTACCATTACAACAAATGGAATTATTATTATTATTATTATTATTATTATTATATAATGATCATCATCATCTATATAATATACTGGTTAAAGACATAAAAGTAGTAAATGACATATTAATGGTAAAAAGAAGTATCCAGCAGCTGATTGAAGACTAAGATTGAGGTAAGGACTTGTACTTTTTTAATACTCAGAAATACATTTATAAAGTAAGCACTATTTGAATGATGGGAGGACAGATAACAGGGCATGACCAAGCAAGATCTATAAAAGTTCAGCAAGGTACATCAAGACAAAGAACTTTTGTGACTGCTTTGTAACATTCAGTATATTCAGAGCTTCTTTTCTGAAAAGTAATTTCTTCTTTGTCTGGAAAAGTAAAGATGAAAACAGAGCATCAAAACAGATTCCTGAATCAATATTGGAAATCAGTGCTGTGAGTATGATAAAGAGCTAAAATGCTAGTCTCTTGCTACCAATATCTTATATTCAGTGGGGTTTAATTTTTATTTTGTGAATAGCCAGGTTATTGTCACCCATTTGTTGAAAAATCAAGATCATATGTTCTTAGTATTCTTTAGTCATACTGAAGACACCCTCCCCTGCCACCTTTTTTCAAATATTGCATGTTTTTCATTATATGAACTAATCACTCAATATTTTAATGTTTTTTCTTTCAAAAGAAAGGGAATACAGGTCAAAGAAGTTAGATAAACATTTTTCATCCTTTATATCAGAAATTAGGTATATATATAAATATATATATATATATATATAATATTAGCATTATTTAGCCCTTTGAACAAAATTCCTTGAAATTACCATTTCTTTAATCCAGATATAGGCTTCACAGTCAATTTCAGATAACCGAGACTGATTTTTGCAAGAAAAAAACAGTGAATGTGGCCAATTTTGCAACAATCATTAGTATTGTCCTTCTACATAAATGCATAGAATGAAGTGCTCCTCTGAGTGGTCTCAGAAAGGTCATTGAGGGCAAAGGATGATATAAACAGTCACCTAAAAGCATGGCAAATCAATCATAATTAACGCTCAGAGGTACTTCCTGCACACAAAGACCCTGGAGGGAAAGATCACAGGGAGGCATCACAAGACAATGTGCAGATACAGGAGCAAACAGGTTTCCTCACTCCAGGCCTCCCTTCTGGTTGATGAGTTTGCACCCTCCCTACAGTTAGACAGATGTGGGAAATCCCACCTTGCACAAAAGGGTTCAGGTCTGAGGCAGAGATGACAAAGTGCAATGGATAGACAGACCTTTGGAAAAAGATTTTTCAAGCACTTAACTTTCAAGCACATAAGGAACTATAAATAACAATTGAATACCTAGGTCCCTTCTCAAGGGAGATATATCTGGCCACCTTTCCTGATATTGCACAGGCAGCTATTACTATAATCTGTAAAAACCACCCTGAAGCTAACTGGAATGTCCAAGGAGAAAGCTGTATTTTAGAGACAATTTCTAAAGTATTTAGGCTCAGAAGGTGAAAGGTGTGGGCATCTATTGACCACAAAATCTGCAGTTTTGAAACATCTGCAGCAGGCACCTAAGCCAGTCTTTGTAATTCATATATTAGTATCTTTACCTGAAACAGAAAGAATTGCAGGTTAAGGAATTGAATTTCTCTCTCGCACACTGTGCAGTGAGAGTTTTTTAATAAGAGAAGAAAAAGTTGACACTCTTTCTCTTTTTTCTCTTTTCTAGTCCAGCAAGAATGTCTTCTGGACTAAGCCCTGTGGTACAATGCCCCTCCTGTGCATCCTCTTGAGTCTCACAAAACAGAGAAACATGCACATATCTAAAGCTGTCACTGCTGTGTATGCCCAGGAACAGACCCTTCAGCACATGGCATGCATTTTTGGCATCGCCAAGGTCATATGGCAGTCAGACTGGGTGTAAGGGAAGACTTAATTTGAATTAAACATTTGCTTACGCAAAGAATGCAACACAAATACCTGAAATCCAAACGTCTGAATACATGATGGTTCCTCATTGCAGATCCTCATTGCACTGAAGATTTATTGCAGGACCAAAACCACAGACTTGATTTGTTAGATAAAATCAACAGTTCCAGTGTAGATTAGACAAGAGAGAAAAGCATATCCAATGCTACAGAGATGCTTTTAAAGTTGCAGTTACTATAGGTCAACTATTTAAAACTGCTTTTACAGAATGAATTAATTTGTGTCTGATATTATACATTCAAATGCAGAACATGTGATCCACAGTGTGCTATCATTACTAAAGGCAGAAGTCCAGGGGCCTGGTGCAGTAGGCACACCAGACTTAGTGACTTAGTGACAGTTAGTCTTTTTCTACTTCATCCTGGAGTCCTACTGTTGAAATGATAGTGACCAGTTTGGTAGAACAGCACCTGAGGTCACACCACTGGTATATTCCTTAACCTTCACTCTCCTCCACTCAAATTTCTGTTGAAGTTGTTGGCAGAATCTGCAGCCCTGCCTCTGCATCAGGATTTTCATCTTCATTAGTGAAAAAGTAGTGACGCAAATAGCTGGAGTATCTCTGTTGCACAAGGAAACAATAGCTGTGCCAGTGGAAAGCTGGAGTTCTCTCTTCACCAGGCAGAGACCGCTGTGATGATGGCCAGCATCACTTCAAAACTGTGGATATCCATGAACTATTTCATTTCTCCCAATCTGATCATGGACTGAAACAATTTTTTTTACTTCAGCAAAATTTACACTTATGTGATTATTTTTAAATAGCGACAGCAATAATTGCATCATAGAAAACAAACAAAAGGAATGTTTGGCACAACAGAATCAGCATTCCTCACATAGCAGTTACCATACTATATACTCCTGATTCTGGTGGCACTTTTTTCTCTGAGCTTCACTTTGAACTCAATGATGGCACTGAGTGTATCTCACAAATGAAGTCTAGCTCCACTTAGATTCCAAACAAGAATGCATTTACTATGTAACAAACCAAATGCATGCATAACCAATTTAAATGCAATTTAAATACTATTATGGGAGTGAAGCACAATTAATTTTAAAATCATATTTAAATGTTTTTTAGTTTGTGATCTCCTGCCTCATTTAACGTGAAGAGAACACCACTAAATCATTTACTTTGCACATAGGGGAAGCTTACTTTCTTCTCAAGTGTTTAGCATTTTTACCCCTTTTTGTTTTCTTTTTTAAATCAGAATATTTTCTGCTACTGCCGTGATTCCATCGTAAACTGTTTAAAAGCCTCTGTTCACAAAAGAATCCTGCAGGAATGCTGAAGCTTTCACTCAAATTTAGCAGGTTTGTCAAATTTTTCTAGTTTGAAACATGGTGAAACAAATAAGTGACACACATTCAGTGTTTTATTCTTATAACGCCTATAAACATTTTGGGTTGTACACATAACGACATATCTCAGGAAACTGAAATGAATCCAGCCATTGGGTTTAGTGGAGATTTTGCAGTCATGAGTAGTAACAGATCGTGCTGCATGATGGTCTCAGGCATGTGATGATGTATCATTACAACACAGACACATAAATGGAATTAGTGGCTGTAAACAAGTATGAATTGAAAGGTTACAATTACACGGATGAAGCCTTATCATTCATTTACACAAGTGTGTAGCATAGCACCACCCAATACTTCAGACTTGATAAAAAGAACACAAGTGTGCATATAACTTACCATCCAAGCTGGTGCTCCACTATGATGAAAATCAAGCACAAGCATTAAGATTTTCTAAACAGAAGAAAAGTTCTTTACTGGTTCGGGTCCTCAGGTCTTTTCCTGAGGTTAAAAAGCATGGGAAAGATTAAAATATACTGCACATGACCAGCAGTTGCTAGTTTTTGTTGCCTTGTAGTTCACATTTTTATCTCACCTATTTAGCTCACCTGTTTATCAGACAGGATGGTTTGTCATGAAAACAACTTACTATCAGACATAGAAAATAATGTAGGACTTTCTCATACTTCATACTTCAGGACAGACCTGCTGGGTTGAGGGCCCCACAGGGCACAGACTGACTATTTAGGTGCATATGGATGACCCAATACAGTGATAGAGAGGGATGCTTGTCCCAACTCTGAGCAAAGAACTTCTCAGGTGGACAAACTAATTCAGAAAAAATGCCATTCAAATATAATTATATCCAAACTCAATCTGACATTGCAATGCGCAATGCAGCAGACACCATTCAATACATGCTTATAGAATGGTTAGCACAAAAAGCCAAGCAAGCTTCAGTTGCAGTGATCTTGCAAATGACAGCAGGATCTCAGTATTAGGGGTACTGCAGTTTTCTTGCATTATACATATTCAGACTAGTGCCTCAAAAAAAAGTGCCACTACCTGAACCCAGTTCATTCACTTGAAGTAACTTGGGATATCTCAAGTAATAAATGTGTATTTTTTCCCAGCACAATTCAACACTATTTTGCTTAATTAGGACATAGATCCCACAGGCAGACTCAGCTTGTGTACATCCCTCTGTAATCCTGAGCTATGTGAGAAATGAAAGAGAGTGGGTCCTACCTGACAGGAGTATTGGCCTATACCCATAATGTTGTATCTCTAAAGGTGTCACAAGGTATTTCTCAAAAAATATGCCATTGTAAGTAAAATAAAATTTAACACCCCCCCCCCAACTCAACACAAAAGCAACTCCAACCAAACAGACAAATAGTCCCACTCGTTCTTTTCAGAGGATTTCTGCACAACAGCACAGAGGACAAGATTTATTCCCTGAAAAAATTGGAGACAGATTGATTCATTTTTTCTGTAGCACACATCTTACTGGGCAATTCAAAGCTCTTTTCTTGAACTGGTGTTATAAAATCAGACATTCAAGATCCTCATTCACAGGCAGAAATATCTGCAGATAAGAGAAATCCACTTTCTGCTTGCATATATTGCTTTGCATTATATATACACAGCATTGAAGAAACCTTTGAAAATGAAATCATCAACCTTGTTTGACCCTGCCCCAGTTCAGTCTTTCTACTGGCTTCAAGAGAACCATCATTGCCTCCATGGTATTACTCAAGTTCATTCACTGTGGCTCAGTGGATTGTCTTATTCATCCTTTCTCTAAATAGTTACACACAAATTAGAAGTGATGTGGAGGATTTTAGCTATATTTTTACTTTACACTGCTTCAGCCTATGTCCTTACCCTTTCATTCACTCCTGAGGTTTAGGCCGAGTACTTTGGTTAAACTGCCAAGGAAAGCCTTGCTGCTGCAGGAAGCAGAGATGATGATCCATGAGGTAGCCCTCTTCCCAGCAGGCCTGAGTGACAGACCTGTAGAAGTTTGCTCTTTTCCAGATGAAATCCAAGTTTAAAGAGGATTCATTCCTAAGGCCCTTGAAGCATGCCTCAGAGTGTTAATCTCCAAACTCCAGCCTGAGTGATTACAGTGTGCCTCTAGAAATTCTCTCTGTAGTCTCAATTGGATATTTCACTCTTCCAGCTCCTAAAAACTGCTAAGCAATGTTGCTAATGCATTTCAATGGGAGTGGTACATTTTGTTAGTGTTTAAAATATCTTCTGTATTTCCTCACAGAAAGAGGACGAATTTCAGAATGCTATTTTAAGCAGGATATGTAGCATCTTTTCCATGGGCATTCATGCTTATTAAGGCTGTGGTTTCTTTGATTGCAATAGTTCATAACCCTATTTAAGAAGTCTGCAGTCACCAACAATACCAGATCCTCATTTCTGCCCACTGATTCCAGTGGCCACAGTGCTCTGTCACATGGTGAAGTAGCTCAAGGAATACATCTACCCTAAAAAGAGATGATTTCCCCTTCTGTAGATTGTTAGTTGGGCAAGGACTGAACCAACAGTTGTGCTGACACAACATACAGGCAATTATGGGGTTCATTACAGAAAGAATACTTAAATCATCCTTTCTACAAGAGAAATGCCGTGTAACTTAGCCGTAAGCATGCTAGTGCAGGAAAGGGGAAAGTCTGATCCCTCAATGAGGACATCTGTAAGAAGTTTTGCAGAAAAAAATGGATTTTGATAACCTATTGAGAAAGATAATAAAATATTCACCATTTTAAATGCCTCTAGCTATAGCCTTCTGCATTTATGTTTTAAGGACAAAATACATTGACTGGAACAGGTCAAGTTAGAATTTATCCTTGGAGCAGTGAAATGTGAATCTGTTTTCTCCCCTCATGAAGGTAAGGGGTCTGGTGACACATCTCCTTCTAGAGACAATACCTAAACCAGCAAAATTCATGATTAAACTGGTGATAGCACAGACACTTGCAATAGTCAGCACTTGTAGCCATTACAGGTGCATACTGAATTCAGACCGTGGAAATGAGAAAACGCATGTGAGCAGCCTGGTGGTCCATACTGACTCAGTGGTTTGCTTAAAAATCATTGTATGATTTGGGCCTTTGGGCCATGACTGACAAAAGGACAAATTATTTTTTTAACTTCAGAGGTCCACAAATACAAGGTCTAATCCAAACACTGTTTTCTATATTTGACTTCATGACAACCATGATAACTTGCCACCCATCTCAGTAACTACATGCAGAATTTTACAGCATCAGCAATTACCAGTTTTACAGCATTGTGGGTTTTGGGACACTTATACATTAATTTATTACATATTCCATGCAGTAATACTTTTACTTGGAGGATTGTGCTAGATTTTTATACGTCAAAGAATACTGACCTTTTTCTGAAATACATTTAAATGTTAAATATTCTCAATAATTCATTCTGTACTCATTCCTTTTTAGTTCAAGCTGGATTATCCAAATGGATCATACCGCAAACAAAAATTAAAATTTTCACTTTTATGATGCATTGTGTCAAGCAGGTTCACATTTTAATGTATGTTGATACATCATGAATTAAGAAGCTGAAAGGCCAAGGAAACCATATATTAAAAATATAGTCCACAGTGATCTGTGCACAAAATCTACTGCTGTCCAATAGTAGTGTACTTGGATGTAAGTGTACCTGTGAACTAGAGGTATGAGCGGTACTGTAGAAAGGAGAATTGCCAAAACAGAAAGAATCTACAAGTGAAATAGAATAGAGAAGGGAAAATAGATACGTAATGACAATATAACTGGAAATTGATTATCCTACACTGGGCTTTTCAATCTGCACAGTATTATAATCTTGCAGGAAATCTGCTTCATTTAAAATTATCCCATCAAATAAAGGGTGAAAAAGTAACATTTAAAAATGTACTAGAAATGGGGAGAGTGGCGGGAGAGAAAGTCAAACAGTAAGCACAGAATTTTGATGTTATATGGGATACAACAGTGGAATACACTGTTATAGAAAGTGATGGGAAGTTTTCACAATCTGAGTGCAGAAAAGGCAGAATCCTGGATTGTAAATGTGAATGCTTTTTCTTTTTTTCTTTTTTTTTTTTTTTAAAGGGAAAAAGTAGTGATATCATAATATTCTATAAATAAGCAACTATTTTCTGTTTTCCTTTTTCTAAGCATATTAAAAAGTTCTAACTAGAAGCAAATGTTTAAAAATTGGGGTTCTACACAAATTTTACCTAAAAGATTTATAAGGATTGGCTAAAGAATCACAAGAATTAGCCATACAGACTTAGTAAATTTTGGGACACTGGGGAGCAAGATAATCCTATCAGGTTTTTTAAAAATATAAACCTGGAAGGAGTGAAAAACAAAACCCTGAAAAAAATCTGGAGATCATATTAGACATTGTTGGCCATAATAGAGATATTGTCAGTTCAGCTGCATGAATCCCATGGTAAAAATGCAAATCCTTAATGTAAAATAGTGAGGAAAAGAGAGGTGGTGAAAAAGATTTAATCACAAGTGGGCAAGGGATATGACTTATGTTTTGGCAGGCCATTATGAGCATATTCTGCTAAATCCACTTCAAATGTAGGCTGATCAATTTGAAAGAGTTCAGAAAAGTGTCATAAAGATGACTTAAGGCCTGAAAAACAAATTCAGGCTATTCTACACAGATTTTAAACAAGAAGGATAGTTAACTAATAAAATATTCATAATTTCTGTGATGCGAGTGGGCTTTAGAATCTTCCATCAACTCAAATTGCAAGCAGTTCCCTAAATTAGTATCAGGTTAATTGTTGGCACAGAAGTTACTTCTGTGATGTGCTGAATACAGATGGATCACGCTTCCCAGCCAGCTGGCACACCTGGACAGGGAGATTCAGAGCTGAAGTCAAAATAGACAGGGATGAAATTCAGCCACACGGTTACTTTTACTTCCACAGGTAACCAATGACATTAGCTTTCTTCCAGCATAAGGCTTTCTTCCCAGAATAATTCTGGCTTGCTGAGGGGATGCTTTTTGTTTGTTTTTTCTGGTGGAGTGAGACAGGGGAAGGAGGGGCAGGAGGGGAGTTCTGCATGCAACATTTGTGCTTCTTATCTGACTCAGTTCTGCCTATGTGTGTGAGTTAAACAGCTACCTACTCACAGTCCCTGCAGAGTGAAAAAGTTTTGCATTCATGTACATCATATTAAAATGCATATGAAGCTGTAGATTAGATGCCTTATGTAACAGTCTGTTTTACTCTCACTCATAAGGTACGATCACTCAGAAGAAAAGCCACCACAGAATTAAAGTGATATGTATGCTGTTACTGAAAAGTATTTTTGTCTAAACATATGTTTTCACTCACTGGGATTTGAGATCATCTTCAAACATTAGACTCAGAAAAATAAATCTCAGTAAATTTAGGGATTTTCTTGAATACATGCATTCTTGTGAGCATACAAGCTAAGTGTATTTATGTGGGTAATCATTCTGCAAATTCAGGTTATATGAATTACACTACCAATGTTTTGAAATTTGCAGGTGTGATATTATTCATATTACAAGGAATGTGATATTCACATATGAAGCTTTTTATTTCCTTTTTTTATGGTTTTCCATATCACTACAATTGTTTGAGTAATATTTGTTTTGGAGAAAAAAAAGTGTCAATTACATAAGAACTGCTTTAAAATGTCCCAATTTCATCCCATAATTTTTTTCCCAGGCTTGGGGGGAACCAATAGGCTTCTTTTATTTAATCTGCTGAGTGTGAAGTTGAAGAAAATGAAACTTTTGCCCTGTTCTGAGTACTTATTGGGCACCTCGGAATCCTGTTGAGTCAGTTTACAGTGTGGAATAACCATTTCTCAGGAACCCCCCATTCCTCCCTCAAAAGGGGCCACTCATGGAAAATCCCTTCACAGTCTGCTACAAAAGCTTTTCTGCTATTCTTCTTCACAATAATATATATTTTACCCTTCTGAGATGAAAAGACGAAGGGGCTCAAGCTAAGAAAAGTTGACCAGGAGGCTGGTGACAGCAGTCACTTGAGATCCTTTCAGAGATGCTCTCAAGCATAAATATTTAATCTCCTTCATTCCCCCTAGTGTGAATAATTTTTTTCCCCTTCAAGTATCAAAACAAAGTTATTGAAATGCATATGACCCTGATATTTGATCCATGGCCTCTAAGGGTCAAATACACACTGACCAAGCTCTTAAAGCCTGCAGAACTTTCAGGTGGTCACTTTGCACACACCAGCTCATCAATCAAGCAATAATCAGCAGGACAAATGGGGGAAGATGCTGGTACAGAGTACTTAAAAGGCCTGGGCAGCTGGTCCACTTCAGAAGTCCCTTTTATATGGTTTCAGCCTTTAGCCCTCCATGTTTAAAGGGAATTAAATACACTTGTTAGTTTCAATAGTTTATCCTCACACCTGTTTGCGCCAACAAACAAAACTGTTGTTGCTTCAGCGTCCTTTTCTTGAACACTAGGATCACTTCTTCCGAATTAATAAGTGGCTTGAAAACACTTCAGCAACTTCAGTTTTCATTTAAAGCATTTGACACATCCGAACCCCTGCCCCATCTTTTCTTTGTAAAAACTGTTTTGGTAGAAGCTGAACACAGAAAAAGAGATATTTGTTCTAAATAATTTGCTATCACATAAACAGATTATAATAAAGCTCATTGAGTTCAGTCCCCCAAATAAAAACCATTGGTGTATCTTGAACTTGGCTAGTATTTATTTTCTTGGGCTGTTGGTTGGTCATGTTGATGACAAATTAGTAGAAATTCTGAAATGTTGACCACATCTATTTATCAAGTAATATGCAGAGATTATTCTTAGCTTTACAATAGAGGAGGATGAATTGGTTGGCAGCACAAAGTATGAATTCATTCTGTCTCTCACCAAGGAACAAGCAAAACTGACAACCTCCTCCACTCCCAGTATGTCATAATTAGAAATTAGAGCTGCATCAAACTGTTTGCTACAGCTGTAAACTCTGGCAAAAGAAAAAACCCTCCAAAACTATCTGTCATTTACTTAATAGGCTTCCTATTTAGTGTGAGCATGCTGAAACTGGAGATTGGGCTTTGGAGCAGTCAGAGAGCATATTTCCAGGGGTTTCTGGAGGTTAAAGAGCTGTTTTAAAGTGTTTCTCTTTCTTTCCTTATATTTTATATTTATGAATGAATATCCAGAAAAGGGTTTGAATTCACAGAATTTAGAAATGAAAATGTGATGGATTCTCCTAACCCTGAAAGCATACAATGAATATGGAACTGAAAACTGCAATCTAGGAAAAGGCAAAACATAAATAGAATGGGAAGATTCAAACACAAAATTTAAGGGGGATTTAAGGGATCCAAAATGAAGTAATTATATTACTAGATCGTATTATAATTATATTCTATGTGAGTATTACATCTTTGGGCTTTCTTAAGGAAAGCAGAAGGAAAGAAAAAAATTATCCAAGTGTTCTCCTTCAAAATGCCCTTATCAGAGAAAAAAGAATTAAACAGATACCCCAGTGAAAAAAAGTTAGAAATAGTAATGTGAAAATGGAAAACCATATGGCCATGAATCCACAGAGCTACCACTCCAGCTTCCTCAATTGCCATGGGCACGATTGCAGACAAAAATTTGCCTGTTTGTTTTGGGGGGTTTTTTAAGGTCTTTGAGTTTGGGCCTCAATTTTTCTTTATTGTCAATGTACAGATGCAGTTTGTACAGTCCACAGGCGGAACACTGAGTTTATTTGTAAACTGTACTAACCTAAGTCTGTATTTTCACTGAAGTTATCTGAAATCTGGCACCAATGAGTAAAAGTAATAATTTTTTGGCTGGGCTCTATTTTACCTTGTGGAATAGGATGACTGAGCCTTTGTTGAGCCAGACTGGACCCATTACCAAGTGACACCTTACAAGTTGAATAAGCTAATGGAGAAATATTCCATCATAACTCCTAGAGGTAACAGGTGACCTTCCAGGCACAGGATGAGGTGGCAGGCATATGAAATTAGTGTCACTGTCAAGCTGTTTGTAATTCAAGCCCTCTGCCTGGGGGGCCCAGCTTTGCAAATGGGCACGTAACCAAATAGAAAGGAGGCAAAGGCAGGGGGTAAGAAAAAGGATAAACAGCTCTCTTTTCCTGTCACTTCTGCCATGGGTCCTCAGCAGCTCCTCTGCTGCTGACTGACTGGAGAATTAGGAATCCAACATCTGTGCACCCTGAGTTAAAGCTGTACCTGTGCCACTGCTGCGCAAGGCACTGAGCATGCCAAGAGCCCAGCTGCTCTTTTTCAGGTGAGCCAGAAGAAGCCAAGAAAAAGAGATGAACCAAAGCATCATAAGACAGCACATGTCCAAGAACTGGATTTTCTTGCTGGGCATTCGCTGTGCTGTGTGACATGTCATTATGTTGTCTGGTCTCTGTTGCTGGGAGAAATTTTTCAGGAAACAAGGACTGTCCACCAAGCTGATTTTTTCACTAGAGGTTTCATCACTCTGCTGAAAGCTGAAAAGTACTTAAATACTTACCATTTTCCAAGTCATGCAATCCAAATTGCACAACTTATAGTGACAACAAAGCAAATTGTGAGAGGGCAGGTTCATTTATGATACTTGCCAAACACTATTTGTGAAAGGACAAAATACAGGGGGGTCTTGAGCAAAGTTTAAAAAAAAAAAAGTCAGCAGAAAGTAGTTTTTCTGCAGGTCAAAGAAGCATTAAGTGTTTTAATGTCAGATTCTGTAAGTCATCATTACATCAGAATATGTATGTATGTATGTTATTTTAGCTAAGAAAATCAAACATGATTCTTATCTGCAATTATACAGAGCAATACTGTTGTGGCAGTTTAAAGCAGGGAAAGCACCAAATTAAGTCTAAGAGCTGGTTAAATCCTTATTTTTCATGGTGCAAGCCATGCACTTACAGTCCTTCTTCCGCCCTGTACTATTAACTCATGCTTTCCTATAATTCAGCAATATTCTTCTCATGCTCAGCTTCAAGCCCCTGACCTATATATTTTTTAAGTTGTCTCTGGAATGTTTAGTCTTGAGATAGTTAGTGATGCAAAGGGAAATTTGTGGACTATTTACAAGATTCAGGCACTAAACATGTTGCTGGTGTTCAGGGTTTGTTTTTCAAATGACTTCTCAGAAATGTGTGTGTTTTTATCCTTGTAAAATTTACTATTCCTATTTCCATTGTCTTTATGGATGGAGACGCTTGCTCTGGTGTCAAAAACACCATTGGGACTACACTTCCTATCGGGCTTTGTTCACTCTTTGTTCACTCTGCCCCCCACCTCCCAGACTCCAGTAAAATACAGTTCAGTGTTTGGGATTTCCCATTCATCCTGATTAAAACAAAGCCAGCAAAGTTTCCCCCACCAAACTGTGTGCCTGTTTTGAAGAGGCGGCAGCCACCAGCTTTGGTTTTGTCAGGGATGAAAAGAGGGTATCGCAGCTGTAAGGCAGCGCAGACGTGTGAAATGGGTTTCACACGCTGCTCAGCTACCAGTGGGGTGGCCATGTATGATTCAGTCTGCGCTGAGTCAAGAAAAGGAAAAGCCTTCAAAGCCACACCAGCCATCACCTCTTACAAACCCTAAGTACCCCTTTTGACTGCCGTTGCTTGGCTGAAAATAACACATTTAGTCATTTGTCATAATTATAAGAGTCCCAGTGACAAGGAGTGCGGGCCCACCTCTCAGCCCTGCCCGGATGGGGATAATGCCGACAGCGGGGGACGGCTGCTGCCCGCAGACCGCGCAGCCCTGCCAGCCACACTCCCGCCCAGAGGTCACGCCTGGCCTCGGCCAGAAGCTCGGTCCACATGATTGATAGGCTCACAGCAAAACTAATAATTTCACAGATCTTCATTTCCATTCATCTTCCTAACATGAAATTTATCTCAGTGTGAAGGATCCCAGCTATGTAGCAGTAAATTGGTGAGCCAGAGACCTATTACAGCCCCAGAGGTGCCACTCAAACCTTCCAGACCCCATTCCCCCCTCCCGCCCTCTTTAAATTCTTGCTTTCTGCAAGTATTTCCCAAAGACAAATGAAGAACATAATCTTTTGTGTCCATGTATTGTAGTTCTAAGCATTATCTGCAAAACTCAACCAACCTTATCCTATTTGCTCTCTCAGCCACTCTCAGTGCGCACATCAGTGTTACTGCATGTTTCTGTGACTCACAAATCTCTAATACGATTAGAAATATTCATTTAAGCACCTTTTAAATAAGAAGGACATAAATATACTTTTTTGCTTTCCCCTGTCAGTTACCCAGACTCCTCAAGTTTTTTGCAACAAAGATTTCTCGCACAAGGAAGACCTTCTGCACCCCCAATCAAAAGCAGAGCCCTTCAGCAGTGTGAGTGAAGATTCCTGCAGGGACTGCTGCACTTGCCAGAAAACCACAGCAGGAAAACATACACCCAGTGTATGCATCAAGTAAATATGGAAGAAACAAGTCAAGGCATTAGAAGGTGAAACTTTCTGCCTAGGAGGTGTGTGTGAAAAGTATCTGTGTAACCTGAAGTTATCCCTAGATGCACGTGGAAGTGGTGAAAAAAGGGAAGTGAAATACTTTAATTTCTACACTTCCCCCCAATCCAGCCAGCAAACAACTACTTACCAACAGAGGCTTTGTTTGCAAATAAAGTATCAGTGAATATTTGGGGGTGGTGGAATAAGGTAAAAAAACATAGATGGACATACACACACACACAAACACACACACACAAACAGTAAAGTCTGAACAAGGACTTCAGAACATAGTCACCACATACAGAAATGCTTCAGGACCCACTTGCTTTAAGCTGATGTCCCTTTGTCTCTTAAGCCTACAAAAAAACTGGCTGCCAGGGTACCCCAATTCTCTAGAGACTACAGACCAAGATGTAGGAAATGTGTATACACAAACTAAGGAAAAAGGGTTCTATCAAACCCTTTCCTTTGTTTTTGGGATACAGCTTAAATGTACCTTAATATGGCTGATGGGGAGCCAAAAGTGCTCTGGACAGCTTCACACCTCTGACAGCCTAACACTGATCAAACCACGTTTCAATTTTTATTTACTTGAATTATTCACTTTTGAACCTGTCTGATTTACCAAGTAAGGAGTAGACTCTGCTGTTTGCTTTCTTACTGTGGAAAACACTTGCAGCTCTATTTACAGATCTTTAGTTAGTGAAATTTGGTCATTAATAATCCAATACTGAGTGGCATCTTTTGTGAATAGTCAGCAAAATTAATCCACTCATCAAACAAGGTCCTGGTTTGCACAAGTAAACACTGGAGACTTAAAAACTGTGCTATCAAAACCTTGGTGGCTACATCCTTATGGCTTTACCTACCTTTTTTTTTTTCCCCAGCCTATTTCTTTGTTCGGACTGCTGTTGCACTCACATGTAGCATCCATAACGTGTCAGCAGTCTGGATCCCAAGATTTTGACAAATGCTAGGATATCTCAAAAGATGTTTCCAAACGAGCAGTGCTAAATGAGAAGAAACATGAAAAGACCAAAGAGGGAGATCAGTCTTTTTTCACTATAGCAAAAATGCCGTCTGCTCAGACTATCACAAAATCCAGCTTTAACCTCCCAAGTTTGTTTCTGTTTTGCTGATTGCATTACTTTCCTGTAGCTCATCCACAATGAATAAAACTTTCTTTTAATTTAGAAAGTGGTCTCATGCTCTTTTTTTACTGCAAGGAAAACAACTGATTTCCCCTCCCCCTAGCAAAACCCAGCGCAGAACCCAGTCCCTGGCAGCTGCTGCTGACTTTAAGCACCATATATAAGGTATTAAACCACCCACTTTATGTTCTAATAACATTAACAGTCTCACATGAACCAGGACATTCAGGTTAAAGCTGAAATTCTCTCCTTAAGTCACCACATTGTGTCTAGGTACAGTATTGCAGCACTTAATCAGAGGGCCTCAGAGCAGTGGGGGGTTCATACCATATGTGCTATAATACCTAAGCACAGCGGGGTGAGTTAAGGACAGAGTTTTAGACTTAACTCTGAATTTCTTAGGTTCTGTCAGGACCATGTTTAATGTTTTTGAAAAAATTGCATTATGTGTGTCTGGAGAGTTAATTTCTTCTTAAAAAAAAAGAAAAAGAAAAGAAAGAAAGATGTTGTGGGGGTGGGAGACAAGTGAGGATGATTTCTCAGGAAAAGATAAAAGTAGGTATACAATGCCCACCATCTGAAGGGTAAGTGTGGACATGTTGATATTCTACAAATATTTATACAACTTTCAAACACATTAACTTAATCCAGATGGCTGTAATAAAGCTATATTAAAATACTCTTTCAACACAAAATTTATAGGTTTTAAGCCATTTACTTGAATGCTATTGTGTTTAATTTTCTTAGCATCTTCTTCAAGGCCCCAGCCTAGAGTTTGGTGAGCACTATAAAATACACTCTCTAATGTGATGTTTACATTTTAAAGATCAATAATATTTCTGCTGGATTTGTTCTTCTTATTGGCAACTCTGTTGCAAATACGAATTTGCTATGTATTAATCAAGTTTGACATTCAAAACTGATCCTTATAGAAACCCCATAAAGCAATCTGCAAGAAGGTGAGGAAACTAAACTTGACAATGAAACACTGAGTTTCCCTAGGGCAGCTTTATTTACTAGTGATATCACAGCAAGACCAAAAAACAAACACTTTATTTCTTACTAATCAACAGAAAATAAAAGATATTTAAACACACAGCACCCACAAATCCTCAAATCTAAAAAATAAGAGTAACAGAAGTTGCACCAAAACTATACAGCCAGTATTAATTTCTGGAAACAGCACTTCTATGAGGTATGTCTCCTCGGTGGTTATGCTGAAGTTTTTGTTTTTATAGAACTTTCAGTATTGCCTAGACATCTACTATTCCTACAGAAAAGTGGCAAAGTAAATTTCCACAGTACATACTACCTTCACTGACCCTTTAGTCAAAATCTCTTTCCACAAGTAAGGGGTAGGTATTTTGCTAGAATTATTTATTGCGCTGCATCCTCTGCAAGGCAGATCAATTGAACAGAATATGAGCACCATCTAAGGATTGTTGACCTTCTCTCACTTAACACAGGTTTGGTGTAAGATCTCATATGATATATTGTTCCTTGGTGAACAACCATCAACTTACCTGATAATTTTTAATGTGAGAAACCAGCAAGGTCTAGAGGGAATGTCTGAGAAAGACATGTGAAACACACACTCAACAGCAATCCCCAGTGAAAATACAAGCTCCCCTCTTTGGAGAAAAGCTCATTAAAAACTAGCAGATCTCAGTGGTTTTGTTGCAAACCAATCAACCTGAACCTGCAAAGGAGTCTGACCTCACCCAGATTCATGGGTCTTCTATTTTTGACTTTATCTGCTAGTGATAAGAATTGATTTAAATAATTCTAAAATTAGTGCTGTACATTGAAGAGGGGGGTTATAGCACATCTCGACAATGTTGCAGTTTTACACATTTTGCTGTTCTCTCTCTTTCTCTGTGAGTGTGTGTGTGTGTCTCTGTGTGTGTCTGTGTTCTCTAATTGGAAAAGCGTAACCCTTAAATCCAGGAATCGGTGACTGAGTTAACTTTCCTCCTGGAGGACTGGTTGGAAATTGACTTCCTCATAAGTGAGGTTGTTGCCCTGGGATGCAGGTGGAAACCAGAGTGTAGTTCTCATAAAGTTAACAAGATCACTTTGCTGGGCTCAGGCCTCATGTAATTTAAGTCACCTATTGCCAGTGAAGGTAGATAACATTCTCTGCCACTACAGATCAGCCCTCCAAAAACAGAGCAGTGATCTTTTGCAGTTTTAAGCCACCAAAAATGAATGGATTAAAAATGTCCCAAATCATTAGAAACAGAATACATTTGGGAAAAAAAAAATCTAAATGCTTGTATAGTAGTGTAATAAAGCATTTTGTACTGGAAGATCTAAACACACTTCTATATCAACACATGCAGACAGCACCAAAACCATAGACATCACACTAAGTTACTAATCCAGAAAGAAGCCACCCCTATGCCTTGTTTTTATCTTTAACACCTTCTAGCTTCTTTTCCTCACACATCTACCCTCCCTGCTTTTGGACTGGAAGAAACTGTGAAGTGGTAAAAGGACTTTGTGCTCATAAAGGTTTGATGACTCGACCATCTGGCTGGGAATGCTCATAAAGGAAGCCCTGCAGAGGTTAAGGAGGTCAGAGACTACACAAGGAGGGGCTGAGGTGGGTCCCAGCACTTGCCTGGCACCCCAGTTTGGTCCAACTGGTAGGAAGGTGCTCTAGTGAACCTCCAGAGGGAAGTGTCTCCATGTACTGGTGGCAAACATCACTTTTTTCTCTTGTTCACTTTTATAATTCTGTGGAAATGTAAAGGAAATCTCTCTGCCCATATCCCGTTGTAATCGCTTCCATCCTCTACCAGTGCTCAGCTCATTAACAAGTGACCTGAAGGCAGGGGAAAAAAACTACAACTTTTGTATAATGGAGCCTTGCTGTGTAGAGACTATAAAAGTAAACAGGCCTGGTTCACTAAAAAAAGAAGAGAAAAAGAAAAAGGAAAAGAAAAAGAAAAAGAAAAAGGAAAAGAAAAAGAAAAAGAAAAAGAAAAAGAAAAAGAAAAAGAAAAAGAAAAAGAGAAAAAAACCCCAAAACTGTTCTCTTAAAAAATTGAATGTCTGATTTTAAAAATTGACAGGCATCTCAGTAATATGTGCTTGAAGTTTCTATGCTATATGCCCAAAAAGCATATATTTAAAACCTGTACACATAAAGTTGTAGGCTTCTGCTGTACTGATTGCCTTGGCAGCAGATAAGTGCCCAGCATCAGGTTTATGAATTGCAGGCTTCATTAGTCTTAAAATGGTAACAAAGGAAGATGCGTCCGAAAAAGTGTCATCCTTCATCTGAGAGGGTAGTGCCTGACACATTAGGAATCTATATGCTCAATTAACCACTGGCAGGCTCATTTTTTCTGTGCCTCTCACTCAGCCTCTCCCCCCCACCCTTTTTCCTCACCACTCTGCCCTTCTTTCTCACCGAATCCTTCAGCCCTTGCGTAGCTAGCCCTGACTATATGCAAACACTCAATTACAGAGTGGCTTGAGGGATTACTTTTGGCTGCTACTTATTCTCTCTCTCCCCCAATTTCCTGTGAAAAGCCAAATAATCTCATTGCTGTCTTCTGCTTTTGATTACCAAAAGTGAATACATTCAGATCCTTTGTTTTTAAAAGCTAGTTCACAAATTCAAGATCTGTCTCGAAAATTAACATAGTTTGATCATTAAACTGTAATAGCTCTTGAGATGAAGAACACTTTTGAGGAAGAAAAGTCACATATACATTTTTTCCATAAAAATAATGATTTTATCAGTATGAAATTAGTTTGTGAATCCAACATTTAAATCTGTCCCTTCCCTCCCCCATTGTTTAAATGTATCTTTTATTATCCAGGCAGCCTTACAGAAACACTTTTGGCTGTCAAATCTTTGGGTGGGAGGAATAAACAGGTGAAAAAAAGCCCCAAACAAAATAAGAGAGGGAAAGTTAACAGGTAGGAAACACAGCCAATCAGAACAGAAAGCCAGTGTCCTAAATGTTTAATCCTCCATAACTATTAGCATACACATGATTAACTGTATAGTAGACCTGATTAAGTGTGTCTGTACATTATGCTAATCCCTGCACGCTGATTGGCTGACCTGATTAATGGCCCACCAGACTCTGTGCAGGGCTAGAAGGATGATGTGCTGCTTTCACCGCCTCTCTGCAAAGAAAGACAGCCAAAATAAGGGAGCAGTGTACAGCCAGTCAGTCACTCAATGTGCAGCAAAAAAAGGCGACAAGAGGCACAGGTCACACTCCTTGTGTCTGAACACTAAGAGACATAAAGTTTGAGGGAAGGGAATTGCTTTTACAGTTTTGTTTCCTAATATTTAAGCCTGTCATTAGCATTATTTTTGGGGGCAGTTCAGATATTCGCTTGTTCCAGAGTTCAACTCTGCTTCTCTCTGTATATCTCTCAGCACCCGTATGCATGGGACACCTGCCATGGGAAAATAAAAGCACGCTTCACTAACTACTTCTAAAAAGCTTTCCAAAAAACTACATGATCTCCAGCACTACACCTTCTATATCTTTCTTAAGGCACAGAATACGCAAATTTTAACCACACTTTTAAAGCGACTCATTTCAGCTTTTAAGGATTGATTCAAAGCATTTCTAAAGCCTTCAGAGGATATGAAGTCTCCTGGAGAGACTTCAGTGATGGTTTTGGAACTGTGTGGTTAAGTGCTCTAAAGACAAGCACTTGAAAATGCATTTCATTGATGCCCCTGCCCTGTCTGCCTCTAAAAACAGATTATATATATTTAGCTGTGCACTCCTGCCTGTTATTGAGTTATTGACACTGAAAGTCAGCAGTCTTATTAAGCTGAAAGGACTTGCTAAATGGCCTCAATAGAAGCTTAATGTTTAGACAAAGAAGTTAAAACAGACCCTTGTCTCTTTCTCCCTCAAACATACCCTGGTATGTATGGCTCTAGGTAGGTATCTAGCATCTAAAGAAATAAAAATGCACATATATATCAACATAAAAAAAATAGGAAGTGTCTAGAAAGTCTGTATAATATTGATACACACCATCTGTTCTAGGTCAGGTATGTAAACTTTTTTATCTGTGTACATTTATCCAGAGCAACTTAAGGGGATTAAACCTCTGTCCTTTAAAGTGCTGAATAGCTTTTCTTGAGTTACTTGAATGAGGTATTCACGTGAGGTCAATCTAGTTATAATGGGTCAAATTTAACAGCTGCTGTTGGCACAAGTTTGGTCTGCGGCAATGTCTAGAATCTGCTCCCACAAAATGAGGTTCTCACAGGCACCCAAGGAGTCAGAGCATGGCTGTGCCAAAAGTAGGGAGCTCAGACTGGAGTGTCACACCAGTTAGACTGGTAGAGTTGTGAGCCAGTGTGCAGAGACTAGAGAATACAGAAGAGTTGGGCTGTTGGTGCTCTGCTTGTTCTTCCTCACATGAATTTCTTCATAGCCCATAACTCGAGACCTGTGGAAACCTGTGTTCCTTGAACACTGGCACTACTGGTGTGGAAGACTGACTCAGCCCTTCTGTTTTATCTCATGATGCAAGTCATCTAAGTCTCTAAGGAGCTGTTTCACATTTCACAGACAACCAAGAGAGAATCCAAAACACCGATGACATATGTGACAATGATACTGGTGAGGTATTTTTAGTTCACTAAATTTTATTGAGTGGGTGAATCTGTTATTCATAATTACTTATTTAGTTCTGGTAATTAATTATTACCTATGGAATGATTCAAGTGATATTTATTTAGAGTCTTAGCAATAGGTTTCTGGATGCTTAGGTTACCTATATTATACATCAGAATAGTTAATGTCTCAGATAAATTGTGAAAAAATCCATACATTGATGACAGAGCTGCCTGGAGCCAGCCTATATGGAATGCTGCAGGAGAATGTATGTATTAAACAGTCCTTCCTAACAAACAGAGATCTAAGTTGTGTGGAAGTCCCTTTTTTCTCTCCTATGGTCTCCAGCCCAGAACCTTTAATTAAAGGTAGTTGTCTACACCTGCTGCTTGCATAGAGCAGGCTCATTCTTTTAAAGTGTGGTAGTGATGGATGCATGTGAAACTGATGCTTTAAAAAACTTCAAATTAAATAAAATATTCTTTGCATTGTTCTATTTAAAACCACAACTGTTTATTAAGTGTTGGGCACAGATGGGGGAATACTTTTGAAAGAATTTCTCTACTTATGCATTTCTCCTCCTATGCTTTCATTAAAGTGTCATCTCAGTTAAATACTCTGACATATTTCATGTGGTAATGATCAGACCATCTTACCTAGGAGAGGCCTACCTATTCCACATAAGAGACAGATCTGAGTCCCATCAAAGCCTGAGAAACCTAAAGTTCACATTTTTCAACTTTTCAAGGTTCAATACTTTGTGATGAAGTAAAAAGGAATAGCCTTCCTGTGAGGGCTAGGTGACTACATGCCAAATAATCCACTGAGTCTGAGAGAAAGAGGAAAGTCACAGTCAAGTGTTCTCTTCTAGGAAAAAGTTGCACTCCTGGGACAACTTTTGTATGCTGTCAAGTGAGTGCTTGGCCATGAGGTGTGAGCCAGGTACCAAGATGCTCATGTTGTCACAAACTGGACCCGCACCTGAGCTCCAGGGAGGTGAGGAGCTCTCTAAGTACCTGGTGAGTCCAGATGCCTCTTGGGTTGGCAGTGTCTGAGTATCTGGCACCTAGAAGTTCTGCTTCACCCTTCTTTGGATGTGCAAGTCACTAAAAAAAAATATATCCCTTTATCTCAAAGGAATTTTCTTGAAGATCCAGGGGAGATCACAACTTAATTTGACTTCATACTTGATAAGGTTACCTTTGTCAGCATATCAAGCCTATCAGGGCCTGCAGTCAGTAAAATTCCCAGTTCCTGTGAATTCTAACTTTTGCTAAATGAACTAATTGCTAATGTCTTGCAAAAAAGGTTAGGCTGATTTGTAGAAATATTTAGCAATCACCTTCTGAATTTAAGGATACAGTATTAGGCTAACCTCCAGAGACATGTAAGTGATGTTCCTCTTTCAGTTTCCTGCTAAAAAGGTGTAACATTTATTGACTCTGTTTTTATCAGACAGAGGTGCAAAAGTGATACTTTGCAGTGTGATTTTTAGGGATAGAGTTGATTTATGTCTGAAAAAGCAAGAGGATTTTTACTTACTCTGCTTCATACATGTCTCTGCTTCTGTTTAGAGAAGTTAAACCATAATTTTCTCTGAGATATATGGCACAGAAGAGTCACAGGTTCATTTTAAACATAATATTCTGTTGATTAACCAGTGGAAGAAGTCATGAAGACAGAAATATGCTTATGAGCTAACTTTATCAAAAGTTACTACAAAGTGGTCAAAACTTTCTCTGGGCAATTTGTAGATTTTATACATGCTCAAGCGGAAGCACTGCTTTGAATGGACACAGCAAATCTGGCAGATGTAGATATGACCAAAGGGTTCTTGGATAGTAATTTACTAGAAAATTCTACCTCTCCTTTTTGAAAAAGTCACAGGCAAGTTATTATTTTGAAAAACATATTTATTTACCGGTTGCTGTTCTTGAATCAGTGGCACTTCAAAATCTTTACTTTGTGATTTAATCTAACTGAGTCCTGTAAGTATTTTGACACTCTTCATCGAAGGAAGAGGCACTGAGACAGTTCTGCTGCAAGCACCTCAAGGAACTGTATGTGCGTATTTGACACATGCCCAGTCAATGCTGCAAGTACTTTCTGGTGGTATATTTGCTTCTAAAACATGGTGATCTGACTTTGCAGCTTTTTAACTGTGGTTTTCTTTGTGTCCAAGAAGAAAGTGTTTGAAACTCAGAATCAAAGTTTTAGATAAAAGTAATAAAACAGTTACTCAGTCGGTCAGCTATACGCATTTCCAAAACTTCACCAGTCCTTCTGGAAAATAAAGTAATCCAATAGTCTTGGAGCCCTTCCTAAAAGAATTTCACTCACTTCTGTATTTATGCTGTTGTTTTATCACGTGGTTACTTCTTCACTTCTGAGGGGAAAATTTATTTTGAAACATTTAGCCTTTGGTGAGGCAAGGAGAATAAACCAATGGACAAAAACTCTGAAGCCAAGGAATTCCTTTCAAGAAATGCCTTCAGGCCAGTGTCTTGGTGTTTAATTTGTTTGGCTATTTCAGGTGACTGAGTTGTTGAAGCATAGGAAAAAACAATGAGGTGGGCTTTTAAACAACTAAAACCCCTGCAGGTTCAAGGTTTGGAAAATATGAGGGAAAAGCATGACAGCATACAGAGGCGATTAATCATTTTGTATACTTTTTAAAATAAAGTATTGTGATCACTTAGAATGTTTTATTTCAAAGAGAAACCAGATTTTGTTGAAAAACATAATAAATATGGCAGGAGTGCAGAAGGGGCAGATCAGGAATCCCTAAAATTGCAGTTATTTTCTCCTAATAATGTGAACTCAGCCAAGCCATGAGCAGATCTTAAATTTTTGATCATAAAGATGAATTTATGTGAAAAAAAGAACAGTTGCACTGGCACTAATCCAGGATAATTTTGCTGGAAACAGTGACTCTGGAAATGCCAGACAGAGCTGAGAGCTGAGCTTCCTGATACAGGGCTGTAAGAGGTGCCTGAACAGAAGCTTTTGTGATAGCCTCCAAGACTGAAATATCTCATCACCTGTAATCATGGACTTTTTGGTCTGGATAGGCAAGGATAGGTAGGCTCTTCACTTTGCAACTCACACACCTAAACAGCTAACAAAAAATCCCTTATTTCACCCCACCAGCGTTCTTACCCGTCCTCTCCCATGTGTGCTATAGCAGCAGAACAGCTGCTCATCTCCTTTCATCTGGGATTCTGCTTTTGTTTAGCCTTGACGACCACAAATCACATCATTACAATGGCCATTCTCATTGTACCAAAGGCTGACCAAAAAACAGATCCACTTCAAGACTCCCTTTCAGAAGCCCCAGAGAAGGAGGTAGAGATGAGTGACTCCCTGGTTCCTAGCCCAGATTATTTTCCAGCTTGTAATCCATTTTTTGCTCATACCTGACAAGGTGCTGTATTGAGACTGAACCCCATGTGCTGGCTGTCAGTCGTGGCTAATGCACTGTGCAGGATAAAGGGTGAAGGCAGGTGGTGCTGGAGGTGTAAAAGCAGAGGCTGCAGCCATTGAAATTCTCTCTGTCCTAATTGGCAGGAAAAGGGCACTGATAGGCATGGATTGTCAAGATGGCTCCTCTGACCCTTCTGCTTAATCCAAATGAGTAATTAATGAGTGTGTTATGATTAGCACTGCAGTAAACTCTTCACTAGACAAATACTTTAAAGCTCTCAGGCTTTAGCTCACCAGCTGATTGCCATTTGGCTAGCAGATTTGTTTCCCTCTGAGATGCAGAACTCAACCATTAGTCGTACAAGGGGAGTTCATGGATAAAAAATAAAAATCAGGAATTCTACCAAAATGACATGACCATGAAAGTGGGAATACACATTCTCTCAGCAGGGCTGACAAAACAAGTTATAACACACAGGGCTGTTGTGTATCAGGAGCTGTTAGCAGTTGGTGAAGTGAAGGAGGAATTGTGTACTGAGCATCTAGAAACGTAAAACGTACTTTAAGGCTTCTTTTCCTCTGAAAAAAGCAGCAAAACAGCAGACAGGAACCACTAGCTTCCCTTTTTCAGTGGAATGTATCAAATGGATTTGTAATGGAAAAATGTTTGTATCCAATGTCTTATAGTGCCAATTTTGTGAAGAATACCAGCAGCTTGGAGATGTATTTGTTTTGAAATCAGCAATATCTTATTTAATTAGGATTCCCTGTTAACTTGTGGCTGCTGAGATTTTACAAGAGAGACTTGTGCATTAGTGGTGGTGGGTTCAGGGAGTGGAGTATTTTCCTCTGTTTTCTCAGTTTAATGTCAGCTGAGGCCAGTGGGACAGACAAGGTCCAGGAGAGTTTGTGCAGGAAGACCAGATGCTCCTGCTTCAGACCTTGACACCTTTGAGATAAACAGTACAGGGCCAACTAGCTAATGTAGAGGTGAAGAAGAGAAGATGCACAGAAAACCTAGCAGCCTACCAGCATCCCCAGCAAACTTAAGCAGAAATCTACCAGTGGGAAGAACAGGAGAAAGAACTGTACACTGCACATATTACAGGCTGTCACATGAATGAAAGGGACAGCAAGCACAAATTTCTGTCTCCACACTTGCCAGTTGGTCAATTCTGGCAAACTCTGGATTTATACAAGCTGCAAATGGAAAAATAAAATAAAATAAAATAAAATAAAATAAAATAAAATAAAATAAAATAAAATAAAATAACTCACTTGCAAAGTACATTTCAGGCTTCTTCAGGCAAGCCTAGCTCTATTTCTCATGCTAATTACAGAGATTATAAAGAAGGGAGACATATGACTGCCATGATCCCTGCCACTGTCCTTAAAACAAATGTAAAGGACAATTAACAACAGATTAGCTTCATGTCCTAGTTTGCCATGTGAGGATGATCGCTGACCTTCTCATTTCATCCTCATTAGTGTCTCAGGCCAACAGACCCATTGCTCTTTAATCATCGCCCATCATCCTTTGCTTCAACACATGGAAACAAATGATGTGCTGCCAAGAAGGTCAGAGGCCAAATATGAGTTTTGTTGTTGCTGGAGTGCAAACTGGAGGCAACGGGGTCAACTTTGGGGCAAATCTTTGCGGCAGTCTGTTTGAGTGAAGAAACTGTTTTGAATGCGTGAAGCATGACACCCACTGTGTTTTTGTTTTCTTCTTGCAGCTGGAATTTACTCAAAGATTTTTTTTAAAAAAAAAACCCTATTTTTTAGTGGCATATGAAAAACACACAGGAGGGATGGACTGGTGATTCTATTTCTTTCTGAAAATGAAAGGTTAAATTGCAAAAGGATGGGATAAGTGCATCCAGGGTGTCACATGGATATTTTTTGCCTTTCAAAGCTGCATGTTGTTCATAAAGTTATGAATGCTGGAAGCTTTTCAGGCTGCATCTCTTCATGCTGCTGCTACTCCAGTGCTACTTTCCAATTTGCCATGGATAGCCTCTGAAGACTGACAGGGCTGAAGGCACCCAGTGCCAGTGTAAATGAGCCCCATTCATTTCTTGCCATGGGCATATGGCATGTCATTGTCCTCGGCCACTGAGGCAGAAGTGATGCAATTTGTTGGCATGTCCTGTCACAGCACAAACTATCTATCCCACTGAGCCCCTAGAAAACAACAGAAGCCAGAAAAGGGCAGCCAAAAACTTCACAGCTTTATCACAAGAACACACATGCACACACCACACTGGTAAAAAGAAAGAAGAAAAAAAAAAAGAAAGAATGCTTGTCCTTTTTTAGTTCTCTGTGGGATTTACATTTTTTTCATTTCTTCAGGGCCTCAGAAGTTGTCTAAAATGGTACAAAGCCTGATCTTTTCTATATTTCCACATTTGAGAGAATTAGGCTTTAAATTTCTTCTAATTTTAAAATCTAACTTTAACATAAGACCACTGAACTTGCAGAAGTTTAGCACATGTTTTGTTTAGTGCTTTTAGTGGGAAGTTATGAGTTAAAAAGGTAGTCAAATATGATATCTTCACATTGAAGAGATGATACTATATATTCCTGAAAAACTATTAAAACCAGAATTTAATACCCTGGCTGAGAAGAAACACACTTGTTTGTTTCATTCTTGAATTAACTTAAAACTTGGTTCAGAATTCATAGCAGAACTTCAGGATTACTTAATGTTCCAGTTAAGTGAAACTGAAGAGAAGGGGAGAAAAATCCAGCCACAATACAAAGCAACAATAAAGAAAAGGCTGAGCACAGAGAAATTCAAATGTGGGAAAGAGAGAGGGGGAGAGAGGTAAGAAAAAAGCAGAGGGGTGGAGGGATGACCAGAGAACTTCTCAGTATGAACAAAACAGTTAAACTTACTCTAACTTACTCTGTCTACATTTGCACCTGGCAAGCACAGTGTCAAATGCTGCCCTGAAAGTAAGGACATTGAAAAAAACAATTGAACAAAGCCAGAAACAATGCAATTTTGAGAAGACTGAGATCAAAAGACAACAAACACTGGACCCATCTTCCTGGCCAAAAGCCAGTTACCTGTGCCTGTCCATTTTCTGGAGAGAGTTCCATGCTTGGTGTCTAATTCAGCATATCCTACAGTAAGAAAAATATGGACTTCATTTAAGTCTGCCTTGAAGAAAATGTTGTTTTAAATCAAGGAGGGAAAAAAAAAAAAGGTTTTGATGTTGAACAAGCTGTGTGAAACTCCAGAGTGAAACTCCAGACTAGTCTGAGAGTTTTCTAAAGCCCAAATCCTACCATATTTCAGAATGTTGCTATATGTATTTTGCATCTGTAAGGTTTGCAGCCTATTTTTGCCCTTCAGTAATAAGCGGTGCTGCAAATAAGTTGTGTGCAATAAGTAGTGCTGCAAATCAGATAATTAGAGGTGACTGTGATCAGATTTCCACTGTAAATTAAGTATGTGACAGAATGAGAGTGCAAGTTTTACGAGGGCAAATTTGTACCCATAAAATGCAGTCAGACATACTGCAGTTTAGTGAGATTTTGGTCCAAGGTTGAAAAGTTCAAATCCAGAACCAAACTTCTACCAAGTTTGCAGTATTGCAACATTAAATTCTATCATTTTGATTTGAGCCCATTTCTAATTATATTACTGAGTTTCTATAAACCAAATCATATGCAACATTTAAGCTGGGATGTTAGGGCTTGTTAGATTTAGAAAACAAACCCATGTTAGACGTCAGAACTAATTTTTGTAGAGACAAAAGTATCATGCTCCATATGGTTCACATTTCTGAGCATAGAGTTTTTGCACTAGCTAGGCCAAACATAAGCCTATGTTACATACATAATTGCATGGGCTGTAATTATTTTTATTTAACTGAATATCTAGGATACAATGATTCCTCAGGTTTATTTGGCAGTGCAAAGACAGTTGTGGAACATTCTATCAACTCCCTTCAGAAACAAAAGAACAAATAGCTCTTCCCAACTCTCAGCCTTTGAGATTTCAGTCTGAGCCAGTATCACCATCACGAAAATGACAAATTTGACAGTTTATGTGTCTGCTCCAGCAAACACCACCTTGGTCAATATTCTCACCCTGAGTTTCCTTCTGAAAACACACACTCCTGGTGGACTGAGAGTCCTTCCATCCAAAGGTGATACATTTCATCAATGAACACTGAAAATCCAAGAAGACCTATGTTTTAAAAATAAGAAAATACTTACCAGAAATAAATAAGTATCAGATATAAAGCATAAGAAATAAAAAAGTATTTTCATCTTTCGGTAGATACAAACACAAACAAAAAACTTCAGGTGTAAAGGAGGCAGTTTGACATGGACTGGGTTCTCAGTCAGCAAAAATCCACAAATCTTTCAGAACAGTAAATATAAAGATATGAAAGCTATCCCCAATATGAGCTAATTACCAATACACATAAATCAAACTGACTTGCACTGGTACTGCTATGACAACTTCTGAAAATTGAGCTTTGGAGAATAAAATAAGTAAAGGCTTTTGCAAATATGAGTTTAAATTTTCAAACGTTCAGACGAAGAAGCACATCTACCTGCCTGACAGGGAATTGCAGTGGGCAAAACTACAAGTGATCACCCATCAACTGTGAAAGAGCATGCTTTCTTTTAAACTAAACAATTAGTTCTAGTAAAAATAAAGGAAGCTTGTAGGAAGCTTCCTACCTCTTCATAGGAAGGAGAAAAAGGTGACATTACTGGCCACATGACAAGTCAACAAAGAACATTCAAAAAAAGATGGATTCTGTCAATGCAGTGACAGAAGTGTTTAACTCAAAGACACATAAATAAAAACCTGGTAGGAGTGGAGTGGCCAAATCCATTTGGTCAACACACTGGTCAACTATTACAAAATGTTTTGAGCAGAGTCTTCAGCATCACATGTGCAGAGTCATGAACAAGGATAAAAAACATTGCCTCTAAAGTTACACTTACAATATTTTTAAACTATTTTATTCTAGTACTAATGAACTTGTATTTTAACATGGTAGTGAGAGGTTAGCACACTCCATTGTGATGTGTGTTGTCTCTTCTAGAGCTAAATTGATATTTCCAGGAAGAAAAGGGGATTTGGAATAGAGGTAGAAAAGCATAGATGAAATTTGAAGAACAGTTTTAATTAGAAGACAAAAGAAAAACCCATTTTATTTTAACAGCTGGCTGACAGCACCCATTACAACATGACACTAACAGTGCCAAAATAGAGGAAAAACATGAAAACCCCAATGTAAAATACTAGTAGAAAATGGACTTTGGTATAGAAAATAAGGATGCTGGAAACTAAGGCTTGTATGAAATGATGATCAAATGAAAACCAGTGAGAAGGAGTCCTTAAAAGTCCACCAGAAAGAAGTCCCAGAAGAGAAGGGGCATTATCATTAGTTGCTAATGACACAAAAATATGAATTTTAATAATTAATATTGATGCTGTTTGTATAAATATCAAAATAATGTTATAATCAATCATCATTGTTGTAATCAATAACACATTACGAAGTACTACATTAGTTATTCAAAAAGACACAAAATAAAGAAATTTCTAAGTTCATGTACTTGATCATGTGTAAGACTTCAAAGAGACCTGATACAGAATACTGAAAGATTTTGGGAAACTGAAAGACATCTAGTGTTGTGTCACTATTGGAAAAAGTATAGCTAGCAAAATTTATTGGTCACACAAACTTAATAGAAGAAATTATATTTATTTGTATGCTACTTTTTGTGTGGAACATAACTTTCTACTCTGAAAAACAAACACTTTAATCAAAGCACATTGTCAGAGCACAAGGAAACAGCCAAATGCCTGGTCCTTGCAGTGCTTTGAAGAGAAGCATACTTATGGAAATATTTCTGCGGTTAAAATATGGGGATAGCAAAAAGTCTGTTAAAACTGGAAGTGAGGTTGAGGCTGGCTGGCCTGTTGAATGAGTGACCTGAATCCACTGGAATTCTGGGTCCAGAGTGCAATACAGCCAGTTCAAAGTGAGGTATGTAGCAAAACAGAAATGTGGGAAACTGTTTTTCTTCAGGAGTTATTCTAAAAAGGGTACAGTTGGCATGGTGAGCACAGAACTCAATGGGCTTCTGTTTTGATTTCATGGAAAAAAGTTAATCTAATTGTTGGGTGAATAAACAGAAGAGACATGAGGGCAACTAGGACCAGGTGTCTAGAGGACAAGACAGAGATATCGCACACACCTCATGCTTGCTTTCTAAAAATCGTGTTGAAGAATTGGAGAGGGTGAGATAAAAAGCCACAAAATTTATTTGAGGCCTGAAGGAGCTGTTTTTCAGTGGAAGACTTACAGAGTTCCATCCATTTAGCTTATCAAAAAGAAAATTGAGAGGTGGTTTGATTACAGTACGTAAGTGCCTTCACAGGAAGAAAATACAAGGTAGTAAAGGCTTCTTTAATCTAATACAGAAGGGAATAACAAGAACCAATGGCTAAAAGCCAGACAAATTCCAACTGGAAACAAGCCACAGTGAGAATGATTAACTGTTGGAACAAACTACCAAAGGAAATGGTGGATTATCCATCTCCTGATTGCTTCAAATCAAGGCTGGATGCTGTGATAGTTATAACCAAACACAAGGTAGATTTTACTCTAAACAAGAGGTGAAACCAGATGAACTAGTTTCTCATGCTCTCATGCTCCATTATTCTCCTATTAAATAATTCTTTTTTTTTTTTTTTTTGTAAATAAATCTATTTACTGAATTAAAAGAATGCTTTTTCCAAAGTAACTTTTCTAACCAAAACTCCCCCTGAAAATCCCCTTGGTGCCACAAAGTGGAAAAAAGCCCCTGTCATAGTTGGCTCTGTCATAGGTGATCCTCCCCTCATTATGCCTTTTTTTTCATAATTGCATAATTGTAAAGCTTAGATATTATGCACACATGTCAAATATCCTCCTTTCTAAAAGACCTGCAGTTCCACAGAGAGGAACGAACTAGGATTTCAAAGATAAAGCATAGTAAAATAACAAAAATCATGAGTCAAGACAGGTTGGTGTCTGTAATTTAAAATATCCTTCAGATGTTAGATTTTATTAAAGTGTGCCATGGCACCGAGGATCAGCAAAAATGTCTAAAAGTAAGATTAGGACTGGCATTTTCACTTCCTCCCTGAGGTATGGGAACAACTTTTCTTCTTCTTTCACTTTGTACTTCTCTTACATACTACCATGTCTAGACTATATTTATTCCCTTTTAGAGATGCTTATCACATCTCCACATATGCATACACACAGTGTTTTCTGTAAAGTGTACAGGCTATTTTGACTCCACTGCACCCCATCTGAGGGAGGGGGATGGAAACAAACAGTTCAGATCAATACACTCCCCCCCTTCTCGTGAGTCCTTTGTCCCATGACACAGAATCACACATCCTGAAAAATCTGTACAAGAGACAGTAACTAATTTTGAAGGCAAATTCTGCAACACTTATTTGTTTTGAGTACCTCTTTTCTCTGAGAGTACCTCCTTTGTTTGAAAATACACCAAATGTTCAAACTATGAAGCAGCCCATGAAATCCATGATTTCCTGTTCATCCCTGTTGCTCAAGAGACCACAAAACTCAATCTATATCAGCGAGAAACGATGAGTTCTCTAAACCCAGTCTGGATGAACGTATAAGCCAAAGCACCATAAGAAGTGTATTCTTTGTCTCCTCTTTGCACCTCTGTGTTCAGCTCCTTTGAAACAGAATTTGGAGAGAAAGAGCCCCATAGCACTGATTATACCCAACTGCACAAACACCATGCTCTTCCAATCTTCTTTAGACACATAATGGGAATTACTGCATGTCTGTGTTAAGGCCTGTCTTAAGTAAATATTGTGGTGCTCCAAAAACTCTCTTAGCATGTGCCTTTTTTTCTATGGAATCACCTCACCTTGCCTGGATTAGTATAAGTTAAAACATTTCTAAAATTTTTCATAGGAAAGAAATGTATATAAACAGACATTGTCCTTAAATGGAGAAAATTTTTGAAAAATTATACTCTCGATGTGTTTACCCTCACAGTCTTGTACTGGTTAGAGTAAATGTAAAAGTCTGTAAACAACATAAAGCAAAATGAAACAAAGACATGGCTCAGAAGCAAAGTTTTAACATGGTTTTATAGGAAAAAGCTCTTACCTTACCAGTCAAAGCATACTGCACATATGCAACAGAGTTTGGAGATGTCACCAGCAAAGCAGGCATTAGTTTGAAACACCAATGCACCACTTACGCAGGGTGTGCACCTATGAGGATCTAATAAAAAGGAGTGGAGTGGAGAGTAGGGAAAGAAAGGCAAAGTTAATTGCTTGGTTACTATCCCTTTTTTTCTAAAGCACAGTGGATGTTTAGCTTCAGGTCTTGGTACATGAGGCAAAACACTAACTCAGGAACTCTGGTCATTTGAGAGGCATCTCTTTGATCCAAGAAACAGTGACTTCAGTGTAGAGCCAGACTGAATGTGATGGGAACAACCTTGCTTGTTCCAGTCAGGGGTATAAGCACATTGCTTAGATTAAGAATGAACGAGATTTTCAGAATCTCATTGCACAAGTCCAGAGCTAGATTTTCAAAGGGCTCCATGTCCCATTTAAATACTACAGGCTCTGCAATCATGACAGAACACAGGTCCCCCCTGACTGTTTAGTGGAATAGAAACTGGAGGCACCAGCTAAGGTTTATTTTCCTGTACTCCTATAGTACCTTCATATATAAGATTCTTTTGTAAGTGTAGGTCCCTCATCCATTTATAAGAACACTCCCAAAGGAATTAAAGTCATTGTTTTCTAAAATAATGAAAGGTGAACTTCTTGCCGGTGTTTGTAATGGATATGAAGAGGGCTTAGAGAAACGGCTAAACTCTCGGTCTTCCCTAAAGATGAAGTGGTCCTTGTAGTATAGCTGTCAAAGCTTGCCCCCATGTGCAAATATCTCCCCCTCCTTCTTCCCTTCATAGCAGTAGGAATTAATCAAGGCTTCTTGTGTGGGGCCAAGAGGAGGGGGAAAGAGGGAAAGTCTGTCATATGTCATTAGAATTGTGATTGTACATGTCACCAATGACATAGGTGGTTTGAAATTCTACATATGATTTTATGAGAAAATGAAGTAATCAGCTATAAACACATTTATACATAATCTTGCTTTGACATTTATTTTTAATGAACCAGAGAAGTCTACTCTCTTCTTGAGGTCAACAAGAAAATAATTATCACTGGAAGAGAACATTTTGGTTATTACACTGAATGAAATGAATTGTATAATAACATACAGTGGGACTGATTCCATCTCCTCCCAGAGCTGAAAATTTAGTGGGCTGTGCCTTCTTTTTTTCCATTACAGTTATGCATCAAGTGCATTCAATATAATGTCCTTCTCTTAGAATTACAGAATATACATAAGAGGCAAGTGTTGCTTATTACAAATTATTTTGACAGGCAATACTTGTTGAGATGAAAGCTTTAATTTCTATGAGAGTTCTACAAGTCAGGTGAGACTGGCAGCAGGTAATCAATCACAATTACATTTAATCACAAAATTCAAAAGTCACAGCAATTTAAAGTATGCTTAAACACATACAGGTTATACCCTGAAACTATTTCATTTTGCATAGTAAAAATAGGAGGGGAAAACAGGTTTATTTATTTTAAACAAGATTACTTATTACAGTGATGAAAATTAAGAGCCTAGACAAGCAAGGAACACTGATTCTAGGAACAGGTTTATTGTTAAATCTTCAGAGAAAGCAAGTAGTCTGAGAGACTTCCTGTAGTGACAGAAAGGATGCACACAGACAGTCCACTGTGGACTTATGAGTAAGACCAGGGCATTAGTGGATGCCTTATTTTGGCTAATAAAAATCAAACCACACAAAGTACATTTTGGCTTCATTTTTTTTCTGTCCCCAAAAGGAATTTTGCTGTTTTACCCCATTGCCCACCAGCATTGTGGGA
Organism: Pardalotus punctatus; assembly: GCA_013400915.1. Classification (NCBI taxonomy): domain Eukaryota; kingdom Metazoa; phylum Chordata; class Aves; order Passeriformes; family Pardalotidae; genus Pardalotus; species Pardalotus punctatus. The sequence goes on from VZTX01024297.1 coordinate 487,469, forward strand.
AATCTGTCTCAGTTTCATTGTCTCCCAAGGGACCTGCAAACTTCATTCCCTGCTACTGCCCAGAATCCACACTATCCACAACTGGGTTGAACATGCAAGGCAGGAAATACAGGGAGGAAACTCTCAGTTTGCTTGTCGAAACTGTTTTATCTGTAGAAATAAAGCAATCACTGGAGGAAGCCAGGTGAGGTGCTTGTCACAACAGAGCATCCTTCTACCAGGTCCAGCATGCTACTCTTTCCTGCATCTATTTAATGACAATGGGAGAATTGTATAACCAATTTTAATTAACTCTACTCCAGCCAAAACCAGCACATCACTCTATGAAGAGCTTCTAGCATGATAAGTAGGCACTAAAGATGGAGAACCTAATTAATTTCTGCTGCCTGCTTGGTTCACACAGAAATTTGAACAAAAGCCCACTACTTTCTGGGTGAAATGGATTTAAACATTGCCCTGAGTTTGAGATAAAATTGATTCCTTCTTCTGAAAGTAATCTGTGAGGAGAGAGAATGAATGCCTGGTTATTTGGACAAACTGAATTGACACCAACAGGGAAGACTGAGAAGAAAAAAATCCTCAAACCTTCACAATTATGGCAATTTTCTGTAGAATCAGGCATTGTAGGCAGAGTCAGGGGGCCAGAAGAGGTCTCCTATGTCCTCCATAAATTTGCCAAGGTAGTTGCTGGATCAGAAAAGACGGTACTAACTCCTCCAGTAAGAAGCCTAAGAGATCAGCAGTATAAAGTTAATTTCCAGCTGAAATTATGTAATCAATTCACTTAGCTCCAAACTGAAGATCTGGACAGTAGGATCTGTAGCTTTCTGTGGATTTTTCTTCTCAAATGCAATACTTGAAATGAGACTCTCTTGAAACATCTGTGGGAAGGAAATGAAGAGAAATGAAAGTACAGAATATGTTTCTTTTCCTCCAATGAATTCTCCACTGTGGTCTCAAAACTAAAGGAAAATTCACTGTTCAGCACAGATTCAGGCTCTTTATTATTCTAAGGATGAATTTTGACTGCAAATACCCATGTCTCTGCATACAAGGTAGTTGAGTATACTGGAATCTCAGTATAAATTACTATGGGAGTCAGAAGCATTACTAGAAAATGACTTTTTTTTTTGTTTGTTTTGTTTGGGTTTTTTTTTGTTTGTTTGGTTTGATTTGGTTTGGTTTTTTGGTTTTTTGTTTGGTTTTTTTTTTTTTGTATAACTCAGATATGGGTAAAAGTCTATCATCTGAGACTTTTTGTTTCTCAGAGGAACTGACTAGTGATAGCAGTTTGTAATTATAAACATTTGCAAACTTTACCAGGCCTCAGGACTCAGTTTCTGCACCGAGCACCTTCTTTTTCAACTACATATGATATTCTAAGTAACAAAAATGTTACTGCTTTTTAAAAAGAGTGCATCCTATAGTCTGTTATGGCTGTAAAGACTACTGGTTCTACATTCAGAAAAGAATCTGTATTCTTAACACTGTGAACTTGTATCTGTTACAAGATGGCCCAATCAAAAGCCCTTACCTAAGAAAATGTTCATTAATGTGTATGTTGTGATAAAATTCCTGGAATTTGGATAAAGGTTTGGTGCAATAAAATGAATTCACATGGCCATAAAGTGTTTTCATGTGAGCTTAATTTATCTTGAATTTTCAGGCTAAAATTGGTATTTAAGCTAGATTTCTGGAGTAGTATTCCCAGAAACAAGTAAATTAGTTCTGCAAAAGAGTTGAGAGTTTACTTGTCATTCAAAACCTTAAAATCAAAATTACTTTTGAGGCTTGAACATACTTTCTTTAAAGGGAATGGCAAAACACCAATTAACTGTAACAGGGTATAAACTTCTCTGCACATTTTACTTAGATATTATGGGTTAGTATTATACAGCAGTTCAGAGGAGATGACCACAATGACCTTTTTTGACCATAAAAACCTATGAAGAGTGACAAGCACTGACCTAATGCTGCTTCTCCTACTGATGTCAATAGTGGAGGAGTGAGGCCAAGGAAAAGCCTGTCTGAATTACAACTTCAGTAAAGAGTAATTTAAACAAAATTGAATTGAACCAAAGGCAATGCATTAGATAAAACAGGTAATGTAAAAGAATCATGGTAATGAGAGGGGAGTATGTGTTGTTTGGGCTCATCTTGCAGAAGCAAGACAACCAACTTTGAAAGTTCATGCTCTTTGAACAGATACAGAGGCAACCTCACAATGAGTGCCTAAATGACATAGAGACCCTACGAGTGAGACACCTGGGCTCTGTGGCTTAGATGAACCCTATCTAACTCTGTATAGCTTGAATTGGATGTCCAAAGAGAGAGTCCATTTGCCCCAGACTTCTGCAGCCAAGGGACAAAGAGAGCTTGAAATTTCCATAGGTAACTCAGATCCTATTTTTCTGAATCATCGTTATGCAGTTACACGGTCATAGGTTAAGGAAAGCAGCCTCCTCTCACTTGTGCCTCAGTTAAGTACAAGTGTATACTTTCAGCTAGGATTAATCCAGGCTTAGTTGTCAAGGCATAATGCACAGCACCCTGGAGAAGACTAAAACATGTCATTGCCCATGCAGTTATTAAACACCAATCTTAAAAGAGTAGAATCTGTTCTAAGAAATGGCAACATGTTTTCTAGCTAATCAATGGCAATAGATGAACTGACACTTACTAGATCACTGATAGAGTAGACAATACCTACGTTTTAAGCTCCTGAAAATAATCTGAAGTAAAATGGATTTAAAATAATATGGTCTGAAACTATTCTCAGGATGGTTTGAAAACCAACTCCTTTAAGTTTCTTTGAAAATTCTTCCAACCATTTTGTCAATATTATTAAAAGCGTTTATAAGTATTTCTACAGCTTTTAAAAAGCTGCAGAGGGGAGGTGCTTGCATACAGTGAATATACAATGGCATAAACAAGTAAGAGAGAGAAAAGGTACCAGAACATAAAGAGTTATTATTTGTATTCTAATTCTTCTCATTCTGCAGCCAGATCTGCAGAACATAAGACTGGGAAAGACACTGTTCCTAAGTTTAATTTATTCTTGTTCTCTGCTACTTTTTTTGTCTTAGTTTTCTACTCTTTGTGAATATATAGGTTTCATTAAGCTTCTAAGTCAAGAGCTCATAAGGAAAAAAGACTTAGCAAATTACTTTATTTTTCAGCCTTCTACTTTCTTCTGCAGTATAGCAGTAACTGCCAGCAGAGGTTATAACACACCTCAGCTTTTCAAGCCTTCAATCTACATACAAGCTAAGCATGGGATTTTGTATGCCTGAGAATACATCTAGCCACCTCAACACATCTGAATCCAAGATTGTGTCAAAGCCACATTGAAAGAAACCATAATTCCTTAAAATTGAGCTACTTTTTACAACATGCAATGGCTGAGGATGAGTTCTTAATTTATGGTTTTACAGAGGCAGAAGCCTGTCATGCTTGGTATTGTGTGCATGCAAAGTAAAAGAGAACTGAAAGAGCTTATAAACATCCACCCAAGTCAGACAAAGGAAGGATTGTTATCACTGATAGCATACAAGTACATTGGCTGCCAACTGTATTTGTTTCTCAAATATAATCTCTAAGGAAGAGCTGAACGATGCCAGAGAGAAAGTAAAATATATCTTATTCTGGAGTTCATAATGAAGCAAAGCTCATGTCATTGACTGTTAGGTAAATACTCCATGAAAAAATGCAAAACTTGAACTTTGTCAGATGTGTAGTGTTCTTTACTCCTATATTGGTAAATATATTGTTGCAACAGCTTTAATTCAGGCAACTATTTGGTGCCATCTTGCAAACAGGAGCTTGAAGAAGTGTATATTTGAAAAACAACATACAGACAAACAAAGTCTGGTTTTTGCATTAATAACTCTTCAGTTGTGATTTGAGCTTGAAATCATTCTTTTCTTATTTTATTAGAACTGGTGACGCTATTTCTAGGTTAAACTGAAGTGTGGCCACAATGATGTGAGAAGATTCTCAGGTAAAATTCACTGTGGTACTGAGAAATCAGAGAAGCAGCCTCCTCATTTAACTAGTGTTTGGATAGACTCCTAGACCATTATTTGAGAAGCTGTCCAGACTGGCTTATCATAAGGCAATAGTTTCACTTTAAAGGGACAATATATTTTCTGAGCAGGTGGGGTGGGATGAGAAGGAGCAGAATACATATATGTATACATTATTCTCTGTGTTTAGGGCAGATGGTTTCATTACGTTCCCAAGCGTTACATTGAGGGTCAAGTCTGAGAAAGCAACAGAATTTCAAAGAAGTAGTATCACATTTCACGGACTTCTATATCAAAGGCATGCAGAGAGCATCTCATGATTTTTATGATGCAACATAAATCAGCTAAGTAGACTCACAACCACACTGAATGCTACATGATATGAGATTTGTATGGTTCAGGGATCTGTTACCTGTATATTACTGAAACATTTCATCAAATGACTTTAGTATCTGTTTACTGTGTATATATGATGAATTCCTTATTGGATAGTGGGTTTCTCTTTTTCTCCTATCACTGGTACTTAAGCATAAGTTGGGCTATTTAAAGAACTCCCAGCCAATAATTTTGTTGCCACTTGTTCTTGCTAGATCCTGGTTTTCCATTAATAGTTCTACACTGAAAACAGCTTATTAATATGCTGTCTTTTCTTTGATCAATGATTCTTGGTATTGAAAGGATGTGGAAACCTGGCCTAATTTTAGATCCAGAATTATGATTCTCTGTAGGTTTCTTATGAGATAAATTTCTCATTCTGCATTGAGAGGGCTGTATTTGACATGACATACATGTATACATAGAAATTATTATGATATGAAAAAAATAAAAATAAAATAATGTTATAATGTTTCAACCAAGGACTTCAAAGCCATCACAGTTCAACTAAATACTTTTTTATACTTCTAAATGGGAAAAAGTGTCTATGCATTCACTGCTAGGTAAACACATTTCACAATATTGATAATCTTTTAGAGAAACATATGCACTTCTGGTAAACGCTTTCATGATGTTCATAAGCTTTTCATCAAGAATCAATTCCTTGTAAAGATGAGTAAGTGTATTATTGTTTATGGCTTGATAACCAGGTGAAAACTGCAAATGAGGATCAAACTGTGGATGTGTGCAAAAAGCTGAAGTAAAACAGTTACTTGAGAAGGCCTAAATAACACAAGGACAAACTTAATAAAAGAGGTGACAAAAATGTGGAGGGACGGACATTCCCACTGAGCAGATGCCTGTAATACTAGTACAAGAATAAGGGACATAAATGGGAGGATCAAAATGTTAGTAAAATGGAGTGTTGTTTTTATTCTCACAACCAGCCTATAAATATGGAAGGCTATGATTCAGGAAGGATAAAGTAAGGAAAAATTATCCCTAATGTGGACAGAGAGAGTTGCTGAAAGTCTGTTTGCAATGGCTACAAAGGAGAAGAATCCTGTGCTGGTGGGACAAGGAATACAGCACAGATCACTGAACAAAGGTTTTTGTGAATATCAGCCAGGGGAATCCAAGACTCTGGCCTCAGTGGAAGGAGGGTATTTCAACTACCTATGTGTCTGTCAGGAAAAAGTTAACGGATAAGACAATTTTTTTCCATTGATGATAATTTTGTTGATTAATAAAGAGAATGTATTTGGAGGGGAAGATCTTTTAATGGTAATTCTAAATGATGGGAAATGGTTGCAAATATGAAAAAGAAAGGTGAAACAGGTTAGGATAGGCCATGAAATGGTCTCTATGATTATTAGAAAGTGAAGAACAAGTATATATATAATAAAAGATTATTTTCAAGAATGGCAGTTAAAAAAGCTTGGAGAGTTTTAAATGGGAGAATTCCAGCTAAAATCCTTGGAGAGTTTGTAAATAAACACAACCATATCAGTGCCAAGTATAAGAGTGGAAAGGAATGACAGAAAATACAAAACTCCACCACCTTAGATATAACTTCATTGATTTGATATATAGAAAAGAAACAAATTGAAAGGAAAAATTACTAAAGAGTTTGATGGCATCAGCAAAGGGTCTGCAGACTGAAACAGAGAAAGCACAAACTATTGACAATTTAACTTGCCACATGACATTACTCACCCTGATGAAAAGGCAAGATACTGTGGACAAGAGTGGCTCCTAGCTCCCCTAGGCCTGATTATAGTCTTCTGTCACTTTTCTTGTATGAGGTATGGGAATGGTGACACTTCAAGTGAGTCAGGTCAGCTCTTGACCAGACACAAACTTTAACGTGCCAAATGCAAAATTAAGAGGGGATTTCTCTCAGATGAACAGTGTTCTGACCTGCGACACAACTGCCAGATCTAAAACAGGACTTATAGCTGGGACATGCAGATAGGGATAAGGGCCAGGTGCTAGAACTGGATTTTTGTAAAAACTTATACTCGGATTGAATTAAATTAACATGAAATGAAACTTTTATTTAACTTTGGCTTTTCAAATCAACTGTGTTTAAAAAAAGTCATCCTTGGACACCCCACAAAGAGGTGGAAATGCTCTCTTTGTAGACTGGGGACTATCCTGAGAACTTAATGGTGAACGATAAGGATCTAAACTGTAGAGAGCTACTGAGATCCAAGGGGAGTAGATGACCCAGGGAAGGAAGAGGTAAACATGGAATTACAGAGTACTGGAGCAAGGAATCAAGCAATGTGCCAAAAAAAAAAAAGGAAAAAAAAAGAGAAGAGAAAAAAAAAAAAAAAAAGGCAAAAAAAAAAAAAAAAAAAAAAAAAGAAAAATGAGGCAGTTCTCTGTTAACAGAAGGTAGACATTTAGATGTGACAGAATCAACAAATGTCATATGACTGGACTTCAACAAATCTTTCAACTCTAACTCAATTTTTTTTTTCACAGAGATAGAAAGTGAGTGCAAAGTTAATTTAGCACTCTTAGGAAACTTCTATGAAAATGATGACATTTCACATATGAATATAATTTCTTGGTATTTAAGCCTTTGTGAACATGTTTGAGTCATATAAGAAGGAACTTGAAACTGTTAACCTAGGAGCAAAGGTAAAAAATGTGACAAGCTAAATTAGACCTTTTTTCTCTAAGATCCCTTTATGAAATGAACAGCAATACAGCTAATGCTTGAAAATGGAAGGATTAATCCATAAAATAATACCCCTCTTTTATGGATTTTTACCCTTTTGTTAAAGCAGAAGGAGAAAAAAAGCCAAGCCTCTACAACATTTCTAAAACAAAGTAATCATTTTAGTTCCTGGATATATGTATTAACTAAAAGTATAAATTAGAAAACAAACAAAGGTTAAATCCAGAGCGGCAGCCAGACCCAAGGTATTCTAAATGTGCCTGTTTAATATGCACTGCAGATTAATGGGTATAACACATTGATTCTAGCTGTACTTTTTAGAGGAGGCGGAGGAGGAGGCAAGAAACTGAGGTAAAAAATGCAGTCTTTGTTTCAAAAACAAAAATGAGATTGTAAAATTGAAAACATGAAAGTGGAAGAGAATCACTAATAACTATATTCTTTATCTTCCAAAAAAATCAACAAAACCTTGCTTCGCTGTATGTTCCAGTGTACTACAGGCAGGCATTATCCAGCCCCTTTCTGAATGTTGGCAGGAGAGTTTGCTTTCCCAACTCTGTGAAATTCTAAAATATAATGAAAATGCAGCTACCGTACTTTCTAAGCTCTTGGTAGATATTTTCACTTACTTTGTCATTTTCAAGCGGGGAAACAATGGTGGCATCTGTGCCCTGGTGCTAAGTGCTCATTTGCATGCAGAGGCAGAGAGATATCCGTTTATTATCAATTTTATGCATTACTTCATTTCATGGTGTTAAAACAATTACATTCAAAGGGTTCAGTAGTCCACAGCCAAGCTATTCAGGGCTCCAGCAGCATCATATAATAACGTTATTCAGGGAGAGACACATACATCATAGTTTACTGACTTAGAAGTAAAAAAAGAGAGGGAGAGGGAGAGAGAGGAACAACTCCTATAGAGTTGGATACAGAATTTGTAAAACATCAGAGATATAACAATGAGCAGGGAAACTCAGGACAGATGGACATGAAATTTATTAACTTCTGAATTACTTTTCGAGAAAGTTGAGAAATTTTTTTAGACACAACAGTTCTACCAAATTCTGTGCCACATACATTCTCAATAACATTCTCTATAACACTCTTCATCACCCACATTGCAAAGCTTCACTTGAGCAAAAAAGCAGAGACTGTGCACATCCCCTTGAAGATCTCAGAACACATACCTTGGAACAGCAAACAAACGGTTGGGTCTGGAAAGATTTTTGTGATCCCTACATGCAGTGGATTTGCAATCTGATTATCTGGTTACTACTGACAAGGCTCCGCCAAGCCTCCCATGAGGAATTTACATTTGTCTATCAATTTACATTAGCTAAAACAGCTGTCTGTGCAAAGGATTTCAAGGCTTTAAAATGAGGACCTGCCCTCTGACACCAGTCAACTCTCCAAAAACCAATGAAAACTGTGGCACACTAGTGAACAAATTTAAAAAGCACATCCACCTTCAGGGTTTTCCTTATTGAGTTTGGTGAGATGCTTGTTTTGGCAGAAAGCAAATTATTTGATTGAGCATTTACTGAATTCTTTTAAAATGCAAGAAAAAAATGAAATCAAAGAACTTTAATAATACTTCACTGCCAGAGGAAGATAAAATCAGTGCTATCCCTATAAAACAAAAAAGCAATTGCCAACTTTTTGATTATAATTTCTGTAATAATCTTCCTTCAAGAAAGCGACTTCAGTGAATCACAAGAGAAGAAAAGCCTTTTTGAAGCATTTCAACAGAGGGCTCATGAAATAAGAAACTGGAAAGGAAGTATTTTTTTTCTGGGATATCACAGATTTTCTATCATAGAAATTTTCCATCAGTAGACACACACAGTGCAGTGATATGGTATGGGTCAACTCAAGCAAAAATGCAAGTTCTAAAGAAAATATCTTGGCAACTTTGAAAACCAGCTGCTCCCTGATAATCACTGCGAGGGAAAATGAATTTTATATCAGTTCTCAAGCTATGAGCCACTCCCAAAAGGATGGGGGAAAATATGTTCTGGGCTGTTGCAAGGCCAGAGTGCTGACAGAAGCAAAGGACAGCTTGTGGTTGAAGTGGGGATAGGTCTCGTGGAAGGAGAGGTACCAAGTCTTTCAGCCTTTCTTAATGGGAAGTATCCCATGTACCAATGCCCTCAGGGAGAGTCAGCAAGTGCCTCAGTGACTCCTGGCAGATTTCTTCTGTTTCTGCTCTAAATATCTCAACAGCCAGAATTTCTTTCTGAGCTATCTGTTTCTGCTCCTGCCACAGCCAACTTTTATCATTAAAGTAATCAGGGTGCCAACAGCACACAGCTGTGCCACATCTGCATCTAAAGGACGGTAAATACTAAACAAATTGGCCCGTGTTGATTCCTCATTAGGCTGCTAGCAATGTCTTGTCTAGCCAGTTTAAAGCTAGCATGGTTATCTTTACACTACATTGCAGTCACAACAGTTACCTTAAGGGCAAAGAAATTGCCTAAGTACCAGTTTTATTAGGCTGTACAAATTGAGCAACTTCCAGAACTAAATAATTTGGTCTAAGTTTTATGGCAGAATCTTCTTTATTTCACTCTGCAGGGCTCCTGAGCTCTGTGGCAGTGCCTCTGTATCATGTGCCATGCCTCATTTCAGGGACGTAGCATGACATGGTGTGCCATAGGCATTCTGCTGCTGCTTATGGTGGAAGACAGTCCCACATGCAAGAGGTTCTTTAGTCAAACCCCTCCTGCTACAAAACCTGGACAATAACGCAAGTCACCATCACAATCATCACAAATCCCCACTACTTTACTCCTCTTGTCTTCATAGAAACATTAAGGTTGGAAAAGGCATCTAAGATAACCCAGTCCAACCATTTACACAACATGACTGTGTTCGCCACAAAGCCATATCCCACAGTGCCACATCCACATGATTTTTGAACACTTGCAGGGATGGCAATTCTACTACATCCCTGGAATGCCTATTCCAATGACTGACCACCCTTCCAGCGAACAGAATTTTCCTAATACTCAGTCTAACTCACTCCTGGTGCAATTTGTGGTCATTTCCCCTCACCCTAAAATATATAGTTTCCTTTACAATATGGTTTATTCTTTAAGGTCTTCAAAGAAAGGACTGTCCTTCCATTATGATGCCTTCATGATTAAGTCCTGATAACTGACCATGGTTCTAAAGAAAAAACATTAATCTAACAATAAAGCCTTTTAATTTAACTCATGGCCTTTGAAGTAAACCTCGTAACCTGCTATAAGAAAGGAGAGAGAATGATAACCAATAAGAAGAGGTCCTGGTATTTGGATGAAAATTGCAGAGACATGACCACAATAAGACCTCAGTAAAACATTCATATTAGGAAATATTAACATTAATTAATAATTAATATAATTATACAATAAAATTAGACAATGGCTAGATGTATGGAGTTGTAAAGACACAAAAAAATCTATAGCCTGGCATGAAAAGAAGGTCCAACTTTCTGGAAAGATGGGATTTGGCAGGTTTAATTTTAACTTTTTCCCTGTATCTGTCTACAAAATATTTTAAAGCTTATTATTATTATTATTATTTATTATTAGTGTTATAATTGTCACCTATTTTTTACAAATGCACTTCCCCATGTACTGTGTTAAAGGACATCAGTTTTAGAGTTCAGGGCTGTCTTTCCTTTGTAACAAAAAATATATAAAAATTAATCAGTTTGCATTTGTTAATATCAATAAATTAACATTTTTGTTTAAGATACTCATAGAATAAAAAAGACACATTAAGAATAAGCCTTGAAGTGATTGTTTTCATAAGTTTTCAATAGAAGCATTTTGGTTTTATGATGCTAAATAGGTATATTTGGGCTGGTTTAGTCTACCATAAGAGTTCAAGGCCCATACAAAGACACTGACTCTATTCCAGTCTGAAATATCCTGTCTCCACTGGTTATCAATGATGGATATTCAGGAAGTCCAAGAAGTAGGTTTTATTTATATTTTTGGCTCCGTGAATTCAAGAAATAGACAAAAAAGGGAGTAATTGGAAGAAGAGAATTACAATATATATTATTTAAATATATCAAATTAAGCCCCGAGTTAATTTAAAAAAAATTGTAAAGCAGTGAACCATATAAAATACAAGTAAAAAAATTGTCTCCTACTTGCCAGAATATTGATGGAGGAGTGAAAATTCTGCTTCAGTATGTATGTCATCATTGTTAGGTGTCAAAAAAACCCATGGTCTACAGTTCATATTCCAATGTGATTACTTAATTGCTAACCTGGAATGACACTAACTCCCACAGTTCCCGCTGTCTCAAAATGGGAGCCCAGGGTGGGTAGGGCAGACATTTAATAAGTGTCAGCTCAAAGTCCTGTCTGCCTGCCAAAAGAAAACAGATTCTAATATGCGCATGGGTGCTAAAAGTTTTATTGTGGGGGATAGTAAGGAAAAAGAGGTTGTCTAAAAAAAGTATGGCAATCAAAGTTTGAGTAATATGGAATATTTGCAGCCACATTATGATCCTTGGTAGCTATAGGTACACAAGAAGTCTTTAGTCGCTGTCTGGACTTGGCTCGTACACAGCAAAGACACATCGATCATTAATGAGCCATAGTTCACAAGTCTACAAATAATAAACAAGTCTACAAATAATAAACACATAACTGAGGTAGCAAACACACAGCTAAATGGCACAGTAGAGTCTGGCTTTACCCACTGTTTAGATTTTTTCCTGTTTTGGGTTTTGATGTTGCCCTCTGGTTTGGCATGTGAGCTAAATAATCTTGCCCATTGGGTGCTAATATATTTAGGGAAAATGTTAAGATTAATTTTTATATTTTAAAATACCTTAAACTCACAGTGTATAATTTTCTGGGGCTGTTAACAGGAAATCCGTTTTCAGACAGGCCTGCAACTCGAACACTTTGATGCATAAAGGTATTCAGGGCAGGCAGGTGGCAGGTTGTTAAGTCACCCCCTGCTCGTTCCTAGAGGTGGCATGATAAAATGAGCCACATGCTTTTGACTTTAATGTGCCCCGTACTCAAAATCAAGGCTATTCCAGGACCAAACAGCATCCTCACTAGCAGTTGGCTGAGACATCAAGAACAAGAAGAAGAATTTCTAAGACCTTATTGGTGAACATATGGCAAACTCTGATTTCCTTACTAAATCAGATGATATTACTAGAACTGGGTCATTATGCACACATTGTAATCTATCGTTAAGCCCAACGAAGTAATATTTAGCTAGTGTTTTAATTGTACTACTAGGATTTATCTCTGCTTTTTGAAGAAAAAAAGTCCAGGAAGGAAGGAAGAGTGTTGAGCTTTCAATTTTAATAAGAGGAGATTGCCAATTTTGACAAATGACTCTAACAGCTTATTCAGAAAATGTTTGCTTATATACATATTTGCACATATTTTCGGTGTTATTTAGGAGATAGCAAATGTTTAAATTATTCATTTTCTTCCATCTCTTCCCTGAAAAGTGCATTTCTCCTCCCTGCATATGCTTTCAAAATACAAGTTGGCATCATATGTTTCAAGTAATCTTCCAGTTTGTTCTACAAAGCCTGCAGCCAGGCCTTCGCTACCTGTGTTTCCAAATGGCCATGAGCACAGTGTAATGCATGTGCATGTGTTATAGAATTGATGACATACAGGAAGGAAATTAACCTTTTGGCCTGGAAATCAAGCAGTCCTTCACAATGCCAATCCATATGGCTACAATCAATTAAAACAAAGATGAATCCTTCTCATCTGGGCTGCTGAGAGATCATGCAGCAACAGTTACCAGGTGGTAGAAACCAGGACTTCTTGGATTTTGTGGTGTGCTTCTTTCTTGGTGTATTTTTTTTCCTTACCAATATTTCACACATGGTTTCTACAAATGTGGGTACTGTTTATCCAGGGTATGAGACAGCAGGAAAAGGTGTGCAATTCAACTGTAGCCCAGTCGATCCACACCTGTAAAGAACACTCATTTTGCAACGTGTTAAGCAAAACTGTTCAGAGAAATCCTGTATCTGTCTCCAACAGCTGGAGATAAAGAACCCTGTTTTCTTTTCTGTCAGGGTTAATAAAACAAGCAACTTATTAAATAGCATTTTGGCAAACACAATGGATAATGAATCCTATTCTATAGTTAAAGACTTTTAACAATTAAAAAGATTTATGAGCCAAGCACTGTGACACACAAGTGCCAGAGGAGAGAACCTGCTCCTGTGCAGCCCCACATGGAGCAGACACGGTGCACACCCAGCTGGGATGGGCACCTTGAGAGGAGCCAGGTGAGTCTGGCAGGTAGACCTACAGCTCCTGTCCCTCAGGACAGCAAGATGGACACCTCAGGAGCCCAGTCCTTTGATGGGGCTGAAACAGCCGGGTATGTCAGATACCACGGCCCCCCAGCCCATTGTTCCCCATCAGCTACAGTACATGTCCAACGTCTGGTTTGTCAATCACCAGATTCAATGGCTTTGCCTGGGAAGCTGCTGACAGGGGGCTAGGGGGGCTTGCCAGAGCTTAATTACCGTACCTCATTAAAGGGCTTCTCATTCATATTCAGTAAGGAATCATTCGAGCAGACAGATATGTCTTTGTTAGATGAACTGAAAACCATACTTTTAAAAAAATCCCTACCACTTACGTATTTACATTTGTTTGGTTAAAGAACTCTTTTCATTCCCCTTAAGAGAGAAAGAGAGAGATAGAGAGTAAAAAAAAAGGGGGGGGTGAGGAGAGGAAAAAGCACAGGAAAGAAATAAAAAGAAAGGGAAATTTACTAGAAAGAGTTTGCATTTCAAACCTGACAGGTTTTTTGAGGAAAAAATAGATTTCTTTACACAGAGTCAAATTCTGCTTTAATTTCACAGATACACTGATGTGTGCATGAGTGAGATAGGAGAGAGGGAGGGAAATCTGCTTTTCTGAATGAAGGCTGGAGGGGTTAAAATTGGGTAATTTTCTCTGGCAAATGCTTGGTTAAAAATGTTACTACTATTTCTCTTCTAAGTAAAAATTTAGAAAAATTTTGCACCTTTTTTTTTTTTTTGTTTTGTGCAGGATTTTTGTGTTATTAAAGTAAAACCCCACAAAGTTAGAGCCTTAACCACTGCAGTTTAAAGCAGCCTCCTTGCCTAGCAACAACNCATATTTTTAATCTTCTCAAAGGATTCCACCTGACAATAATAATTTGTATAATCATTATTTTTAGAATGTATTTTCATTAGAATGGAGGTCCAAATCACAATGGACTAAAACAGTGATCCAAACCTCAACTACTGAGTATGAAGACACTTCAGGCTTCCAAAGTGACATTTTGGTGTTTTCTTGTTTTCTGGTTATTAGTGATATTTAGCTATTGCATCTGAGAGGGCATTACTAAAGTAATCCTTTAGTCTGAGACACCTTGGTGCTAAGAAGATTCCTCTTATAATATTTAAACAACCGCATAAAACTGTACATGTACTGTTGATATCTCAAGAAGAATGACACTGTGAAAAGCTATTTGATTTGATGTAGGAGTGAGTCTTTAGTCCTGTTTACATGTGGCTGATCAGGAGTTAGAAGGATAAAAATGTCAAAGAAAATAAGCAAAGTGAGATACCCTCTCTTGTCCCAGGCTGCTCAACTGCACAAAGCTGAAGTTTTCAGTGCCCATCAGTTTAACTTGACTTTTTTTTGCCTTTCAGTCTGTACTTTTGGAAATGAAGCAAGACATGAAGAGAGAACTGTGAAGAGACCTTGTGTGGTTAATACAGTTTCCCCTTATTTCTTTCTCAGAAGTGGTTTTAGAAGAAATTAAAAAGGACATTCGCCTAAAGGCAGACACAAGGCACAGGAAATTTAAACCTACACGGCTAAAGTTTGGCCAAATTATAAGCATCTGATAACAGGGTCTTTTATATATAAAGCACAGGATTTGGCAACTTCAGCTGTCAGCAGAGGAATACAGAAGTTGGGCACATCATATTTATTGCTGGTTTATGACAGCGAGCAGCCAATCAAACCACAGGATTTTCAGAACGTATATTGACAGCTAACAACAGCCCAGCTCATTAGAGCCCCTCTGCCAGAAGAGTGCATCAATCCCATAATTGAGAAATAAGTGCATCACTCCAAGTTAGTAGTCCCTACACTCTGTTGAGCTGAAGCAATTCCATCTCTGTATAATAAGGCACAAAGCCTAACATCATGTACACTAATAAAAAACACTATCTTTTTATAATGTGATCAAATTTGAGTTCCTGTTGGGGCAATAACCTGGAGTTTCCTGATATCTCCACATTTAAAACCTCAATAATAGCTCTATATTCTGCACAGTTTTGCCTTGAATACATAACAGATGTTTATATTGAGATGAATGCTTTGTGGACCCAGAACTGTCATCAGACCTCTCATAATCACATTTTCACCTATGCATATGGTGCACACCTGTGGCTTGTTGGAATTGTACTCAATTGCAGTGTGGGAGGCTTAAGACAGCACTGGATTTTTATTCTTTTGTAATATTTTTCATTCACATTACTTTTTAAAGCTTTTTTCATGCTTAGTATGTAAAACAAATGTAAAAATCCAAGAAACAAGCAAAATTCTTTTAAAGCTACACATGCCTCTATTTTGCATAGAAAAATACACATTTATGTTAGTAATTTAATATATAATAAAATATAATTTCAGCATAGGCAAGATTTGAATATTCTAAGGAAATGTCATGGGACAGTAATAGATTTCTCTGCTAAAGATGCATAGAAAAATGCTAAGAAAAACAGCCTAGAATACAAAGTTTAGGTGTATCATATACATGTGGGGTTTGATGTTTATCTGTTTTTGTAAAGCATATACGCCTTGAAATATAGTGCCAGGAAAACATCAGGATCTATTTTTAATTCCCCATTTACAGATACCTCTATTCTTCTGTGAAAGGTCTGTGGTGGTGTATGTCAACAATGGTTTCCATACACCAAAACCACCTAACATTAGGACAGCAAGAGGTGGGAATTAAGACTGCTGTAGCCCATCAGCTCTACCCTCATGAAGATGGAATACAAGATGTTTTTGAGAACTGGATCTTTATCATTGCAGAATTTAGTATGAAACACAGGGTAACTGCTGGGATGTGTGTTTTTCTATGAAGACAATTCTCACACAGAAAAAGTTTGATGCAGAAAGAAAACAGCCAGTCCTAGTGGGACAAAAGGACCATCACTGTCAGTCCTAAACTCAAGGATAGCTTCTCTTTATTGCAGGCTTTTGTTACCAAGCACCGGTTTTATTGTACATTGTCTGTCTTCTTAGTTTAGTCTGCTGAACAGAGTCCTCAATATGAAAATGGAGTATGATATGGAAAATAACAAAGAAAATGTGATAAAAAGCTCCTGATCCCCAGTAATCAGTTTCACTAGTTCTTCACATGACAAGAGCATTGGGAACAGTCTGTTAATGAAAAATAGTGAAATCCCAGTGGAATCCTGTTGTGATTTTTGAAACTGTGTCCTGTGATTTTGCATTCATGGCCTTACTATTGGCTGAAGCTGATGAGACACCTTCTTATGAAGTCAATGGGTCAGCAACTAGTGCACAAATCAAGCATTTTTAAATCTGTGTGCAACTGAAGATAAGAACAATTAGAGTAGTTTCTCTGGTTTGCAATGCCAGTAGATAGATCCTACTGTAATTAATTAAAAAACCAGTAAAGCATCTAAGGTAACCAAGCTTATCTAGCCCTTTTGTAAAAACTGAATAACTCAAAAGTCAAAAATTCGCGTCAAGTTCTTGAAAACATTCTACATTGTAGGGTTGTAGTATGAAAAATAAGTCTGCGTGCCTTTCCTGCAATGGGACTTTCATGTGTGTACAAGCAAGATGTAGATTTCTCTGAACTGCATAAAATGCATCTCTAGAAGTCAAATAGGCTCAGTTGTACTCTAAAAGTTTTAAATGATTATGCTGTGTCGCTTATTTGTCAAAATCAGCTACCAATTTGCTTTCTATGCTCCTAGGCTTCTTTTGTGTGCAGACAGTTATGCTAAGGAAAAAAAAGCCAACCTATAATCCCAAACCCCCAACAATCTACATTTATAAAACACATCTCTTTAAAAAGGAAATATAACAATGATGTCTTAATAGCAGAGTTTTATATAAAGTTTTATATGGAGGAGAAAAATTTGCCTATCCCTAGAGGCATAACAAAATTTGATAAGCTTAGTTTTTCCCCGCCGGTGCTTATCTCCTTGGTATTTAAATTGCAACACTTGTTAGCCATTACTCATGCTGTTTGCCATTTTTTGCTGGTTTTCATATACAGTCAAATTAAGTTTTCTGTTTATTTTTGTTTGTTTGTTTGTTTGTTTGTTTTTTTACTATAAGAAACACAGACATGAAATAAATTGGCAAGAAATCTACAAGTGTGCACTCTGGACTTAACCAGGTGACCAAAGGACTTATGTCAAACAATAAGAGATTCCAAACATCCACTACTACCATTAACAAAGACAAAAATCCGTTAGCTGGGATCCAGTTTTAAACTCAGGAGAAGTGTGAGGATGGTTGTATACAACAGTTTGAGCATTCAGTGGAAGCTGCTCTTTGAGCTACTGATACATACACAGTTTAGTAAGCAAAATGGTTTTATGAAGAAATTAGCCCAGTAATGAGTAGGATCTTATGACATGTTCTGAGAGTTTTGTAGAATATATTACATAAGTGAAGAAGTAATGATGGGAAATGTTTGAAAAGTATTGGGGAGGACCTTGACATGATAAGCATTTAGTATTTCAATAACAAACGCAGAAAAGGAAACAACTTCACCACCTATTAAGCATGACATTTTGCGGGGCTGCTAAATGAAGATTCTGTATGAACAAACACCAAAGGGAAGTCTTCTGGTTCAAGCTACTGGTCATTTTGCCTTGTGAATTCCCCAGTTAATTATTTCCTCAATGGTTAACAGTCTCCTTCTGATTGGCAACTCCTGTAACTTGGGAAACATGAGTACACACTGCCTCCAGCCAGGCTCCAGAACTGTTAACTCAGGATGAATATGTGGATAACCTCTGATTTTAAGCAGAGATTTATTACTAGGTTTTCCAGTGGCTCATTAGGTGTATGTCTGCATTTAGATACACAGCTTTCCCCTTTGCTGCAAACATCAGTATTTTCTGCTACACATCGCTAGTAAGTATTTCCTGCATTGAAAGCAGCAGCATCTTGAAGGCACTATGACTACACAGAGTGTAACCATTGCTCCTGTAATAATTCACTTTTGCAGCAAAAAGTTGTCTGCAAGAAGTCTTGGCAAAGCAGCCTTATTTAAGTTCAGTAACATACTGACATCTTAGTATCTTCCTTCATTAACTGAATTCTGAAGCCACTACTACTTGAAAAGCACTATGCTAAAAGGGTTTAATAGTGGATATTGTTACAGAATATGTGCTGTAAGGGTTGCCTCTAATCTAAAAGAGCTATGCTCAGAAAGTCTTAAAAGAGTGATCACTGGAGTAAATAATTTCTGTCATCAATCTAGACAAACATTTTTCAGTGTGAGATGCAGAATTGTTTTAACAAGTGCATCCTCTGAAAGATCTAAATATAATATAATATAATATATAAAGAGATGGAAGTAATAATTATTTTCATCATATTATTTTCTTGTTAAGGTGATTATTTTATTTTTATAATCTAAGATGCTAATATTATATTTTTGTGTGATAACCATATATATATAATAACTTGAAATCAAAACCTCATTTTATCTAAAATGCCAAGAAGATTTGAACTTTTGTTGCAGTTCATTATCATTAAGTAACTATATAAGAGGAAAATTAATATTCAGATTGACTTGAAGTTTCAGGTGTCCCCCCCTAGTCACTTTGGGATAACCTTTTCCCAAATTTCTGAGCATAAGTCTAAATTCCTTGGGAGAGGCGTTTTTGGAGAGCAGCCCTGCAGGAAGGATCTGGGGGTGCTGACTGGCAGGAGGAGGCTCAACAAGTGTGTTCCCTGGGCAGCCCAGGGGGCAAACTTCATCCTGGAGAGCAGCAAATACAGCTCCACCTGCCACTCCAAAGTGGGGATTATCCTGCTGTATTTGGTGTGGGTGTGGCCTCACCTTGAGTGCTGTGTGTGCTTCTGGGCCCCACAATTCCAAAAGGATGTGAAGGTCTCTGAATGCATCCCGAGGAAGGCACCAAAGCTGTGGAAGGGACCGGCAGCGTATCCTGCAAGGAGTGGCTCAGGACTCTGCGGTTTTCTTGTTCAGAGAGAAGGAGGCTGAGGGACAACCTCACTGGTCCCTACAACTTTCTGAGGTGAGGAAGGGGAAAAGCTCCCTCTTCTCCATGGGACCCAGTGCCAGGTCATGTGGGAATGGCTCAAAGCTGTGCCCCTCAGAAGAGGTTCAGACTTGACATGAGGAAGCATTTCTTTACCCAGAGGGTGATCAAACCCTGGAACAGGCTCCTGAGGGAGGTGGTCAATGTCCTGAGCTGGACAGTGTTGAAGAAACTTTTTGACAATGCCCTTAATAATGTGCTTTAGGTGTTGGTCAGCCCTGAAGTGGTCAGGCAGTTGGACTCAATGTTCACTGTAGGTCCCTTCCAACTTGATTATTCTGTACTATTTTATATGATTTGATTTCATTCTTCTTGCTTCCTCCTTCTTTCCCTACCACTACTTTCTGAGGAAATCCTTGATGACATTTCTTCTGAGCCCTGCACTGGAGAAAGGACAGAATGGGCAGTCATGTCCCAGCCTGGGCATTGGCTCGGTCACTTTGTGGGAAGGATGCGTGTACCTTCTGATGGGGATGAGAGTTGTGGATCTCCTTGAGATCCCTTGTCCACTTAAATGCATTTGCAAAAAGCATGTGAGTTTTTTAAGAGTCTTCTGTGTTTATCCAGTTTATCTGGCCTTCCACAGGATAGCAAACTCCCACATCTCTGACACTAGGAGATCAAAGATCTTGACTCAAAGATCAAGCCCACGCCCTGGAGCAGGAGGTGCTTCAGAAATAAATGGTTACAAAACTTTCTGAGATGAATAGTATTTGTTCATTTCCCTGCAGCCTTCAGTCTCTGCCTGAGAGATGTTGTAGTGGTGCCCTTCTCTGACTCTCTCTCCTGGATGGACCTGGAGCCTGCACTGCAGAGAACTGCTCTCCTGGATAGATCCCACAGATATGGGTCATAGTTTGCCATGCAGAATGTAGAACTAGTTTCGTCTGTTCCCTACCTCACCATGAGTCAAATAACTCAAAATTTGGACTGTTATTTGTTTTTTCATCTCCAAAAACACATTCAAGGACACATACCACAGAGGTTACAAGCAGAAATATGATTTTTAAAATTTTATATAATTTTATTTATTTTATGTTAGTCTTCTGAATCTGTTTCGGGGCCTATGCTTACAAGCATTAACACAATGTACATGTGTACCCAGGAGCAGGCTTATGTATTCTTCTGTTTGAAGAGCGCATTTCAGCTTGAAAAAACATCCCTTGCAGTCTGGCAAAGAATATCCACAGAGCCACAGAGAGCAGCTGAAGGAACACAGGCCAATCAGGCCCTGTTTCCTGAAGAGTGAGAACTTGCAGAATGGCTATCAGTACCAACTGTGCACAGAAGAAAAATAAAAGGTATGTGGTACCATGGAATATTTTCCAAAGTAGGACACATATCTATGAGAAGCACTTTTTGCCTTCCAAAACTTTCTCCACTGTGCTTCTTAGACAGTGATGCATGAAATTTGCCCTTGTGCCTGCCCTGTGCTTGTATTGAACACAGGAAAAGATCAAAAGTGGCAGCTCTTGATGGGGCAGCAAGCCTGGAGCCCTTCCAAGCACAGGCTGTTTTCCACAAGCAAGAATCCCTGAGAAATGGAGCCAAGTGAAGAGCAGAATTCACTCCTCCAAGTTTGCAAAGGGCAAGAGGGAGACAGATAGGGTAATGGTGGTGCCTTGGAGGTGCCTGAGAGGAGTAATATCAGCTTAGTCCGTCTTGGATATGAAATACCTGACCGAAAAAAGAGGGAAAGAAGTGTGCAGGTAACACAACTTCTCAGGATCAGACAGATAAGATTCTAGTACACTGAGTCGAGAAAAGGCTTGGCAGGGCTTCACTGTTATCAGTCCCCCACAATCTCTGGTTGTAAAGCCCAGATCCTGTGGGAAAACTGTGACTCTCAGATGAAAAAGCAGCAACACACAGACAGTAGTTTTTCAAGGAACTGGGAGTCAAGATTAAAATAGCTGAGGTAGGATTTAACAACAATGTAAGTCCTGTTGAGAGAAATTTTACATGATGCATGACTTCAAAAGAGGCACTGCATGTAAACCCCTCTTGATCCCTTCCTGTTACTTTATTTACTCAGACGACTTTAAAGATCTGGACCTAAATCCACAGGCTGGGGATAGTGATAGGCATCTGCTCTGTGGGATCAGCTTGATAGGAAATCACATACAAGGATGTGTGATTACAAATCCTCTTCCACATCCAAGAAAAATATACTTGGGAAAAACAACAGCATGCTGGATTCATATCTACCTATGCAAAGTAAGTCACTGCTTAAGTACCACTTGCCTGTTCATTAAGTGTGGGGTTCAGTTTCAGAACAGATGTTGTGGCAGGGTTTGATCTCTTTGGAGGCTGCGTGTTCTACTTCGGTACAGATTAACACATCTTTGCATTATGTACTTATAGCATCAGAAACTATTAATTTCTGCAAGTCTTCTTATTTCCTACTCCTTTAAATACTCAAACATCAAAAGAAATAGACATAACCTAGAACTGGAGCATTTCTAGAGGGTTTCTAAGTACTTGTTCTCAGTAATCTATAATTTTGAGTTTTCCAGGAAAACAAGAAGGCTGCTAGAACACTTCAGGACAACCAGACTTTTTTCTTTTCTTTTCTTTTCTTTTCTTTTCTTTTCTTTTCTTTTCTTTTCTTTTCTTTTCTTTTCTTTTCTTTTCTTTTCTTTTCTTTTCTTTTCTTTTCTTTTCTTTTCTTTTCTTTTCTTTTCTTTTCTTTTCTTTTCTTTTTTTTTCTTTTCTTTTCTTTTCTNTTCTTTTCTTTTCTTTTTTGTGATTGCCACTGGTTAATGCTGAGGTAGATACACTTTAAATGACAGCATTTTTGCCTATGGTATCATGAGTGCAAAAGTACAAGCAGTCTCATCAGCAGTTTTCCACTACAGGAAAAAACAATGAAAATGGTACCAAGATGAATTGAAAATTCAAGCACACTCTCCTTTGTACATTTATTTTGCAAATATTTTTCTTCTCTGGGTACAGAGCTGCTTTTAACCCTTCACTGGCTAGATAAAAACCAGTAAACTTGCTATGCTACATTTTTGCCTGTAAATCAGGAAAGAGCTTTGATTACCTTAATACTAACCCTCCAGAGTCTGTCTTATGAAAGAAAGTGAAATAAATCTCTGCTTGCCCTTACTTTACCTGAATTTAAAATTCACTTCTAGTATTTTCTGCAGTTCATGATTGCTGGTACTTCACTTACTGAAGGACCCTTTCTGAGGAACCCAAAAGGATTTTATTTGTCTAAGACTGTAATATCTTACTCTGATTTACATATAGTTTGGGCTTGGACTGGCTTATTCTGCTTCAGCTGTAGACACCTAAGATCTTCTCTGAAAATACTGTATGATAAACAACATCCCAGCCACAGCCTTATTAATATCTACATGTATCACTGCGGTAATGTAAATTTGAAGTTAGCATTCTTGGTTTTTTATACCAGAGGAAAACCCTAAAAGCAAGGGAAAGAGGGGGAAATGGATGTTACAGTCGGTTCATTTTTCCTATAGTGAAATGGTGTATTACATCAAATATACTTTTGGAGTATTGTGACAACTTTGGAAAAAGAAAGATTGTGCTGGTTTTGCCTGGGATAAATTTTCTCCACAGTGGCTGTTGGGGGGCTGTGTTTTAGATTTGTGCTGAGCACAGTGTTGATAATATAGAGATGTTTTTGTTATTGCTGAGCAGGGCTTGTACAGAGCCAAGGTCTTTTCTGCTTTTCGTACTGCCACGCTGGCAGGGAATGTAGGGGTGCTTGGGAGCTTGGGAGGAGACTCAGACAGGACAGGTGACCCCAGCTGACCAGAGGGATATTCCAGACCACATCACATCATGCTCAGTATATAAAGTGGGGGGAAGAAAGAGGAAGGGGGGGACATTTAGAGTGGTGGTGTTTGTCTTCCCAAGTCACTGTTACATGTGCTAAGTCCCTGCTCTCCTGGGGATGGCTGAACACCTGCCTGCCCATGGGAAGCAGTGAATTAATTCCTTGTTTTGCTTTGCTTTTGTGTGTGGTTTTTGCTTTTCCTATTAAACAAGCTTTATGTCAAACCATGAATTTTCCGTCTTTTACCCTTCCAATTCACTCCCCAGCCCTGCTGGCAGGGGAGTGAACAAGCGGCCCCATGGGGCTTGGCTGCTGGGTGGGGCTAAAACACTACGGTATCTTAATAGTCTATCTTTTCTTTCTCCCTAGGTAATTATTTAAGAATTGATGCTACCCTGAAAGAAATTATCTCTGAAATGCTTTCTCACATGAAGGGAAGGTAGAGATATCCCATCAAAACAGGTTGACTTTCAAAGTCTGAATGTCAAACCCAAAACAATGTCTTCTTTGAAGAGTCTCAGGTCAAAACACTTTTAACACTTTTGTTCAATGAGTAACTTCAATTTATATGAATGATGCAGTAAAAAATTTTAAAACTTTTTTTGTCAAACTGAGAAATTAGTTAGTAATCAAATAATAATTATCTGATACTTTTTGAAATACACAGTCATTCTGACATGATGGAGACACACCTGTTGGTTTCCCAAGAGTTCATCCTCTGAGGAGCAGGCTGACCATTCTGACTTATGCTGAGTATTATCTTACTTTAATATTTTTTTATTTATTTTTAAATTCTGCTATAGAGTCACAGGGTACTGTCAGGTATATTGTCAGTGTGAATAAAGTTATCATACTGGCACCTTGGAGATATGACAACCTTTTTACAAAATATCATAAGATTTTGAGAGATCTACTTACATGAATATTTATTTTACAGATAGAATCTACCTGAAGAGGCCCAGACATGCATTTCATGTCATTCATATATCAGTCAGAAATAGTGTATGTAGTACACAGAAGACTATGTCAATATTGGCTGTCTTCTTGACAACTTTTTCAGCACTGAGCAGGTTTTTTATTGTGACAACTGCTTTTGGTGTTATTACATTCATTCTTGATGGTATTTGTGACACAAAAAGGTGTGGATGCACAGAAAGCTCCTCTCAGCTAAGGGACAGCTTTCTGGCAAGCATACTGCAACTTTTCCTCAATGTTTTTGTGTGTCATGAAGTTGTCTTTAAAATACATAAAAATGTGTCTCAGCTTGCTATGTAATTTTGCACCCTCTCCTAGCCAAGACCTTCCCTTTTTAGGCATAAATCTTCTAAGATAGGTGGATTGAACATGAAATTACTCAGCACTGAAACTAACTGTTCACACAGGAAAGTGTGCTGTCTACAGACCAACTCCTCTTTACTAGGGAAACCTAAACCCCAAACCATTCAGGTCCTGGAGGTCAGCCATGTTCTCACCTGCTGTGTGCAAATACTCCATAACTAAATCTAAGAAAGAAAAATGGTGTACGTTGAAATAAATACATTCTCAGGAAACTGTCTTCTTCTATATCTCCCAGCAGACCTCTTATTACCAAGATAAAACCTTCACATTCTTACAGTGAGAGAGAAGGCCCTTCCAAACTACACAAGTTTCTATGCTGCTTTTTTAGCACCACATGTACGTCTTCAGCATGTATAGTAAAAGTGCCATTGAAGATGGTCAGAAAAACTGCTGTGCTTCTGCAACTCATACAAATATTTGAATAAATCAGTATCTGGCCCCATATCTCTTCTTGAGTCCTACATGCACTGTATAAATATGAAAGTTGCTGTAACTCAGATGGCACAACAACATAAGCAAGCTCTGTAGTCATGTACCACCCTGAGCAACAAATCTTGGTTTGAAAACAGCTGAACAGTTTGATTATTAACCTTTAAAAATCAACTCAGTGGGATCTAAAACAGCTGATACTCGGCTGTGAGGTTCATGATACTGCACTCATTTGAAACACTTCTGAATCTTTTTAAATACAGGTATTTCTTTTTCTCTTTTTGAAAGGCCACTGATCTTTTACATTACTGTCAGCTGAGAGATCTCTGGTTTTTGCTCCCAGCTCATTATCGGTAACAATTTTAAAAAGATGCTCAACAAACACAGATCAATTGAGTGCTAATAGTGGTCATTCTTTCTTTTTTTTACTTGGAAAAAAAGATACTTTGTTAATTCTGTTGTGGTTTTTTTTATAGCTTGTGAATGGCCTAGGTTGACACTTGGGATTCAGCATGTCCCAAACATATCTTAAACCTATTCTAGTTTTGACATTTCTATTTCAACACTGATTTGTACTTCCTAGATGCTTCACATTCTTCAACTGGTTTTCTGCTGCTGTCATATGGGTGACTTAAAATTAGAAACCAAGCAGAACCTTGGAATGTCCTTATCTAATAGTCTACAAATGCAGAAAACCCTTAGGAAGTATTCGTGGAAATTGTACCTCTGTTTCTTGGGCAATCAAGGAGGCATTATTTGCTCTGCTGACTTTGCAGTTGAATTTAACACTAAAAAAGAATCATTCACATGGCAAATGCACAAGGCATAGTTTAAGTAGAAAACACACTCAGAAGCCAGGCCAGCTCTCTTGGACAGGTATTTGAATTTTTTCACGAGTCATGGATAAAATATTGTAAAATCTCTTGAAAGCAAAGCTAGACTTTTTTTTCTTCTTTTTTCTGTCCATTTTCCCCATTTTTCCAAGGGCATAAAATGCAGTAGATGCTAAACTGAAATTTTAGCCACCAGTCAATTTTTTTAATAAATTATTTCCTTATTGTTTGCTATTGTTTCTCTAGACTGCAAGCTTTAAAATTAGGAGTCATGTCTAAGAACCTGAACAGATTTTCCATCCTATATTCCTGCTGGCCAATGGCCTAAGGTGCTACTCAGCTGGGTTAAAACTCGTAGCATTCTGGCCTTAATCAGTGGCACCAAATCTGTTGCTTTTTTCTTTTTGCAAAATCTTAATCTTTGATTAATAACAATCTTCTCATGGAAGTGTTGAAGGAGGATTCAAGATTTAACAAACTGTGAGTGGATACCTGGTTTGAAAACAAGCATAGTACGGTCCTGGGTTTTCAAATAGGCAGCTTTGTAGATTAAGGTATGAGGACCTCTAGTCATCTGATTTGTTGTTATCAGGTAGAATTTGTTACCAATGTGTGCTTTTAAAGAGAGACGTTTCTCTAATAGTTATGCCTTTTAAATGACTGTATATTTATATGGGTAAATCTACAATAAAATCTGTACACTTCCCCTAAAATATCTTGATTTTCTTTCTTATTATCAGAAGAAATATGTGGCCAACATCACTCCAAAGTCCCGGCTAGCCTGTATTTTAGGCATGCTGTAGTTTACTGTTGAGTCACTGGGGGTTCTCACAAAGAGTAGACTGACTGGAACTACAGTGCCCAGAAGTTACGGATGCTTTCCAAAGCCTCAATAAACTTTATACAGCAACTGTTTTTCTGCTATTCTGGACGACGGGGGCAGGGGCTAGAGGCTTGCATGGGATCAAAATGCCATCATTTTCACAACAGTAAATTTCACTGGTTCCAAGCTTGCTGCACTTCCCTTTTTATTGCAAATACATCAAACTGTCTCTGATATATCTAGCGTGTCAAGGCTGAAAAAGGTTCACACATCAGATGCTGACTTGCAGGGGGTGTTTAGAGGCGGGTGGGAAGTTGACATAAGGTACAAGCAGCCTTTCACATGCACCTAAACTGTGCCATTTTTATGATAATTTTTAATTTTTATTTTTGTTTTTTTAACAGATAATGGGGGACAAGATATGTGTGAAGAAGGGTGGAAGCGTGCTTCCTCTCACACAAGATCCATTGATTTCAGAGGACATGGACACTTCTCCCTGCTGAGGTCTCTTTTCCTTTCATTTCTACTAAGCAGTTTCTGTGCCAGTTAAATAAACTTGTAAAGAATGACTAAATTTTCACTACTGTTGCTAATATTTTTAAATCAGAATTTGATTTTTGCTGACAATTTTTTCCTGAGCCAAAACTATAGAGTCAGGTGTGATAACAATTTTGACAGGTTTTGTGAAGTCCAAAATTACTCTGTATATGGCATGAAGAAAAATGTTCTGTAATTTCAATCATTGCATAAGAATATGGCATCTTTACCCATTTCATGTACAGAACTTTCATTCACTCCTCATTTTTCTTCATTTATCATCCTGACTGTAGTTTTGGTTTAGAAAGAAATATCTAGAAAAAAAAAAGTTAAAATTAAAATAATATAATGACTTGATTATACAAACCTCTCTTTATCCATTAATTTGCACTCTGAAACCCCTGTATTTTCTGTCTCTTACAGATAAAAGTCTGTGTTATTGAATTTATCTGATAAATTCACCCTCCCTCTTTGTCACACCTAAATAACAATATGTACATTTGGGCAGACTGTGAAAAGTAAACTGATGGCAGTGACTTACAGAGAGAAGTCCCTGGCAAACAGTCATGATAAAATTGGCAGTAACATGGAAAGTTAGTCTGTGTTTTACTGTAATTATTTTTCTGAGCTTCCTATAAAATCTGATTTATGTCTGTCAAAGGATATTGAGAAACCAACTCCACCAATAACAATAAAAAGTCACCAGCCTAAGGAAGCTTTGACATAAAGCCAGGTGTAATTTCCGTACCTAGTTTTAGTGGTGGGCACATCTTGAATTACAGAATCACAAAATAACAGAATATTGTGGAAGGGACCCTGAAAGATCATCGAGTCCAACTACTGGCCCTGCACAGGACACCCCAAGAGTCACACCATGTGCCCAAGAGCATTGTCCAAAAGCTTCTTGAACTCTGTCAGGCTGGTGCTGTGACCACTTCCCTGGAGAGCCTGTGCCAGTGCCCAACCTCCTCCTGGGTGAAGAACCTTTTCCTGATACCCAGCCTAAACCTCCCCTGGCACAATGTCAGGCCATTCCCTCAGTCCTGTCACTGCTCAACAGAGAGAAGAGATCAGTGCCTGCTTCTCCTCTTGCCCTCACAAGGAAGCTGTAGAATGCAATGAGGTCTTCCCTCAGTCTCCTCCAGGCTGAACAGACCAAATGACCTCAGACACTCCTCATATGGCTTCCCCTCAAGGCCCTTCCCCATCCTCATGGCCCTACCTCAGACACTTTCTAAGAGTTTAATATCCTTTTTACATTGCGGCACCCAAAACTGTACACAGGACTCAAGGTGAGGGCACCCCAGCACAGAGCAGAGTGGGACAGTCCCCTCCCTTGCCCCGCTGGTGATGCTGTGCCTGATGCCCCCCAGGACAGGGTTGGCCCTCCTGGCTGCCAGGACACTTCTACTCATGTTCAACTTGGCATTGACCAGGACCCCCAGGACCCTTTCCCTGGCACTGCTCTCCAGCATCCAATTCCCCAGTCTGTATGTACAGCCAGGGTTGCCCCATCTCTGGTGCAGAATCCAGCGCTTTATGGAGCTTCATATGGTTGGTGATTGGTCAGCCCCTTAGTTTGTTGACATCTTGCTTCAAGGTGTTCCTGCCTGCAAGACAGTCAACAGCTCCTGTTTTGTATCATCTATGAACTTGCTCAGTATCCCTTGAAGTTCTGTGTCCAAGTAATTTATGAAGATGGTGGAGAGCACAAGGCCGAGGACGGAGCCCTGTGGAGCCCCACTAGTGACAGGTTGCCAGCCTGATGTCACCCCATTCACTATAACCCTTTTAAGACTTTCAAGGAGAAATATGACTGTTCAACTTTCAGATATGAATATATATTTTTTCACACTGCCTCTCTTTTATTTTGCAAATAGGAAGGTATATATCCAAAATGAAGATTTATGGTATGGGCAAAGCAGTGAACAAAATATAGTAATTTTCATGGAAAGAGTGTCTATTAAACACAAAAGGCATGATCACAACCTTCCCCACCCCTCCCCCCCCACCTTTATTAATCTATTAATTAACTGTATTCTTCTCCAGAAGGCAATGTCCCTAAAGAGGAGGAGATATTTATGAGAGGTCCAGCTGACAACATTAGCAGGTGAACCAGTTAATCATATGTTCTGGGTTAAACAGCATTGCTGTTATATAGATGCTAGATCTCTGTTCTGGGGCACATATGCTGAAGAGAAGGAAAAGACAGCACCCCAGAGAAGAATGAAAGGTACCATTATTATAACTTGTATGACAGCACGATCTCGTTGATTATTCTCAGTATCTTATTTCAGTTTCTGTTTTAATTTCATTTACTAAAAATGGCAGCATATTTTCTGGGTTGACTGTCACTTACAGGATTTAGTAATAGATGCAGAGTAATACATAATTACTTCTGACTTCTTGCTATCTATAAATCTGAAATTCATGAAACCAAATTTTTAGTGTCTTTTCCTTCTCCTCTACTGTCACTTCTCACATGTTACCAGCCAGCAGCTTTAAAGTTTAGGAGGTCAGATTTCCTATTTTACCTAGGCTGTCTCCCCTTGATTAAAATAATCAGAATGGAATAAAGTAGTGAACACATTTCTAAGTAGAATGGGGGGCTAAGGGAGGAAAGCAAACATACAAAGTTGACTTACTATGCAGGGTGGATTCTAAGATTTTACAGCTAAAAGGAATCATAAGATGATCCTGTATGACTCTACATCTCAGGACAGTAAATTTCACTCTATTGTCCCTATATTAACAAACATTCTAAAATGACACCAAAAAGTGGGGCAATCCCATCTCCACTGGTATTCTCTTTCAGTGTGCAAATATCCTATAGAATCATAGTGTCATTAAGGTTGGAAAAGACCTTTAAGATCATCAAGTCGAGCCATTAATGTAGCACTACCAATTTTCTTGGCCTCCTTTGGACACGCTAATTTTCACTGTTACTGTGCTTTATTTCATATTCAAATTGACTGGTGTCATCTTCCAGCCATTGGATGATGCTACATCCATTCCTGCTAGATTACTGAGCCCCTCAATGCCTGCCATTCATAAATTCAGTAATATATAAAAATTATACAGGTAGGTCCTTAGCAACAAGGACTTAACAGTTAACTTTCAAGCTCCATTTTAGGATCTTTATAGAGCTAACTTCATGCTTGGTTTAAGGTAGAATTCCACAAAACCTCTAAAATTAAACTTGAACAACAGAAAACCTGCTTAGTTTCAGGTCACACCATAAATTCCTAACTCGGACGAGGTCACAATTTCTCATGTAAGCCCAACATCAGGTGAAGAGTCATGTCTCTCTTTTGTAAAAAGACACCAAAACTAGGGTGCCACATGCTTTCAGAGTTATCATCAAACAACATAGCACAAGTATATACTTTGCATTTGCATCACTGTCAAAATAAAAGGACAGGACAGTTTGTGTATTAACTTAGTGTTTTTCATCTACCTTTTAATTTCTGAAATGATACATGATGAATGCTTGGAGTCGGAGATTTGAATATATCTTTATATATGTATCACAGATCATAGATTTCACCCAATTATCATGATTTTAAGTGCAGTAATATGTGTTTGAGAAATGCATATTTACAGTGAAGGAACTAGTATTTATCTGGAGAAATCAAAATATGCAAAACCCAGCTTTTCCACTGCTAGTTTCATCTTTTAATCATTTCACTGTTATTAATGCATACCATATTTTTAACTCAAATTTGTCTTTTTAATTAGCTTCCATCCATTAGCTTTCTTGTCATTAATTTCTTCATTAGGGTAAAGAACTGGGTTTTTTGGCTTTTTTCTCCTTCTTCCTCTTATACCCTGGAATTACCTCTCATCTTTCCTTTTGATGGAATAAATGGACCCAATTGCTAAGTTTCTTAGTGTAAGGTATATTATTTTAATCTCAACAAACCTTTCATTTTTCAAGTTAACATCAGAGTCACTTGTCTTTGGTGATTTGTCACTAATCCTAAACTAATACTTTACCACAGCATTTGTCTCCAACATGTTTTCTTAAGGTAATCACCACAGTGCATCTAATTTTATCTATGCCTTTGCAACTGCAACACACACATTAAATTATAGTGGGGGAAATGATATAAATATATGACATTTTGAAAATTATATGAATGCAGAAATACACAACATGGTTTCAAAAAAATTAAGTTGAATATTTATAACTAATTTGCCTCAGACTGCTCAGTTGCAGCAGTCTTCCAGCAGAAAGTGGTTATCTTCTCACTGGCCACAGAATGACATGAATAGAAGGTAAATGCATATTGCTGGGATAGCATATTCCCATTTGATGTGCAGAAATCTCTCTTCTATGTGGGTGGAATACCACAACCCCTATCTTTACTGAAAAATCCATTTCAGTATAATGGCCACAGATTTAAGACCTTGCTTGTGTACATGATGAGCAACACAGCTGCAGAACAACAGAGCCATGAGGAACTTGATAGAGAAAATTCTACCTTTGGTTAGACACCAGAGGAAGGAAAACATATTTGAGGCTTTGAAAAGGACTTTAATTGTGTCAGCTTGGCAAGACCTCAGATGTGGCATGAGGTCAAGACACATTTCTTCATACTGACTCTATATTTGACCTTCTTGATACCCAATCAGCCATATGTTTTCCAAAGCTATTTCCATGTGATGGAAGCATCAGTAATATTTCAAATTCAGGTTTGTGTATGAAAATCATTCAGTAAGAACTCAATTGCAGTCAAAACCAGCATAAATATAACTAGAGTATTTTCCCACATGTTATGTTTCTGTCCACCTGCAATATGAGCTATGTTAGGATGACCACAACGCAATGCATGGATGCATTTTGTCTTCTTCCACAAGTTTCTGAGGGAAAAAAAACAGCAAAAAACCAACGAAAAAGCTGAGCAGGCTGAACACATAAAAAACAAGAGAATAAAGGTCTTCATAGCACTAATCATCCTTAGTTACCACAAATCTACTTGATAATCACTGTTCAACATAACCTCAAAAATCAGCCATCAACAAAATAAATACTGGAAAATCATCAGTGGACCCTCAATCCTTCATTTCCGTTTCCTGCCAGTCTCCTATTGCATTTACCTAATTTAAGTCAATTCAGTTACCCTGGATTTCTGCATGATTTTAGAAGATCACTACGACCAGTTACCATGTAAGATCATGACAGGCCTTGAATAACAAAGAGATTTTCATAACATTAACCATTCCCAGGTGATAAAACGTTGGCTTGAAATATGAATAACTGTGTACTACCTGTTATGACACCATATATATTTATCATATAAGCAGTGTTAAGTGATTAAGTATGATCACTCTATTAGAAAAAAAGTCTACTAAGAAAGTAGAAAACTAGGTGTTTTGTCAGTTCTAGATCTCTGGTTTTATTCTTAACATGGTCAGGTATATAAAGGCCAATTTAATAGATTTATATCTTTACCTGATAGTTTGACAAAAGAGAAAATCAGGTAGTAGCTTAGGACCATATAGGACTATGCTGTAAGTACTGAAAAAAGCACTGCATATATAAAAGAACAAGTTGCAAATCAATAACTCCCCCTCCCCCCCCAAAAAAATAAAAAAAACAAACCAAAAAAATCATCAGTCTCTGATGGCTGTTCTGGAGATTTTTTGTCAGAGATATTTAAAAAAAAATACCGATGTTCCTCTTTTAAAAATATTTTTAAAGCCAGTGAAATTATATTAAATAACTATTTTTCCTATCAGATATTACAAACCTTTCATAGGGAAGTAAGCAGCACAAACCCCAGATGGAACTTAGCTCCCCCACAGTAGTCTGTGGGCTGATTTTTAATAATAATATGAGACTTGCCAGAACAGATGAGATTGTCAGTTTTCCCTAGTATTGCTTCCACCAAAGCAAAGTGCCTGTGCTGCAGGATAGGATGAAAATCTTTTTGGGTACTTGACTACTTGACTACTGTAGTTCCAATGGTATGCCTTAATGTCTGATTCTCAGGGTAAATCTTTGATCCCCTGTAAGTGCTGAATTTGGCTATCACTTGTTTTGATTACATAGTCATCAATGTCAGTAGTCAAAACAAGCTGGACCCTTCTCTCCAGTCTGTTCCAGTAAATTGTCTCAGAGGCCTGCACTGACACAAAACACCATGATGTCTAAACTCCATGTAAATAAATGGCTCCTTTCATTCACTTTAAAAATAACAACCTGTGATGCAAGAGTGCAAAAGCAGAGCTGGATGTGCTGTGTCACAGAAGAAACTAATGGTAGGAAGTGTCAACAAGAATCCAAAGCAACGAATCCTGTGATTCCTCAATCAGCTTTTCCTTCTATTAAACTGTGGTGTATTTTTACCTCTCCTAGCTCTAAAGCAGACCAGGAACAGAAATATTACTGTCCTGACTTGTAGTTAAGAGACTGGAAATGAACAGAGAAACAGGACACTGTCTGTGTCCCAGACCCTCTCAAACCTCATTCACCTTTTCTAAGGAAATGACACTGAACCATTCCTGCTGTGCTGCTCTGCCTGGCAAACCATATAAAAAACATATATAAATAATGTATGATTGTCCAAAAGATATTTGGGGTCCAATAGTTATGTAGCAGAGGAGGTCCATCTATCACATAGTGGTTAAGACTGTAAAGTTATTCTGCATTATTACCTGTCGTCCATATAACAGGATGTTGCCCACACAAAAACTAAAACTGAAAAAGCCTCACCCCACCACCCCTGAAAATATTTGGTGTAATGCATTCATATTATAACATGAGATTATTAACATACCTGATGTATATGTCTGCTTTTCTACTTCTTTTGGACTCCAAATTGGTAAATTCACATTTAAGAACTTGCCCTGGTGAAGTCTTCAGCTAGATTGGGAGATTTTATTTAATTAAACTAAGAAGGATAGTGTTACTATTGGGTTTTGGTTTGTTTCACCATCAGCTTTTCATGAACAACACAACTAAACAAACAAATAAATAAATAAAGCACTAGGCTTGATTTTTTTTCTATTTTGATCAAATTTTGATTAATTTTTTTCCCCAGCTAATAAATTAGAGAAATATTTATGGAATTGTTCCTGTTTATTTCTACTGGTGTGGAATCCTTGAAAAATCACACTGAGCCTGGAACTCCTGGAGTATCACAGGATTCCTTTAACACACAAAATTGGTCTAATAAAATTCAGTGTAACTCCTGGTTACAGTAAATGTCTTCAGGGATACCTTGTTTTAAGAGTTAACATCAGCTATTTATCCCTTTAATAAATGTACTGACCTTTTCCCAATTTCTAAGAAGAAGCAGGCCTGAAGTTTCAAAGTTATTTTAAGAATAAACAGTTAAGCAACCTCTGTAACAGCGGATCTTCACTTTGAAATGTCACAGCAACGGCTAGGTGCAGGCAGAGAGCACCCAGGAAAAGAGAATTGTTCTGTGAGTTTTACTGCCATCTGAAGTCTTCGCGTGGATGACCTGAGCATTAACTGAGACTCTTTTCTCTCTCTCCCTCATTCTTTCTTTCTTTCTTCTTTTCTTTCTATTTAAATAGGATTCTAGAAAACAGGACTTCTGGGACTCAGTGAAACCCACTTCAGTTCACGAGGGGGAAAAGTTATCAATTAATTTATTTAAGTTTATTTCTGCAGATAATCTGGTGAGTTCTATGCAAGAAGAAAAATATAGAGGGAACAGTGTTCAGCTTCAAAGAGCATGGAGGTTGGGAGGGTGAAACACAGTTTACTTACTGTATGGAACCTTTTTTTTTTTTAATTTGCCTTGATGGAAGTTGACAGCTCAGCCTGTATTTCAGCTCTGTCCACAGGCAGTGAAATGTGTGAGAAACCAATACTCTGAAAATTCTCATATGCATATGAAAAATCATGGTATGAAAAGGGGCCAAGGGATTAGGACAAGATAAATTTATACTAAGCTTTACACATTCCATTGACAAATTTGCTGTTTTTGCGTTGTTGCCTCCGACCTCCTGGTTACCGAGGGGATGACATTAAACTGGGAGAAAATGGCTTATTATGTGTGATAAATTCAAACAAAGATGACGCACTTTACCCACCAAGTATATCTAAGAAATTGTGAGGAAATGTCAAGCATTTCAAAAGAAAGCTGCCGTAAATTCTGATGCCAGAGACTTTAACGAATTTCTGCCGGAGTAGAAAGGTCTCTTTGTTTGGACTCAGCTGACACTCAGCGTGTGGAATAGTATGAGCTCGGGGGTCACATAAAAGCTACAGGAGAAAGAAAACTGTGGATGTGACAAAACTCAGGCACTAGAGGGCTAAGAACTGGCACGAAGACTTTGCACTGACTCAGTGCAGACAGTACATGGAAATCATCACTCACACACCAAAAAAAAAAGGTTAAAACCACAAACATCCGTACCCTTCTGTTCAGTCTCTCTCATTCCCACTGCCCTCAGTCAGTATGTTCACATGGTCATCGGGAAGATTTGATTTGTGTTGATTTTATTTTTCCTTGTGTTATGGTAAAGTTTTAGAAGAGAGGAAAGATTTGGGGAAAAGGGCGGGGGGATCCAGACCCAGGAAAACCTCCTGTCCTGCTGATGTTACATAATTGATGAACAAATGATCACATGTTGTGTCCCTGATTCAGGTCAGGAGGCGGCAGGAGGAGGAAGTGCTGTCAAATGTTTGAAAGAAAAAGGAGGTAGAGGAGTAGCAATGAGACCCCCTGCCACTGTGGCAAATTAGCTATTTCACAGCGATGTTTACACTATATAGTGCTTTTCATATGCTGACCTCTTGGGTACAGGCAAGATGGAAAGGGCAAAAATGACAAAAAATGATAAGCTAATGCAATGAAGATGAGCAAGGGAAATAAATTTGGAGCTCCCTTGCTCTCTTCCTGCTCCCTCACGCACAGCGCTACTGGGTGTCATGGAGAAGAGTTGGTGGCAGCCTCCTCATGCACAAAAACACCTCAGCAATGGCCCTTGCATGTGGCTTTGGAGGGGGTTTTGGTAATATTACCTTCAAGCAGGGGACCAGCATGGCAAGACACACTTAATTTGGAATGTTTACAGACTGAGTAGCTAAAAAAATCAATAAGTAACTGACAATTCATTATGGAGAGAGGTTGTTTTAAATTTACAACTTTGTTTTAAATCTCTAATATCCTCTCTGTTATTTATTTATTTCAAGAAAAAACAAAATACAAAAAGAAAGAAAGAAAGGAAAAAAAGAACAGGAAAGGGGGAAAATAATCCCAGATGCAACAACAGCACCACAATTCTGCCCCCTGGATATCTCTCAGTCAGTTCTAAAGGTGTACTAAAATCTGTGCCTGAAAGAAAAATCCAAACCTCTGTATGTATGTAACATAATTTTTCCCAGCCTCTCAGACAATGAGTATCCATTACACTCTGAAAAGGTGTACATACTGTGTATAACAGCAGACTCCAACCCTTCTCAGGATTTAGCCTTATCAACAAAATAAATAATAAACAGAATAATGCAAATTGCAACTGAAGCATTGTCATCTGTAAGATCTTTTGAGAGGGTCTCTGTTCCAGCCCATGGATCCCTCTGCCTGGAGAGCTGCATCTGCTCATTCCCTATCCACAATGTGTCAATAACAATCAGGCAACATCTTAACCTGGACATCTACCACCTGTCAAAAGAGTGGATCAATGGGATAGACTATAGCTCTGTGCCACCCATGTGTCTTATGCAGCTCTGAATCCTATAGTACAAAGCCTCTCTAAAAATTTAACTAACTTGAATATTGCCCTGGAAAGGTATTTTTAGTCTTTTTCATTACAGTGGTTGTTATATGCCATTGTAAGGGCATTCAAACACAATTAGGCTATGCAAATTAGGCATGACTGCATCCTTTTTCACAAATAGCTGTATATTCCAATATCTATGCCTGACATTTTGATACTGTGGCTAGTCCTAAAATGGGCATGTGAAAGAGGATAAAAAAGGATGGGCCTGGATCATCCCATCTCCTGCAAAAACAAAAGCAGTCAGTGAGGCCCTCCCCAGATGACAAACATTGATGACAATGGGAGCATTAGCCCAAGGCTGAAGTGTTTTGATAATCTCACCTGTAATGAATGACTGGGAAGTTGCCAGAATTCATAAAAATGTGTTCATAATTTTATTCTTCTTCTTTATCACCTAGCATTTTGATTCATAAACTTACTATATTAAAAGCATTAATAAAATCATGAACAGCCATCTAAATGTTTACTTTGACATGAGGTTAAATATAACCCTTCCCTTACTTGGGGAAAACACATTAGCTTTGCACATTGCACATTTTATATGTGACGGTTTAGCAAAACACAATTTGAATGTTGGGATAAAAATCCAATTATCTCCACTTGAACTGACCAATCTTCCAGCTTCATTTGACAGGAAGAGAGTCCTGTTCATTTACTAGTTTATTACATTGACAAACAAATCGCTTCATCCCCTGCTAAAGAAGACTTTATATAAAAGATCACATTCTGTTTCCCGACCTCTCTTTAGGCACTTAAATATTATTTTTATTTCTCCTGTTCAATCCTTCCTCAACAACTTCAAGAGCTCTGTCATTTCTCAATCCAGCAGTCCCTAAAGAGTCTTGTCCCAAAACAAAAAAACCACAAAAGCTGATTTTTATCAGTGTGTTTGGCAAAATGTAAACCTTGGCATTCCTTCAGCAAATATCTGTTAAGCCACAAATTGCACCACTCTATAGAGCAGGTATCATTGAGAACATTTCCTCATCTATCTTTATGTAGACACACATATGCTTATAGGAAGGACCACTGACAATTTACCTGTCCAAAGCCTGCAGCTTGTTTTCATAAAACAAGCATTTGTTTATTCGATTTTTGGTGATTAATGATTAATAAAGTAGTGACAGGCTTCAAAAAATCAAAGTTGGGTTTCCATTAAACTCCAGAGTTTCAGCATTAAAAATACTGCAGCTTGAGAATATTCTAGGCTAGATGATGAGGGGGATGTACTGCTACGTTGTCCATCCTAAATACATGCAAGAGCAAAAGCCAGTAGTTTATCCCTCCTGACACCAGTTGCTGTACCTTTGGATGGTACTGACAGGAGAAAAAAAAGACAGCCTTTGTATATGGTTAAGAGCAGACAGAGTCAAAACAGCAGGGAGATCATTAAAGAGGATAGAGCTGGAATGGCAGTGGGAAGAAAATGAGGACAAAATACTCCTGCAATTTGCCAGTAAGAAAGATAAGTGGCTTAAATTAATTACTTGCTTCCAGAATCCCATATTTTATATATACTATTAGAGATATATTATTTACTTTTTTTTTTACATTACTGTGACATCTTGGCAAAGGATCAGTGTTGTGCTCTGCAACCACACCACAAACTAAAATCGTAAGTGTATTTATACCTCTCTTTTCCTTCCCTTTCCCAACAGCCTTCCATTAAAAAAACAAACAAGCAGAACATGAAAGGTGCTGCTTGCCTCATCCTTGCTCTGCTCTCAGTCATAATCTACACCTCCCCCTTGTCAGCCAGACATTACAACATCCTCCTTGACAATTCCCCACCAGTTGGGTCTGCTCCCTCATCTACCTTTTCTTTTCCATCCTGGTGCCTGATCAGGTCCAGCAGCTGGGCAGTTGAGGGCACAGGAGAGACAAATTCTGTCCTCATTTCTGCTGCCCAGACCTGTTCTCAGACACAGGAACCAAAACAGCCTTTGATGCTCTAGTTTTGATCATAGAATCCTATAGTTATTTTCTTCACCTGTTCTAGAAAAAAGTTCCAGCTAGACAAAACACATAACTGTGGACAAAGAGTTTTGGTACTGAAAGCACCAAATACCCACTAGTAAACAGCAATGGTACTATTAATCAGCAGGCCTACCTATAGTATTTTAGGATTAATTGGATTACAGAAAGGTGGTTATTTTCTTCCTGAGTAAAAAAGAACATTTCTCCCTGCTTTTTTAGCTGGTATTTTCCATTTCAATTTGTTCTAATTTAAATATAATTTTCAAGTTCCATATGGAAAGTGAAATATTCAATAGAAGCTGAAGTGGTATTCTAATTATTAAATGGAGACATGTCTACAAAAGGGCACATGACTTCTAAAAAAAAAGAACTTACCGTAAACTTTGCGCATAGTGGAATATCCATATGACCTCTAACCTATTGGAGGCAATGTTGTTGTTTACAAATAAATTAAAATGAAGACTCAGGTTATTGACTTATCAGGCCCTGTATTATAAAAAAATCCTCATTACAAAGAAGAAATGTCAGAAAAAAACAGTTCAGTGCTTGTACTGGAAGAAGGAAAGGTCAATACATTTATTCTCATCATTCATAAAGGAACTGAGGAAGACTAGGGATGAGAGTTTCATGTTTACTCAGTTACATTTTATTTAACAAAAGACCCTGATGTTGCAGAGCACCAAGTCCGTGTTTTTGTTAAATAATTAAGGCTGCCTAGGAATCTGTTTCACAAGCCAGGTGCAAAATTAAAAAGTTCCAGGCAGGAAATAGGAGATCACTGTACTCTTGAAAGCAAGTAGATACCAAATAAAGATTATGTAGCAGTACTTACTAAATTTTTTAACGCCTTCCAACCAAAGCTGAAGCAATGGAACAAGGCAATTACACAAGAGCTACACAGAACGAGAGATGTCAGTGGTCATGCCCTGCCAATAGTGTTCTGGGGATTCAGTGAAGTTCCTGATAAAGTGGATTAATTAGAAAAACTTTCAATCATCATCTGCATAGCTACACTTTCATTTTAAATCAGTTTTCTTGAAGTGCCCCTATCCTACTGTGTCTCACTTTCCACCAATAGATATGTGATCAAGATTTATTGGAGGAAAAGTCTTATGAAGGTACATTTCAAAGTGTCTTGGGTGAGCTATCACAGAAGCTTAATTTTAACTTTTTTTTCAACTCTTTCTGGCAGTATGAAATGTAATAAAGACATTGAATCACAGGCATGTAAGTGTGATGCAAATAGTAATTTTGTTCTGGTTGTTTAACAGTGATTCATTAAATAAAAAGATATGGCATTAATATACTCATCACCTACTGAGAGTATTCAGAAATACTGGAGATGCCCTCCAACTACTCCTTGATAGCTCTTGAGTGGAACAGGGGCTTCATGCAGGATTAGGTACTCACCTGGAAAATTACAGCTCTTTTAGGATGTGTTCTGTAGTCTGAAATTTGCTTTCACTTATTGCAGATTCAGTTTCTGTCTTTCTCTTGACTATAATGTGTATTGCACTTGGAAAAATTTGAATATCTGTGATTTCCTCAGTTGTGGTTTCATGGTCACTTATATGCAGCATAAAATCATGCCACCACAAAATGGAATGGCCCTTAGCTATTTCTTCATGTTGCTGATAGGTCCTTTCTGCCATGATGATTGGGAATTTAAAGAGGATACTCACTGGAGACAAACTCG
Source organism: Pardalotus punctatus (assembly GCA_013400915.1). NCBI lineage: Eukaryota > Metazoa > Chordata > Aves > Passeriformes > Pardalotidae > Pardalotus > Pardalotus punctatus. The sequence goes on from VZTX01024297.1 coordinate 528,083, forward strand.
TCTTCAAATAAGCCACAGCCTGCCACAATGTGGGATGCAGTAAACTGTTCTCCATTTTCACTGGCAATAAGACCACTTGTATGATTGAACTGCAGCAAGGGAGACTTAAGTTAAGCATTAGGAAAACCTCATAATGGTAAAATAACAAAGCACCAGGGTGGGCTTTCTAGGAAGACAGTGTTTTTTTTCTGTCACTGCATTGTTTTTAAAAGCAAGTGGGACAATTACTGTCAGGAAGGGTTTATGTATTGTTGATTCTGCCCTGGGGGTGAGAGATGGGCAGGTGACCTCCTGGGGTCTTTTCCAGCCTCTTTTTATGATCCCATGTGTGTTGAACAGGAAATAGGGATTATATTATAGTGTAAATCCACATAGTAGCTAATCCACCTCAATCTGTACCTCAAATTACATGTGAGTGTTTTTTGCTGCTTCTTGAAATAAAGGGAGATGGTGGAATGTTATATAATGTCCAACACTGTTTTCCCAGTGAAATCAGTTGAAGAACCATGGGTTTCTCAGACCCCAAAACATGACTGATATTTGCTCAGACTCAAAACATGGAAATTACTTCATTTTGCCCATGGACAACTAGCTGTAATGTAGAATTAGAATTAAAAGCATTTGACATAGTTAGCCTTTTTAATTCCTGATGAAATGAGGAAAAAAAACTTCCTGATGAAATGAGGAAAAAAAACTTTAACAGATTAATTCTGCCTTGACAATAATGATTTTTCTGTAAGTAAAATTCAAATCAGAATGCTCAGTACCTATCTATTCTGTAATCTCAAAAGGAAATAAGCCTGAACTCTTTTTATGAACCTTCAAACACACTGTGCAAAATACTACGCTAAAATTGTAGCGAATACATATATCTCACATTTTCAGTTTTATCCTAAGGCTGGTAAAATCTTCTGGTCAATCATAACCACCAAAATTATGTTTAAAGTAAATACTATGACCAGTTTCATAAATCAAGGTCTCTGTTTTAAAGCAGATGTACAGATGTCATATTTACACAATATATTCAAAAGGGTGAGTAAAACCTGAGATCTTCTTGCATGTCCAGCTGTTACTACACAGCTGACCTACACAGAAAGCATTCAACCTTAATGTCACATTTTCAGGAGCAAAAACAGATTTACATAATAACCCAGTTTTACCATTAAGGTATTTAAATCCTGTAGTTCAAATGAAAGTTCTGATTAGTGAATTCCATTTAAATGTTCAACTATCCATATATCAGTTTTTTCCCCTAACATTTGAATTTAGCAATCATGTTCACAAAAAAAAATTGCAATTTACTTGCTACCATCTGATTAGCAAGTTCAAACATGGCTTCCTACACCCTAATCAGTCAGAGTATATAATGATTATTGACAGATACTTAAATGAATTATGGTTCATGTTCTCAAAATTAGTTTGCACATCAATATGAAATATGGTTTTGCAGCTAATGATCTTTGAACCTAGATTGAAGGGGGATTTTTCTTAAAAACTGTCCCTGGAGCAAATATTATTAATTTTAACAAAATTGTACTAATAGATATCATATCATATCATTCTTCAACATCATCTGGAAGTTGACAAGTTTTCTTATTAATGTTCAAGGTCCTTTCAGTGATGAATCCTTTCTTAGAACACAGGCTTTCATAGAAGTTATTGCTACTGTATTCAAATCCTGATGTAGAATTGACAAAGAACAGAACACCTGTAAGCAATGCAACCTGCCATTGAAATGAAATTTGGACTTTGAACCTTTCTCTCATTTCCCTCTAAACTGTTTTAAAATTTCATCAAACATGTATGTATAATTATTAAAATATTTAGGAAAATAAATACTTGTGTGCAGTTATAATATTCTTCTGAAATTTCATATTAATGTACAAAATCATTTTGTATTTAAAACCCCTTTGATTCTTTTATATGAATCTCAAATAATTTGACCAGACAACACAGTGATTACTGAATAAATACACAGATCTCTTAGAATGAATATGAATATGAATATGAATATGATTGTGGGTTTAGGGAAGGAAATAAGGCAAAAGTTCTGCATAGTTTGTTTAAGATCTATAGTAAGAATATTGACAAGAAGGAACTGGGGAAGTTTCTTGAAAAAGCTTCTTTTCACAACAAATCAAAAAGCCCAAAACGGCATCATACTGATTCCTAGGGAAGTTCAAATATCTATCAAGATCCAAATACCATTGTTTGTGTTCATTCCCTAAAATAGATCCCAACTGAAGCAATTTCTGAACAGTTATAAAACCAACAGACATGTTACAAATCATGTATTTTGCATTATTGCATTACATCATTAAATTTCTGATAGTCATGCTTTTGTGGAGTCATAATTCACTGGATTCCAGGTGTTCGAAGTCCCTTGATTGCTCCAAGTCACCATGATCAAACTGCCCTTTTTCTCTTGCAAGCTCATTGTCTCCAGTCTCACTGAGAAATGAATCTCCAAAACCAGACATCTTAAAAGAAGGCCTATCATCTCTTCAGCAGCAGCCTTTGTTTCTTTCTATGTTAGTTAACCTGTCATCACCCATGTTCATCTGTGAACTTCATGACACTTCACTTATGAGCTGGGTAAGGAATTTCTCTCCATGGTTTCTTCTTGTCCTCCATAATGGAGAATAGCTGTGAAGGGAATCAACACCAAAAGCAATGGACTTGATGTGGACACAAACTGGTTAAAGCTTGAGGTCTGAGAGTCCTCACTGATGTGAAAGTAACAAAGGCTCAATTACTAACTGGAAGAGGCTGAGGCTGGAAGGGTGTTACATTCTGCTGGCAGGAAGCATATGAAGAGATTTCTTTCAAAATGACAGTCTGCTTGTCAATATTTGATGTTCCTCCAATACAACATCTGTATCTTCAGTGACTATAACAGAATTATTGCTGAGGTTTGTTATCTTTCCTAACAGGACTATAAAGTTTCATTTGTCCTGTAAAGTGACTGCTTGATTCTTAATTATTTGGTATGAGGACTTTCAGGAAAGAAAATAAAAGATCAAGAAAAGAAAATTGGTTTTGAAATATTAAAAACATTTCTCTTCTACTATTATTGTATGCCAAAGAAAAATCCATAGGCACAGTTTTTGTTAAGCATAAAAAGAAAGAAAGTAAATCAAAGTATTGGTGTAAAATGTGAAATTTTGTTGAGGTTGGATAGCCCGCAAAAAGGAGGTGCAATCCACAGCTGTTGTAATGTCCTTGTGCAACTCTGAGTATCACTGTTGACATTTCTTTCCCCTTTCTGCAAAATCTAGAAGTCATTTGTTACTTCCAGCTTCCACTTGCTGCATTTATTTTAGTAAAACAAAGCCTATTTTAAAATGTCATAAAAAATGATCATATTTTCTTCTGTTAATGTTTTGTGAATAATTAATTTCACAGTCAAGACCCTGTGTACCTAGTTTCAGCCTGGGAGGAATTTTTATCAGATGTATAAGCTCTGGAAAATAAGGAGGTTTAGTGGAAATGCTATCTTAAATTAATTATAGCAGTGCTAGCAGGCACCATTATACTGTAATAGTTTATGAAAATTCCCAGATAGCAGTAGATTACATCAATTGTAATATGACTTTTTATGTTACATTCTACAACTACTCATAATTTTTAATGGCTTTAATGTGACTTACATAAGAATCAGCACAGAGGACACCAGGAGGCAACTTGGAAGAACACATCAGCAGTCACCAATTTGGGTTCAGTGGTACTTACTGAATCCTACTGCATTTAGTTATGCTATTGCATTTTTAATTTTTTTTTCTTCTCCTCTCTCCACTTCCCCCACCAAGTGACATGCCAGGAAACAATTCTGTATCTTTAAAATCAACCTAGCTACAAAGGTAATATTGCTGGCTGATTACTACTAAATGGCAACCAATTTTCTCAGAAAAAGGCCAACCATTTTTGATAGTGTAGAAACAGATGTTAAGACTAGAGTCAGCTTTCTAGCACAGAATTGAAAACTTTTAGTTGTAAGGGGACATTTGGAAATCTCTATTCCAACTCCATCTCAAAGCAGATTTAATTAGATCATATTATGAAGGATATTGTCCAGACAAGTTTTGAGTATTTTCAAGGATGGAGATTCCACAACCTCCCTTGGACATCTGTGCCAGCATTAAATCATTCTCATGGTGAAAGAATTTTTTCTGAGCCCTAATCAAAATTACTCTTTCAGTATGTCAATATTGCATCTTCTATCAGTGCACACCTCCTAGAAAGGTTTCTCTCTATCTTCTCTCTGCCCTCCCAGCTGCCCTCCCAGCTGTAGACAGCAAAATGATTCTCCCTTTGCCTCCTTTTACTAACTCTGAACAAACTCATTTCTTCCAGTTCTTCTCATAGGACATGCCCTCCACTTGCCTGACCACCCCCAGGACAATGCCCTCCCTGTATTGTGAAGCCAGTCACAAACTGGACACAAATGCCACAGTGAGAGGAAAGATCACTTCCTTCAACCTCCAGGTTGCACTCTTGCTAATACAGCCTGCTACGTAGTTGACTTTCTTTGCTGCAACTGCACACAGCTGACTCACATTCAACCTGTCCAACAGGACCTCCAGGTTCTTTTCTGCAATGCCTGAAAAACAGCCCTGTCCTGGAGCTTATCAGTTGCCTTCCTCAACCAGGCATGGCCCACAAACATCAGCTCACAGAATCACAGAGTCACAGCGTTGCTGCCCGCTTGACCAGACCGGATGGTCAGCACACAGGACGGGGAGCACACGAGTCTCGGCAGGGAGACCGCTTTTTGTGTCCCTTATGTCTGGATAGTAGGCTCCTGCTAGGCTGGGAGCTGTCGGCAAAGACCTCGGCTTAGCAGGGCAGCAGGCGATAACAAAGTAGAGATGAACAGAGGCAAAGGAGACCAGAAGGGTTCAGTCGCCCTGGCGACAAATCCTTTATTCCCAGAGGAAAACAACAAAATGATGGCAAGAGGCAAAAGAACAAAGGGCTGTCCATTACAGAGGGTTTTAAGGGGAACAGAAAGGGGTGGTCTAAGCGGAGGAAAAATGGATCAGTCAACAGGGAAGGATTACATAACTGCAATTGCCCAATCAAATGAAATAAGGGGAGTGGTACATTCAAACCAACCAATGGGGGTACAAAGAACAGAGAACTTTCCAGCAACTGATACATATGAAAGCAACTTAATACATATGAAATAACTGGGAGGGGAAAGGGGTGTAAACTAGGAGGGGAAAGGGGAGTAACCTAAAACTTAACAGACAACTTAAGGGGCAGGGAGTGTGGGGAATTCCCCAGCCTTGCTCTCTCCCTGCTCCTCCGACTCACTATCCCTAGGAGGGAAGTTAACCCAGTTTATTTCATTGATTTTCATAGCGAATGAGGACTGCACCACCGCCACATCACAGAATCCTAGAATGGGTAAAGTTGTAAGAGACCACAGTGGGTCATCTGGTCCAGCCTCCCTGCTCAAGCAGGGTCACCCCAGACCACATTGTACAGGACTACATCCAGAGAGTTCTGGAATGCCTCCAATGAGGGAGAATCCACAAGCTTGCTGGGTGATCTGTTTCAGGGCTCAGTGACCTGCAAAGTAAAGAAGTTCTTCTTCATAGTCCTGTGCATCAATTTCTGCCTGTTGCCTCTTTTTCTATTGCTTGGCACCGCAAAGAGCCTGGATCCATCTCCTTGACCTGTCCCTTCAGACACAGTGACAGGCCTCCAACCAGACCCTGTGCTGCTGATTATAACCCCCAGGGATCTGCCATTCAGCCAGTTCTCAATCCATTCACTGTACACTCATCCAGTCCACACTTCCTGAGTTTGCCTATGAGGATCAGAGAAAGCAGATGATATGTATATTTTAGGAAGAGATGAATTTCAAATTAGAAGTGCCAGTTTCTCACCATTGGCTGCAGCATTAGTTTGCATAAGAACAGCCACAGGAAGACACATTCTGCCTCATGTACCCAACTTGTCCTGGATTCCTATTCTGTCTATAAGCAAGTGAGATTTGGCCCATTTTCTTATGTGGAAAATAACCATTTTAGCAACATCCATCATGTGTAATAACATTCATATCTTGCTCAAGATTACTCTTTGGACAAGCTCACTGCTTACAGTACTAAACATAATTGTGGTCCCTGTACAAATGCTAAAACAGTATCCATGCCAATTCCCTTTTCCTGGATATAGCATTTTTTCTTCCTGTGCCACTGGCACTGACTGTTTCAAAAGAGAAATAGAACCTGCTCGGTCCAATTAGATACTCAGTATAGAATTCTGACTCAGATGACACTTAATGGAAAAAGTCTACCTAGTCAGCCCTAACACCTCAGTTTTTTCTTGAGTTTACAAAGCTGAAGGAATTCAGAGAAAGCAACTTCTAGAGTTCTTCATTTTACTCAGACATACATAAAAAACATGCGTAGCTAGGAAAAATACCTTTGCATTCCTTGAGTAATTTAAAAAAAGAACAGGTAAAGCTTCTAGTTTAAGGCCAGCGCCACAAATCTAAGAACAATCCCATATAAACATTTTCACAAAAAAAGTATAATGCATTTTTAAATTTGAATATTCACAATAAATATCATCATCTCACTACAATCTTCTATATACGTGCTACTCTAAATTTTAGTAAGTCAATGAAAATATCTCTATATAACTTTCTTTTTTCATTATTTCAAAAAGACAGAGGGAAATGGCTTCAGCATTTGTCAAAAACATCACAGTTCTGTTACCTCTCAATGTAAGGTTTATCAGGCTACACTTCACAAAAAAAGCTCTTTGGAATTCAGAGGTTTTTTTCCCCCTTTCAGTGCATTAGAGTAAAAAAATGGCTTAAAGCACCACACCATTATTTTAGAGCTAAACAGTTAAATGTTTTATACAGGAACATCAAAACCATATATGCTTCAAAGACCCAACATTTTTTTAATGGCTTTCAGATAAAACAATTTATTTATGCAATTAACAACAACATGCAATTTCTAATAATTAGCCGATAATAGTTATCCACAAAGTACTTTATAGAATTGCCTTCTGAACTGCATTCATTCGGTAGGGAACCACTGAAAATTAGACTATAAAATTACCAGAAAATGTACTGCATTAACAAGAATTTTCTGTATTTTGTTTCTCTTACAGATTTATGGACTTGAATATTTATAAACATTTGTTTTCAGGGGAAGACATCAGGTCCTATCACGTCACATTTATACCAAAGAAATAAATACTTCAGCAGCATTTTCTTAAAGATTAAACTAACATTATTCAGCAAAAATATGTGAGAATATATTCATATTGCTGTTTTGCAAATTGTGCATTTCAAAAAATAGCTGTTAATTTGTTCTCAAATGATAATAAGTTTAGGGCATTTTACTGGCTTTATTACTATCGAACTTTTTGAGTTTGCATTTCTGAGCTTTTCCTGATCAAAAAAAGGCAGCTGGAAAAAAACAACATTTATATGAAAGTTCAAGTTTTCACCTGATTTGAGACTCCTGGATCTAATGCGGAAGCCCCTTGCTAGTTTATGATAAAGCCAAGAAAGCTGAGAGCAGGTTTAGGTGGGACAGTTGGGTGCCCTCAATTCATCAAAGTTTATACAGGTCCATTTAAAACAACAAAAGTAATTACCATTTTACTAAGCAGAGGAACAAAAGAGTACTACAATCTCTCTCCTCTTTTACACATAGGTTGGAAAAGAATTAGGGTATTCCTCTGACTGCCATTGGCAGAAGTACACTTTTGAGAAAACTGAAAGGTCTTTTCTGTGGTTTTCTTTTAGGTATGGGTTAATGGTATGAATGAGTGCTAGAAAGAAAGGGCCAGAGGGCTCTTTACTGACCTTGATAAGCCAGTATCATTAAAACACAAAAACATTTTGAAATTTACATTGAAGTATTTATCTCTATCTGAATAATCAGAATTTGTTTTCTGTGCTCTGAGATATCTACATCTCTGATCTATCTGGACTTCTGGAATTAATTTCTAAGCAGGGGTTTGAGTGTTGCCTGTTGTACAATTGGGTCTACTGTAGACCAGCCACAACACAGAGGGCATGTGATAAATAATCATCCTGCCAACATGTTTTCTTGGTATTAAAGAATATCCTAATCCAATAACATTGCAGACTTCGAAGAACATACTTTATTTATTTATATTAGTACAAAAGAAAATATTCCTTAAGTGCTTGTGGTGTTGTGCGCCTGCCAGCTCAGGAAGGTGGTGAAATACCATCCAGGCCTAGAAGGAACAGCTCAGATAAAGCCAACAAAAGCAGGTTAATAATGTAAAACTGAAAGTTAAACCTTACTTTGAAGACAACAGGGAACAGTGATGAGCTGATGTAGGAGCAATTCCTGAACTGATTCCAATTGATGTGAAATTTCTGTGCCTTAGAAGATGTAACTTCTGGCCATATGATGAATTTTCTGGTGTAGAAACTAGTAATGATTATGAACTGGGACTTCAAGGAATTTCATATACATTTGTATACATTAAATGTATATGAAGTAGACATTAAATGTATACTTCATATACATTTAATCAGAAAGACAAAGGGAAAATAAAATTAAAATATTTGAAAATATCATAGTGAAAGAAATGCAAGTTTAAGAATGAGATGAGAAATGTAGAGACAAAAAAGTAAATGCTATTTTATTTAGTAAAGTTATATTATATAACCATACATATGTTCATCTTGTAGAATATGTATTTTGGATTTATATTTGTGCATTGACAATATTCCTGGTTCTTTTGACAATGATCAGGACTAATTTGGCTTTAAGCAAGGGAAATGAAAGTCAGGATATTGCAAAGAGGAAGTTCCCTCACAACTCTGGGAGTTGCCATAATTTCCTCTCACTTGAACCATATAAACATGCTTTGCATGATAACCTTCACATTCTTCCAACAATTGCTCTGTTTTCCTAATTGATATCACTTCTGGGAAAGTCACAATTTGCCTGTGAGTTTTTGGGACTCCCAGAGCCTGTGCAGATTGCTTCTGAAAGTATTTCAGAATAACTCCTCCATTTTCTAAATGTTCTTCATTTTCTAAAAGCAAAGGCCAATTATAAAAGGAAAAGCTAGTCTTTGACTTCTCTTTAGTCTCATTTAGGCCAATAACTGACAAACCGAGAAATTACTGAAACCAGAAATCTGTTTGTATGACATGCACTATTTTTTGTTCCCAGTCGGTGCACCAAACCTATCAAGTATTGCAACTAACCAAACACGATGAACTAAATGTTCAGGCCTTTCACCTGTGAAGTCAGTCATCCTTTTGTTGGTAACTCTAAAACACTTGTGAGTACAAATTCTCCCAATTATGTGTCATAGAAGGTGGCTTTCATACTGGTTACTTAAGGAAACTAATTTTAGATTCTTGCTCCTATAAAACACACACCAAAAAATGGTTAGGTCTAGGAAAGTGAGTTTCACCATATAACCATGGTGCCAGTAGCTACTCTTTCATAACATATGTTTCCCTTACCATGTAAGCACAAAGTTTGGAATTATAATTTAGGCATCTGAGTACTTGTTTAAATGAGGAAATATAAACATTCTTTAATTATCTATGCAGTCATGTTTATGTTATTGCTCTAAGTTTCAGCAGAAGCTGGCACACCAAGATTTTGCATTCTCATGTATTCCAGCTGGGGCAGATGCAAATCAGATAATTCTGTACATCAGAACATAAGCTTCAAAACTTCCTGTGGAGCCCAAGAGTGAGAGATGAAGTCAAGGTTTGGTCCCGTCTGAGTTCACAAGACCCCTCAGTATCAATTTCACATCCAAAACTAGTTGGATTTAAAATCTCCCAAATATGGAAAACACTTAACACCTTGTAAAAAAGCCATTGTGGTCTTTTATCCCTGCCTCAAATCTATGGTATATTTTCTCTCTGACCAAAATTGTGGATAAGATTACTTGACAAAGTAGAAACACTGTAGCATTAAAAATGGTGGCACTTTCAAGCTCTTACCTTTCCATTTGCAGACATATGTTTGTGTTAGCATACAGTCCACTCTCAAGAAGACAGGAGAGGAATGAAACACAATTCAGATTAATTTGACTACCACTTATCTTCTCCAGAGCTGTCCCATTTCTTTCATTAAGAAATATTCAGAGAACATCTCATTTTGCCTAGACTGATAAAATAAGCCTTCAACTTTCTCACTGACAGCTTTTAAAAGCATTTATTTAGTTACTAATTCTTCCTGTTTGTAGTCTCAGATTTATGTATAAAACCACTTTGTTTTTTCTGTTTCTCCTTGAAAAAATAACTAGGCAACTGACCCAATATAAATAGCTGGAGCAGCCAAATACACTATCCTTTTTGGCAGATATAACGAATGACTGACAATTTTACTCATATACATAATGTTTTCTTCTTCTAAAGTAGGTTTCTCTTAGATTCCAGCCCCCCTCCCCCCCATATTCATGCTAGCATGCCTTGAGCAAAAACTAAACAGTTTATTCTTCCCATTCTGAATATCTTTCAGCAGGAAAAATTTGTTGATCAAGGTAAAAAATATCTTTCCTGCTTGAGTTATCACTGCACAGTGGCATTTCTACCATTCCAAGTTATGCTTGGCCTTATGACAGACCTAGAAGTCAAACAAGTAGCGGATGCTGCTTATCTCTAATACTCTGAACCAAAATTGGAGATAGAATATAAAGCATTCATTCCTAATGAGTTCAACAACAGCATCTCTAATCAAACTGAGAAGAACAGCAATTTTTATACCAACTGCTAGTGAAAGAGCATATGTGGATAAAAAAATTCTCACTTAATACATGTATATGCATTCTTTGTCTTCCCCTTAACAGAGTCTTGCACTGAACGCCAATACTATTTCACTGGAATGTTACAAAATATGATACAAGATATTTTGTCTGCTTCTGGATTAGTAAACATATTGTATAATGATGAAAAAGGGTAGAGATTTTCTCTTGGTCCAATCAAGTACTAGTTTCCATTTGTTAAAAATCTTTTCTTGGTTCCCAAACCAGATATTCTTTCACCATAGTGAATTGGTGGAGAATCCAAAAACCTTCAGTCTTGTCATGCAACTTTCTTATTAATAACTGCAATTGGTAACTGTGATTGCTTTCTGAGAATTAATCTGCTCTGATTGTAGTTACTACAGTTCTTTACTCCTATGTCTCCTGAATCCAAAGATAAGGAGGACAGCAATATTGTTTCTCTCAAAACTCACATACTCTTGAAAACCAAATCCTCTGCCCAAACAGCCAGTTAGGCAGAATGCTTCAAAATAAATTGTTGCTCATGATCAGAAAATTGAAGGTCATCAATTTTTAGAGGTTCAGGACTGACTTAGGCCCCAGTCCTTTTAAGCACACAAATTTGACTTTATGAAGATGAGACCTCCAGCCCTAGTTCATGGTAACAAACTTTGAAATTTTAGCCTGATTTACCAAATAAGGTCCATTGGTGAATTAGTAACTGTAAAAATAAATTTCTTACACAGTAGTACTACTTTGTGAAGTAGTGTCTTTAGCATATCTGTTGAAGAAATGACATGAATATACTAAAGAATAATTGATGATCTTAAGAATTATGTGGTTTTTCTACTATAAAACTACATTTCCAGTTTATGTAAAATAGTTAAAAGACATCCATAACTTTACCAGTAATTGCAGTTCATTATAAAAAGAATTAAATCAACAACATATAATTTATTTGTTACTAATTGAGATTTGCAATTAAAAAAGCGATATAGATGGATAGTTGGAAAGTAGTAGGTAGAATCTGGGCTGTAAATATAATTAAAATCTTCTTATTAAGCATTTTCTTTTACTATAAATACAGCATTGAAAGTTCCTTCTATCATTCCTCATAAAGACAAGCAAACTTTGTCTGAGCGCTGCTCCAGCCAAATGATAAAAATCTTTGACAGAACTGAATGATCAGATTAGTCTTGGGGTGTTTTGCTTATGGCAGCCTTGGGCAGGGAAGGAAAAACATGCCACACCTAAGGAGTGTGAAAGAGCTGGGAGTGTTTAGACCAGAGAAGAGATCTTATCAGTGTCTGTAAATACTTGATGGGGAAGGGCAGTGAGGAAGACAGAGGCAGTCTCTTATCAGTGCTGCCTACCAAAAGGGCCAGAGGCAATGGGCAAAACCAGAAACATGAAATTCCACTTGAACATATGGGGGAATTTTTTTTAATTTTTAATTTGTGAGAGTGCCAAGCATTGGAACAAGCTACCCAGAGAGGCTGTGGAAATATCCTTGGATATACTCAACACCTGACTGGACAAAACCCTGAGTAACCAGCTCTAGCAAGCCCTCCTTCGAGGTTTGGACTGCATGATCTCTAGAAGTCCCTTCCCACCTCAACTATTCCATGATTAATAACGGGGAGCTAGATATTTTCAAGCTGTCCTCAGGTACAATTATCTTTGGAAGGATTGTACTTAATTTTTTCATTGGGCTTGCTTCTGTTTAGAATTTTCTTCAAGTTTCTTTTTGCTTCTTTCTGCTTTTCTTTACCTGCATTTGAAAATCGAGTACATGATTCTTTTCATACATTCCTGATTGTTTTAAATGCTTACATATAAATTGTATTTTTCTTTTCATTTACATATGTTTGAAACTGATAGCTCTGACCTTGGCTAAACTCACTGCTTGTTAGAAATAGAATATTTTATTACAGTTTTTCTTTTTTATCTCCTCTGTAACTTTTCTCTTTCCTGCCTTACTCTAATAGATCACTGTTTTTCTTCTGTTTATTTTTTTAATACATGTCCCTTCAATTCTCTCCAGTGCATAATTGCAGTCTAAGGAAAATAATTCATGAAACATCAACTATTCAAGGAAAAACCTTTTTTTTTTTTTTTTAGAAGTCTGTAATTGAAGGACTTCTAACACTCAGAAGAAGGTGTAACTTGCAGTTATCCAAATCTCTCTGAGAAGGGGCAGATTTTTTTACTGCTTAAGAAATTACCTCTATTCCTACCACAATTTTCAAGCCAAGGAATTGATAGACTGAAGTCAAGATAAGAAACCCCCAATGTCCATTTCAACAAGCTTCCATACCACTGTGTAGAGGGAGGTTACTATGGAGAGGAGGCTTCCTGGCTGCCATAAAATTTTAGAAGACCTGACAGAATTTTCTTTCAAGTAACTCCTGAATTAATGGTGTCTTTAGATAGTAATAGAAAAAATTATTTTTTGTAATAAAATAATAAACCTTATTTCTTTTGCACCTTAAGTTAGTTTAAAAAATCAAGTTTTTCAACAAAAAAAATCACTTATATCAATATAAAAAAGACTGAAAATACAGAGTGCCAAAAGTGTGATGAAGAACTTGACAGACTGGATCATACTCTTACAGCAATGTATCTTATTCCTGTTCTTTTCAGATGTCTTGTTCTAGATTACATGGTTATTTGGACCTGAAGTACAGATGCAACCACTGTTGGAATGCTATGCCCTAGTGGGAATGCCCATGAAGTCAGCGTGGATCACGCAAGCCTATTTTTGAATCAGTTCTCATTTATTGACACAAAGCTGGAGCAAATGAATTTACTCATCATTTTTCCAAATAATTAAAATAATAGAAGATACATTAAAATTATTCCGATACACATCACCTAGTAGCATATTTTTAAATATGCACCAAGATGAGCACTATGAATCAAAGATAAAAATCTGTTCCTTACTCTTCCTGGATTCTTTATTACTGTCTTTCTTGGATTTAATGAAAAAGCCATTAAATAATGCTGTAAGTGCAATTACTTCCGTGTTCTGCTCATCTTTGAAGTTAGGAAAATGCGTTAGAAGGCTTTGTTCTTAATCTTCTGCCACAGCTGCTTTTGTTTATGCCTGGTAATGTCACTGTGTGCTTAAGTGTCTAGCACTCTTAGGCCTGACAGAAATGTGGAAGAAGGAGAAATGCAATGTAATAGGCTACTGTTACTTTTACAACTGCACTTAACATGATATTTCTTTTAGAAATGGATACTCACCTTTATATAAAGACAAGGGGAGATTTCTGACTTGCTTCCTTGCAAATACATGTAGAGTTAAAGAAGAAAACAGAAAATGCAGCATTTCATGAAACACAGACAAAAAAATTGCATACAACCCCCAATACCTTTATAAGAAACCACTATGTCCTTTGTAAGAAATAGATAAAGCTCTAATCATTATCATGATGGCAACACTAATAAATGCCATAGAAATGGAGTTCAAATATGGTCATTTGGCCAGCATCATATCCACAGGACTGCAAAATGAGATTCAAGAATATACAGATGAATTATCAATGTGGTCACTAAGAGCTCATCTACGTAGTATCATCCAGCCTCTGCCGCAGTTGCCTACTCTGAATACGAGAATTGGAAAAAGTGTAATTCAGCCTTGTTGACCGTCAGATTAAATAAGATTCAGATGCGTCCAGCAAAATTGAAAATTCCTCACTGCAAAAAAACCCAAAACCAAACTAAAACAACAACAAAAAACCCCACAAAACAAAAGAAAACAAAAGAAAAGAAAACAAAACAAAACAAAAGAAAACAAAACAAAATAAAGCAAAACAAAGCAAAACAAAACACAAAGAAAACCAACCAAAAAGAAAAACAAAAACAAACCAAAACCAAAACAAACAAACAACAAAAAAACCCCAAAACACCCCAAACAATCACAAAAACCCTCTATTTTTTTAATGCATAAAACACTATGCCTGAAAAGAAATGTATTTGTGCATGTGTTACCTAGACAGCTCCATTCAACTGAGACTCTACTAGAAAGAAAACTGGAAGATGTCAGAGACACAACTTGTGGAAATGCACCACGGAGTATGCAGCAGTCTTCCATGTCCTTTCATCATCCTTTTTGAGTTTCTTCTTCCCAGCAGGATAGGTAATGTTTTTAGGAAAGTAGAAAGTAGAGGGCAATGTTGGTTTTTGATCATTATGGAATTAGCCTCTTTGAAATAGGAAAATTGTTCAACGAAGAAGGGAATATAGGAAAACTGCAAAAATTTAATGTGTCATAAAACTATTTAGTACAGATTTGAGTTACACTTTTGCACATTTTTTTAAAAATAATCAGAGTTAAGAAATAAAAAATAAACCAGTCATATAATGAAAAATTCTCTTCTGCTAGTAACTTTTTCTTTCTGCCCTTATCAGTTGCCTATGGGGGTTTATTTTAGTGCATAATGAATGTCTGGTTTCTCTCACTGGAAGCAACAGGTATTTCTGCCATTTTCACTGTGCACGTCTTTAAAAAGATTATACTTTTGATAGTATTAATATACTATGAATTAATATACCTTCAATATTTAAGGAGCCAGGCTAGGAGTTAGGCTGCTAAATACATTTGTAGAATATGCCCTGATTTATTAAAATAAACCAAAGAAAATTTATTGATAAAACAATAGTGGTAGTGATAATGATGATGGTAACAACAAAAACAATAATAATAATAATATAGTTAATGTCAAAGAAAAGTGTATGTGGATGTACTGTCCTGAGAACCTTCTCTTTCTCATGAATTCTGTGAGAAACATAAGATAAGCTGAATTCTTCTCACTCTTTCTAATCTATGTTTTGGAACTGAGCGCTACAGGTTCTAACCAATCACCTTGGGGGGTGGGTAAATACTATGCAATCACAATTAGTCATATAGCATGTATAAAAGAAATTGTCATAACAATAAAGCTCTCTCTTCGCTCTCTGTCTCCGTGTACTCCGCACTGTCTCTACTCCCGCCACAGTGATAAGTGTAGACATTATTTTCTGCCACCTGAGGAAACAAAATTACATTAGAAAATAAGGATTTTCATTTAGATGTTTTAAAAAAAGTCATTTAATAACAGCTGCCAAAATAAAAAAAATATTAAATAATAAAAGAAAAAATCTCTCTTAGTGGTACATATAATAATTGCCTATTCATTTTTTTTCTGATGACCATTTTATTGCACAGTTAGTAAGCTTGCAACATAGAAATCTTTGCTGGTGAAGCTTGCAACTTTCTGTTACCCATTGGTTCAATATTAAGGGATCACTATCAAAGTGACATTTAAGCCCATTGCTTATTCAGGAGTTGTAGATGTTCAGCTTGGATGACAAAATACATCAAGCACCTGAAAATAATGCCCAGGGTTTTCTGCAGGACAAACTATGACTTCTGAAACTATCTGGTTTGATTTTGGGGCATCACGATGCAGGATCAAGCATTCTATGTTAGATTATATTTCTGCTTTTTAAAAGTATAATTATCCTCTCTCTTTGACCCTATATAAAATTAACCTGCCACAATATAAAACTTAAAATGTATAAAAACACTACAACAAAAAAGTTTGTGTAATATTACATCTTCTATCACATATAAAATCTTGGCATAAAAGAGAAGCATAAACACTAAAATCTATCAGTTATACGTGCTTGCTCTCACATAAGAAAAGAAATTGTATAGATACGCACATCTCAGAAAAGCAAATCTGTCCTTTCACAAGCCTAGAATAATGCATCAGATAGAACTAAAATGGTTTTATATTACCATATTTTCCTGTATATAGCCTGCTACTCAGATAACCCACACCTCTTTTTGAAAACAAATTCTCATACAACCCACACCTCAGATAACCTACAACTGTTTCCTCTTTTCCCCTCCAAGGCATCTATATATCTTGCAAATTCCCCTGGAGGTTTCCTCTTGTGGTGGAAAGGAAACAGGGAAAGAACAGAGGTAAAGAAGATGATGGACTTAAAAAGAAAAAAGAATAATTTGTGGTGAATCAGAGGCTTAGGGAAGACTAGGAAAGAAGGAACTCTGAAATCAGTTTTTCGTAATGCTAGCACTTATGGACAGCCCTAATTCTGAAAATGACAAATGAGACTTTTATTTTGTTTTTAACAGCTTATTTGGATTCTAGCACTTGAAAACAAAGAGCTTGTTTTACAGCTACACTGCATTTCAAACTTCAGTCACAATTTTAAATTTGAAGGTGAGGCAAACCATCTAATTGTGCTGTCATAATTTCTAAGGCAAAATCAAATAAAAGTTCCGCTATAAATAGTAAAAAAAAAGAAAAATTAAAGCCAAACACTGAATGAAGATACCATCACCTTCTGTTGGTTGTGGAGGTCATAGGTATTAAATAGACTATCCATGAACACCAATTTCTTCGTGGTGTAGACCATGTGCAAGGTCCAGTTCTATGACAATGTGTACTGCTGGAGGCAGATTTTCTTATCAAGCAAAATTGCTTACACTTAGGAAATGTGGTAGTGTGGAGAAGTGAAAAGAAGGAAAGAAAATAAAGAAAGAAAAGAAAAGGAAAGAAAAGAAAAGAAAAGAAAAGAAAAGAAAAGAAAAGAAAAGAAAAGAAAAGAAAAGAAAAGANGAAAGAAAGAATGTTCAATGAACCCATCAAGGCAATAAATCTGAGACATCCGGCTATATTCTTCCCCATAATATTTTCCCTACCCCTATGCATCCCCCCAGTATGTTTATGTATTTTCAGGGGGGTTAACATTAGGCTCCAAGCAAACTGGGGCAGAGCCAAATAAGCTTTCAATTTATACTATCCTTGTAAATATATATAATAATAAAACATAAAAGCAACAACAAATTTTTATAAGCCATAAGAAAAACAGCCTGCAGCTTCTACCAAAAGCTCTGAAAAGTAGTAGGCATATCTTAAGTCTCTCCAAACCCAACTGAAGGTCTTCATTACCTGGCTGACGCTAACCACTGTTTCTGTACTGCCTGTGTCTTAATGCCACTATGTCACAATATTACTGGTAAGCAGATGGTTGCTGTGTGAGCCATACCATTTTTTATCTTCGAGACAATAAACTGAATGATGTGCTCTACTGTGGCAATCCAGATCAGTTCTAAGTCCAGTAAAAGCAATGAGCTGTTTTTTGCAAGAGGGCAGTTTGACCTCTTTTTTCCTTTCCTGTTCAAAATAGAAGGTGGCACGACTTTCCTCGTGCAGTGCTGGCTTCGGCTTGCTGCTGACCGAATAAGTTAATTTCAGTTACAGCTGAAATGGTTGCCTCAGACTTGAAAAGAATGTGTCATCATTAATCTCAAATATCTTAGTGGATTCCACAGTTGAATCTTTAACATCTACAACATTTAGAGTGGCACAGAGGAATCTAAGTGGTTCAAATGATACCAAGGCTAGTGCAGTGATTTCAGTTATACCCAGCAGAGCGACTAAAGTTGCTTGTCATCACTCAAAACCTCTCACATGTGCTCAGTTGTTGTCCGAATGTTACTTCAGGCTGAATTTCCACATTTTCACATCCTCACAAACAGTAAAGCTTCCAGATGCCAAACCAGGTCTCTTTTCCCAGCTGTGCAAATCCATCTGCTACACTTGGGCAATTTAAATTGTCTTTAATGGCAATGTGATGTACACAATTCTATTTTCAATGAACAGCAATCAAACAAACAAAGCTCCACACCAAGCCTAGTGTCTCAGGCACATCGGTTATGTGTGGATTAAATATTTTCCTCACAGACACCAGAAGAGATTACTAAATAAGAGGAAAGAAAGATTTCACTTTGATATCACATATGTCATTACATTGCTATAGAAAATAACCAAATCAAATTAAACTACACTGGTTTTACAATAGAGTACCAGATTTCATTCTCAATATGAATATCCAGCTTATTGCATTATGTAGTATTCCTTCAGTATGTCTGCTGAAGAATCTCAGCCAAGGTTAACACATCTGTACATTCCATGGTACAAGAGAGTTTATTTCCAAGCATTATCCACTTAGCAACCAGCAATATATTTTAAATTATTATTTTGTAGCGCTGCATTCATTGTGATGGAAAATGTTGTTTTTTCTATAATAAAGGTTTGGGCTGTGTGTGTAGGAAACTTCCATTATTCCACATATTCATAATTCAGTGAAGAATATTACTATCTTTGTACTCACTATTTGAATTATATTGTTCAAGAGTGCATCCATGTGGATATGAGAATGACAGAAGACTTTGATTTTACTGTATTGTCTTAGGAATGCACCTACAAAAACTGTGTGAGTTTTCTTGCCTTGTGGTATCAATAACCCTGAATTAGGCATCTAAGAATTAAACCAGATTTCTTCCCAGACAGAAATTAAAAACTTTTGACTTCCCTACACAGGATGAGTACTCTGAATTATGACACAAAATACATTGTATATGTGAAGGGTAAACAGGAGAGGGAAGGATATATACAATAACAGTAACTAGAAGATTTCTGCAATCCCCAGTAACTTGACTACTAGAAGCTTAATGCCAAAAAAATTGGTCAAGTGCTGACCAAGAAGCTATGAAACTCCACATTTGGAATTGGCATGTCTTCCAAGCCAACTCTTGGGTCTAACTCTAGGACTGACATCTACGAAGTGACTTGGCTACTCCAAGACTGAATGTCACAATGACTGAGGGGATACCACAACTCTTAAGTTAAAATCCCTTATTATATCTCCATCTCTGCTAATGGATATTTCTTCAAAGTGTTCTTAAGCAAGTAAAGCCTTGAGAATTATTATGCAAATAGAAAAACTCACAGTGGAATTCAAAAAAGGCAGGGTAATGAAGAAGGAACTGTCACAGAGAGCAAGTAGTAAATTCTGGGAAGAAGAATGTGACTTGGCATGCTGTCACTCTAGTCAGTACTTCCCTACTGAGTTTCCTAGCTACTGTTCTTTTCCCAGTAGGCAGATAACCAAAACACCAAAGCAGGCCTGATTGTCCCGCTCTGCTCTGCACTAGTGCAGCCTCACGTTGAGTACTGTGTGCAGTTTTGGGTGCCACAACATAAAAAAGACATTAAACTCTTAGAGAGTGTCCAAAGGAGGGCACAAAGATGGTGAAGAGCCTTGAGGGGAAGCCGTATGAGGAGTGGCTGAGGTCACTTGGTCTGTTCAGCCTGGAGAAGAGGAGACTGAGGGGAGACCACACTGCAGTCTACAGCTTCCTCATGAGGTGAAGACACTGATTCCTCTCTGTGGTGACCAGTGACAGGACCTGAGGAAATGGCATGAAGGTAAGTCAGGAGAGGCTTAGGTGGGATATCAGGAAAAAATCTTCACACAGAGGATGGCACTAAGCCTGATAGAGTTCAAGGAGCGTTTGGACAATGTTCTCAGGCCCGGGGTGTGACTCTTGGGGATGGCGCAATGCAAGGCCAGGAAATGGACTAGATGGTCCTAATGGGTTCCGTCCAACTCAGCATATTCTATGATTCTATGATTCTATGGTTTCTTTCCAAAACTGAGTAGGAATAATTTGCTTGTTTTAAACTAATTGTACTGTAAAACTCATAATAGGAAATAGAACAAATGTCCACCATTTTATGAGGAAAAATAACCTGGGCCTGCAGGATTCCACACTCCTCTGTCATCTCATGAGACTTTATCAAAGATATCCTTAAACAATCAAGATAAACATTTTATGATAAATTTCATAGCACTGAATTTTACATGTAATTTCCTTTCTATCCATATACATGGAGTTTTTTGATGTACACAAAGATTGCAACAGTTTTCCTTCTGCTCTTTTTTCCTTCAGATGAAACAGCCTGAAGGATTTCCATCTTTTCTCAAAGTACAAACTTTCTGGAAACTGAGAAAATCTTGTTGCAAACTAGCTTGTCTAGTCTGTCTAGTCTATGCATGTCTTCTGTGCATTACTCAAAACTACACATGATATCTACCAAAGCTGTTTTTTCCACTTCTGAGAAGGGTGAACGGACTACTCCACACTGTGTTTTTTTAGAAGCCAGTATTATATTTGCTTTTTCTGGAACTATATGACATTGATGAGTTAGGTTTGCTTTCTTATCTTTATCTGATCCTTCAGACTCTTTTTCAGACCTACTAATTAACAAGTCCTCCTCCATTCTGTCATTTCTGCTGCAGATTATCCCAAAATACACTATTTGCCTTGTGCCCCTCTTCAAGTGCATCCTGTTTATTTCCTGTCACTCTGGAAAAAACAATTTTAAATTCTAAGGCCATTCTCTGACATACTTAAAAATATCTAGGAGATTGATTTTCAACAAGTACTTTCCATGGCAGTAAGTCATTACAGAGGCACTGGTTATTGCCTGAACTACAGTAACACCAGTGATGCTGTATGCAGATAAAATACAGTACCACAAGTTTGTCACAAGGAGACGAAGTTTTCTTCCACACAAATGGAAGCTGGGATTACTGTCTAGGCTACTGCTACAGTAAACACTTATAAGCAGGCCTCTGTTAGGACTTTTCATCACCCGGCTTTGAAAATCTAGGTGTCTACTCTCCCATCTCAGTCCTGAGCAGAGTGTATCTTTTTACTTAAGTACTTCTCCTTGTACTTTGATATCTGTATCCTGCAGTTGTAGTTACTGAAGATGTCAGTTATCTTGAGGGGAAAAAAAAGCAGGAGAATCTAGTTTAATTATGAGCAGACAGTCAATTTATTTGACCAGATATGCTGCACATTATTAATTATGGTATTATTGTGTGCAAATCCATGTTATTAACTATTCATTACTTCTAACAATTTACAGTGTGCTAAGCTCCATATTTCAATATAACGCATCAACTGAACAATAAGAACTTGTTTACTTTAAACTACAAACCAATTTATATAAATACATATAAACATTAGGACTCATTAATAGAATAAGAGTTTCTGAACCACATGAAAATAAATACTAGCTGTTTCATGAAGGTAGCATCTGATGTGGAAGTAGCGATGATTTTGTAAGGTTATGGACTAAGATAAAATTCCTTTAATTTTTTAAATAACAGGGTCAACTTATTTCCTGACTCTACCAAAGTCCATGGAGCTAACCCTATATACCTGACTGTTGCAGAATTTGACTCCATTTGATGAAATAATTTATACAAATATAATCCTACAGTGCTAGTCCAATATCATCATGGTAAATATCACTTGCAGTTTTTACAGTCATAAGAAATTAACACGGTTAAACAGTAATGTGGGTATTGATATGCCAAATATACAACATAAATAAACATTGTTTTGAATAAAGTACAGTGTGAGGGTCTTCCACAACTCTAAGTTTCCCTTTTCTGATAAGTTCTGAAAATGAATACAAGAAAAGAAGCAGGATTTTACTGTGACTGATAATGTATTTTTCTGGATGCACTGCTACACACAGCAATTGGAGTTAATAGGTAACTCATACTCATCCCCTCTAGTGCTAATTATCAATGGAGGAAAGAAAATAACTAATTTAATCTAGTGTATTCATCTTACTAACCGTTACTAGTAGAACAAAGATGCCTAATTCAAAGAATTTCATGAAATAGCTGATTCCACACTCACATCCATGTTACCTAAATACAATGTTAAAGAAATGTAGTATACATTAATATGAACATCAAATATGAACATTATGTAAATCATAATATTGGAATGATAGCTGTTGATTACTTGATCCCACATCATAGCAGTAGCAGTGCTTTGGATGCCATAGTAACAAAATGTTGCAGGTAAATGACTGAATCAGTTGCAATAAGATAGATTTTAAGGTGAGACCTGGATATGAGATATTAATTAAGATAAGCCCCCAAGTACCAGCTGAGATTCTTGTTTTGCCCACAGGAACAAAATGTAAGCAATCCAAAAAGCCTTGTTCAATGACCTCTACATACACGTTACACAGTAATTACACCCTTACCTAAGTATGAACTTAGCAGTTACAAATATCCTAATTCTGCGATTATTTTAAAGGAGGGAACCCTTAATAAATTTAGGACTTTCAAGCAGACACTTAAACCGCATGCTAACTCAGTTACTTCACTTCTAAAAAAAGGATAAATTCTTCATACCTCAGTATTTCTGCATCACATTGCAGTGAAGCCAGTAAGGCTGAATATCAAACAGAAATAAGTGTTCTGTAACTAGTATTAATTTATTCAGGCTAACCAGGTATTCTGCTCTTCCCTCAGCTGAATATTGTCCCAGGAATATCTTGATGTAGTTACATGAAGCAATAAAGGTTTAGCTGCCCAACCTCAATAATCTCATATACTCGAATAAAATCTTTCCTACAGAAAAGCAAAAGGTACTACAGCAAAAGGTAGTTTCAAGGGGTTGAAAAGGAAAATGGGAGAGGGGATCAATTATCCATTCCAAATGTTAGGAACAGGTAAAAAAAAAAAAAATCTCTCATGATCTCTGGCATGACATCCTTTGAAGTACATCTTATTTTACAAATAGGCTACTTAATTCAATCGAGCTTTGTTTCAGTTTTGTGCATATTTTCTTTTTTCACTAGAAATGCAGGGTCTAGGTACTTTGCCATGGCTATCAACTCTGTTGCTTAGAAAATTTATACAGCTCCCTCTCAAAATCAGTTAGATTTCTCTATCCCACTGCCCTAGATGAAAATAATATTACTTGTCTTGTGGTTAGAATCTCCTTTCTTTTTTCTGGACTGTATTAACTTATAGACATTCATATCCCAGACCTATTTTGTGACATGACTGTACTTTTGCTTAGATAACTATTTTCCCTTTTTTTTTCTTCTGTTGACTGACACAAAATAATTAGAGACTAATGTATCTTTTCAACCTCCTTATTACTAGGTGGAATATCTTTTAGTTTTCATAGATTTAGCTTCTCATGACAATGACTTACATCCACTTTTTCACTTTAAGTTCTTTGGCCTGAGCATGAATTATCACAGCTGTAGGCATTATTCCAGAAGATGCTGTGTCCCAGCTTTGCTGCATAATGTTATCAGTTCTTCAACTCAAATGGATAAACTTCCACACATTTTAAAGTCATGCTTGTCCTTTTTGCAATCACATTATGATTAAGTTATATCAAGAACACCTGGAAAATTAAGTTTAATTCTGTATTGCTTAAAATTACACCATTGTGGATATTCAATTCCTGCCCTCTCAGATTTTTCTGCATAATCTTCCTTGAGGTTGACAGTGTCTCACAGCATTTTGCTCTCTGCATACAGCTCCAAGATCAATCCTTGATAGTACCATGGAACCCCTTTTTTCATAGTTTCCATTTAAGACAACCTCTGATAGGCCTTCCTGTAACCAGATCCTTAGCTATTTTACATGTCTTACATTTCCCACCTTCTCCAGCTGTATTATTATTTCCCCACATAGTTCTCCATTATTTTTTCCTTGTCTTTTGACATCTACAAAGGTTTGCTAGGTTCATATCTGTGAAGTATGGCTTGTTTTAGCAAATAGCTTGGGAAAATCTGTCTTTGATGAATCAGTGTTTTGTTTTATTTTATTTTATTTTATTTTATTTTATTTTTAAATCCAGAGTTTAATTCACTATTCCTTAAAATTTCTTAAACTCATACACTTTCTGACAATAAGAATTTCAAAACTTGCATTGCAAAGCTCTCCCCCAGCCTAAGGATAACATAAAAATGAACCTAGAAGAATATCTTTCTCCTCTAAAACTGTCCCCAATTTTTTTACCTGTGAAACATAATTGATCTTATCTACTTCAGGAATCCTTTCTTTTTTTTTTTTTTTTTTTTTTTAAAAAAGGCAACTTTTNAGGCCATGATATTTTTGATGTGTGGTATTTGTATCTTTTCTGAACAAAGAATGCCCTTGCATATTCTTGCTATGTACCAGCTATGACTGTTAATTCATTATGCTTACATTACTTGTATTACATTTCAGATTTTGAACAATTCTCTGTAGTAGCTCCTTTTTCCCTCTCTCTATTTATTTATTTTCCCCAGTGCCCTATAAATATCAGTCTGACCTACTGAAAAATGAAATATTGCTTTGTCAAAATAACAATAAAAAAGGACATAATTTGGAAGTAAATTCAGATCAGCATGTATCACTTCTTACTGCAGCATTCATCTGAGATGGAAAACGACGAGTTTCTGCAATCAGTATCAGATGAGTATTTCTGGCAGATTTAGTAACTGCTCTATCATACAAAGCTTCCCACTCAGGCTTAGAATTTATCAATATTTTTTTCCTCCTCCAAGAAATTCCTGGCAGAAGCAAGCCCTAAACTTGTTGCTATGACTCAGTGCTGATCTATTACTCTGAAAGATTTCCCATGACAGTTTGCCAATAAAAATATGTCAAATCTTGGCTGTATTGTCCATAAAGTAAGGTCAGAAATTACAGCAAAAGGAATTTTATTACTTTGTAAAGAAAAACCATTTTAATATACTAACTACTTACAATACTTGAATGCTATCTTGATAAGAGAGAACATTTTATTTTAAAATGGCTTTTAAAATTAAAAGCCATTTTTATTGTTAATGTTCTTATTGTTGTTCCTCCAATTTGATATTGTTAATTGTTACACATGCAGAATGTTATGCAAGTTTTGTGTGTTATTCTCATTGTTTTTTTTTTAACTTTATGATGATGTTTGGAGAGAGAATCACCTCAGAATAGTCTTATTTCACAAATGTACTTCAATTTTCATTGAAATCTATTTTTTCTCTATTATTAAAAAATTTAAATTGATAAGGAAGTCTGGCCATGGTCAAGCTTTCTAATCTACAGCAATAATCACAATCATTAGTATCTAGTGCTTCATAAACATCCCTTTAAGATACTATTTGATATACCATATATTCTTGTGGGAAACAATCAGGATACTCCTGCTTCAAAAGCAGCTAAATGTATTACAATAAATTTGCTTTCTCTGGGATGCTGAATTGGAAACCTATGAGATGTTGAATAAGAAAACTGATACCACTGCTTATCTGTCCAAAAGCTAGTGGTGTTAGGAAGCCCAGTAATTGAAAAATGGATAGCACTGATATTTGAACCTTTTTATATAACCTTTGAAGTGTAAGCCTTTTGGGGAATAAATTGCTTTTTGTAACAAGAACAATGTCAGATCCCATATTTAGAAACCATGCACTTAATTCATTTTCAGACAGAGAAACTCATGTTGTCTTGTTGGGAGAAACATTGTAAAATGGATTAAGCTTCACCCTGGAGAGATGATAACCTAATATAAATAACTGCAGGCTGATCTTTATTAGTTACTGAACAAATATTGCCAAATAGGACAGGCGACCTTCAATGATGATTGATCTAGGATAAGTCATCAACAGCCTTGTCTCCAGAGAGTAACTTTGGGGCATTTTGGAATTGTACTGCGCTTCTTATTTCAGTGTTGGCACTAACACTGAGTAAGAATAAGTACATCTTCTTTAATGGCGAGGTCTAAAGCTAATCTGGTGGCAGAGTAATGACAACTTATTCTAGGGTGGGCAACTGCTAAGTATCTCCCAGAACTAATCAAACAGGATTGGGCCTTTGTTGGAGACCTAAATCAGCCACAGCTTCCCATGTACACAGGAGACAGCCTAAACCCTGCTTTTTAGAACCACTGTGAGTATGGAAGATTTTTTAAAGACATGACATTAGATGAATGAAGAATTTTCATTATTTATTTACATACTCCAGTGCACAAGAACTGGCATCCCATCGATTCATTCTGCAGTTATTCTTTCCTAAGATTTTTTTTATATTCTTTGCTCAGATTTTCCTTTTTACAGGAAGTAAAGTTTCCTGGTTTTGAAAGTAAAAAACCTCAGAATTTAATTGTAGCTGTCTTCATCTGAAAAGCTATTGTATTCCAGTGAGGATCAGTAAAAAGTCATATTTAGAACAAGTCTTTAATTATATTTGCTGTAATAACTATGAACTTATAAATTATATTGATACTATGAAGAAGTAACACAAGACACTATTTGTGAACGCATACTAAAGAGCTATACTGATTGTGCATGGAGATGAATGAAAAAATAAAATGGTAAACATGTAACAGTGCAACTGTGGAGCCCATAGCATGAGCTAATATACAAAGATTCATATCAAAACAACAAATCTTGAGTATTAGCTACACAAAGACAGAAGGTACTGAGGCTTTAGTTTTATTACACATGAGTATTTTCAGTATTTGCATAAATAAATGGTGTGCAACTTATCTGTACAAAAGACATTTTGAAACCTGAAGATTCCTGGTTGGTGCATTATTATACAACCTTCAATAGACTGTGGTTTTCTATACATCAAGGACTTATTTAAAGGCAGAGAATTGTATTCTTAGGAATCTTTGCTTATGTGAGTGCAATTTGATAGCTGGAAGGAAAATTATAATTATTAATTCTAATTATAAAGTGTCTCTGTATAAAAGCAACCCCCCCTGTATTGATGACATCCTCTTTGCTTGCACAGCATTTGGCATGTTCATGGTTTTGGGCAGCTGGAGAGTAGGAGCAACAAATTTATTTTCTGGAAAGTATTATGGTACTGATCTTGGAGCCTTTGTGCCACCTTCTCTTTTAATTTGAACACTTTGATTTTGTTTTGGGGAGTAAAGGCAAATTTCACTTCCTTCTGGCAACAACACTTACAGGCTTATTTCTTTTCATCAATTATCCTCTTATTTGTTTTGTACCTTGTTCAGGTGATACAGTTTTTTGTCTGTGATCTTTTTTCTCATTTGTAAAACAACTATTTTCCCTTTTATATTTTAAAAGTGACAGAACAAGACTTTAATTGTTGCTGTTTCAGAAATCTAATTCTTCATCCTCTGATATAAAATAGTTGTAAGAATCTCTAGAATGTTTCTCTTGTGTAATGTATGAATTATCTTCAGAAAATCTAACAATAGAAAGATTATTTATCTAGTAGTAATCAAGAAAAATATTTTCAGTAGAAGTTATTACTTTTTATGCCAAAGCAAGCCAAAAAACCCCAGGAATTAGGAATTCTGAATTAAATAGCTTAATAATATATCGTCTGGTGCCAAATTCATGCCTGGTATTATTTCACCAATTAATAAATTTTTGCAAAACAACTATGACTGAAAGTCTTTCCTAAGTTAAAGAAACAGTTTGGGGGGGGGGGTTGAATATGCTTCTGGTATTTTTCTCTTGCAATAGACTTTTAAAATATCCAAATACTGTTGTGTAATTCCTCCTGCATCCAGTATTTTATCAATATCTTCCTCTATAAGTATTCAGCCCACTGATTTTGATTAGTATCCTTTTTTGCTTTATATTCCATGTTTTCTTTTGTGTACTCGTGCCATCAATGCTCTTCTACATTCTCTTCATGCTTTAGACATGGGTGTGCCATACAAATCTCTCACTGTGTTTGCTTGCTTCTTCGAAGAACTGTTGTTGTGAAGTTAGTGAAAAAGGTCAGGGTGATTATTTAGTGGGAAAAATCGAATCTGCTGGAACTTTATTGCTTTCCTCTAAGAAATCTGACTTATTTATGATATAAGGTATTTTAGGGCACCTGATAGGACTTGCTTCTTTTTTTATGATTCTCCTGCCTTTGTGTAAAATTGTGCTATAAATGATATTGACAGTGTCATACAGTACTACTGTATTGTTTTTAAGTTGCATTGTTTCAGCAATTTATAGTCAAACAAACCAAAGTCATGACTGTCTGCCCTACTTGCAAAGTTGCAGGGACTTGTCTTAAATTTTTCAATATGTTAGAGAAATTTTTAGCATAGGAAAGTTTAGCAAAGCTCAAGGAAAGATGGATTTTTCTTCTGGCTTGAAACCATGGTTCTTAAAATACATGTAATATGGACAGGTGTGTAACTGTGTAGGAATAATCTTATGATTGGGATATTTTTCTTAATGGGCTTAGTAGGCAAGCCCATTGGCAACATTACACCAAAGAGTTGCCTGATAAGTGCAATAAGCTAGACACACTTCTCAAAATGGAGAAATGAGAACATCTAAATTTGTCAATACTGTAAGAAATATTAGATAAAAAGTAGAGGCTGTTTCTTTGACCCCAAAAGAAATAATCAGGTGAAATAATCAGCCTCTGGGAGGTTACTGGAAAGGATAATTTGTAGTCACTCTGGAGGCAGTAATGAGATAAAAGGGTCCTTTCAGGCTCTGTTGGTCAGAATTATCTTAGGATACTCTTCCCGAGCAGGACTTTTTTTTTTTTTTTCACCTGTAACACTGAAATTAATGAAGATCCTCTTTTCTCTATCCCTCAAAGATAAACGAGTCAGCTTTCTCCCTCCATGTTTGCACCTGTCAACCTTCCCCAAAAGCTTTTTATTGTACAACCGCAGGTTTTTAACTCCTATAACCGATCCTCATGCAAATTCTCCAGAGGTCTCATAAGTTCTCTTGTGCTCTGGATGGTTACTGCTCTTCAATAGTACCCAGTTTCAGAATTTTCTAAGTTTACAGTTCATCATACTGTTGAATGCCCTGTATCTCTTGATCTGGAAAAAAATCTGCACCAAGTTTTACAAAATCAAGGAAGGATTTCATGTCCAAAAAGAACCATGCAGGTTGCTCATAGCATAACTGAGTGATCCCTTTTAAGCACTCCTCAGAGTTGATTGCTTAGAGAATTATCTTCTGTATGCTGATCTTCTGATTAAATCCAAGTGACTTCGCCATGGTTTCAATAAAGAGAAGTGGATTTTCAAAGGCAAACCATTTTTGCATAAATAAGACTTCTAAATTATTTTTGGTTGTGGTGGGGTAACTTAAGTGGCTGGGGTTCCTTAAAACCTTAAATAGAGGGGTTTTTAAGTGATTGAAAATATATTAACCATTCCATGTTTATTGCTATTCAATATCTTCCAGATAAAATTAGTTATGTTTTCCCTATAAGCACCTGGGGCCTTCTCAACTGCAAGCCTACAGAAAAAGTTTCAGATCCAAACTTTAATCTGGTGCTCACTTTTTTGCAAACCAGAGAGTCTTTGACTGCAAAGGTGTGGGCTCACTGGGACAGCTGTAGCCTTCAAAGCAGCAACCTTGGGTACATGCTGTGTATGGTGTGATGAGGAAGATACTGCACTATTTAGCAATTTGTTCATTTGTACATCGCTACTGCAGCTATATCCAGTCCCATATCCTTCTGTTTTTAGTGATACTGCATTGGGTTATATAGACTTTAATTGTCTAAAACTTTCCTTCTGCCAAATGTTATCACAAGTGGAATCCAAATATAAAGAAGTCCAACCACTATTCTTTTACCATTGTATTTTTAGGTTTGCTCTAACAAGTGCTAGAGAGAGTTCAGACTTCAGGAATAGTTGAGAAAAATGTGCAAGATACTTCTGCTAGATTCAAAAGCTATTTTGAAGAGCTTGTAAGGAAAAAATCTGAAATCGGCCAGGCAACTGTTAAATAGCTATCAGTTGTGTGCAGAAAACAGTGTGCTGAGCTGTGTGTCCTCTTGCAATTTCCAAGGTAGTACAGCTGGATTTTGGATTCTGAAAATTACCACACACTGTAAGTCTATGAGAGAATGGGGATTCACAGCATCTCAAAGGAGAATCTCAGATCCTGATGGAATTACACCCTACAAGTTAGTCATGCCATGCTGCATGTGGCTTTTTATACAAGCTTCTAACCTAAATATTATGGCTTTTCAGTAAAAAATGCTGGTTTCATAATTCAAATTTTTTTAAGGATGGAAGAGAATGAGTTATTTAATAATAAAAAGTATTTTCTCTGCATGCTAAGCTTAATTGACTTAATGTTCATTATTATAACTGGATTATCATTGGCTCAATGATAATTTTTGAAGGGGTAGCTGCATAAATGCTTGATCATCTTTTCAAGCCATTAAACACTCTGGGCATCAGCCTCTTAACAGTAATTCTGACATGTTTATCTCAGCTGGGTTTGTAATTCTTCTTTTTTCAGGGTTTGTGATCTGTATATACAGTAGATTTGGAAAAAAAGGAAAAAAAAAAAAAAGAAAGAACAACAAAAATCCAACAAAACATACAGCCTTCCAAAAGAAGAAATAAAGAAAGGAAGACAGACTATTCCTTCACAAGATAATCCTCAGTGACTAACAAATAAAATATTCTCCTTAAAAAGCAATTATGCTTTTGTCCATTAAGTCTGGACACCTGGAGTAAATATTTGTTTCAGATTTGCAGGCACCTTATTACATTTATATTTAAAGGTTAGATACAACTGTTCCTCTTGGTTACCCATTGTATAATTAACCTCAGTGTACTTCCAAATTTGATTTTTAAAGAGAGTATCTCATGCAGCCCACATCCTGAAAACTACTAAGAAATAAGGGCACTCTTTTCATTGCATCTTTACATTCCACACACTTGGTCCCTCCATAAGCACTTAAACAATAGTCAGATTTTGACCATTTACGGCTGAACCCATCAGGATGAATTCATGCTGTACTTTTTCTATACACACACACAGAGCCCTTCCTGAAGGGATGGGATGGAGTGATCGGACCTCCTGTCTCCGCCACCGGGACGATACAGAAGCAATATTTCCCGAGCCAGCCGGAAGCGTTTGCTCTGGAGCCAGGCCCCCTCCCCGCCCCGCGCGCCCCAGGAAAAAGTCCGGTGTTGTTCCCGGCGGTGCCGCCCGGCCCGAGGCGGGGCAGCCGAGCCCGGCCCGGCCGGCCATGCCCATCCGGCCGCCCCGGAATGCCGTCCCAGCGCTCCAGAGCTGCGCCGAGCCGAGCAGCGCCGAGCCGAGCCAGCAGTGGCATAATCTACTAATGGCTTCTTTTCATTTCAGCCCTCCCTGAGAGACTCAGTGGCAGATTGTAGACTCAATTACTCTCATGTCAGGTGATTATCCTAGGTCTTAATGTAATCTTCCATTCACACATACCATATTTCAATTACGGCAGCTATGAAACAAGCTGTGTATTCAAATCACCAATCACCTTATCACTGCTGAACAATGTCAACTGTAAAAAACGCCAGCTGAAGGCAATTACACATGTGTTGAGAACCGATTATGATTACTCTCTGTGGTATTTGTGATGAGCTGGGGAATGTTCTGAAAATTTAATTTAATGACAATATGCTTGCTGTACAATCCATAATACCTCCTGAATCCAGCATGGGGCTATTAAAACTGATAGGAGCATATTATCACCGAACTGAAAAGCTGGGTTGGGATGGTTGCTGGATGTCTCTACAGGGAATGATAGGTAATTTCTCCACATATTTCTAACGGCTGAGGCAGACAGCTTCCAGTTCCAGCTGCACTCTGAAGGTGGTCCCTTCCCCTCCCTCCTCTCTCCCGGAGCTGAGTTAAGGTGTTTTACTATAGGCGCTGCAGAGGGACGGGGAGCGGGGGAGCAGGGGTGCGGGGAGTGTTGCCGCAGGGACCTCAGGACACAGCGCCGGTTCCCCTGGGGGCCTTTATGAACCTCCTTAAACCTTTTCCCTGATTTTTTTTTTTTTTCTTAAATTTTTTTAACCTTCCTCTCATTTTCACACCGTCTCCTCTGCAGTGACTTCGCAGACCCATGCAGATTTAACGGGAGGAGGAACAACAGCCCTTTTCCAAACGAATCCCTCCGGGCTCCTTGGAGGGAGAGGCAACACCGCTCGCCCGGCTCTGCGGGGTCGCCTGTTGCCAGGCAACAACCCCGGCCCGGGCAGTGCTCAACCCCAGATACCCCAAACGCGTGTGTGCACATGGAGGTGAAATCGTGATTGTTGTGCGGCTCCCTGGCCAGCCGGGCACGGCCCTGGCTTCCAACAGGTAGCCAGGCTGGAGGGCACACAGTAGGAGCCCCGCGGCACCCACCGGGCCCTGCCGGCGCAGCGCTGCACGCCGGGATGAGCGGGAGACCCAGGGCCCTGTGCGCCCGTGGACGGGGCCGGTGCGCAGCGCTGCTGCTGTTTATTGATCTGAGTGGGTGCGATCCTAGATTAGGCCTGCAGCTCATTTCAGAACGCTGACAATCTCCGCTGCCTGCGCGAAACACAAAGGTCTCCGGGTCTCTCCAGGCTCCGGCCGATAACGCCGCGCTGGCATCATCTACGAGCTCCGTGGCTCCCGCGTATTGTCTCGCTTTCCTTCAAGGGCTGCCTTGCGAACTCTGGAGCCTTCAAACAAAACCCGTCGTCTCCAGCACTAAATCGAAAAAATTCCATTCAATTTGAAGCGTGCAATGCTATTCGCCTACATACAAGAAAAAATAGTTTTCAATCACTATGTACTCACCTGTACTAACATTTCATATACGGAACATTTTTTTTCATAAACAGGTTGATTTTTTTTTTCAACAGATAAGTCCATTGAGGTTGTTTGTCCTTCACTGTATACAGGAATTTTATTGTGGATTTATTACTCTGAAAGCATTTGAGTGGAATTCTGCAGCACCTGTGCTGTTTAAGCCTGGAAATCATATAGGTCTCGCATTGTCCCAAACTCATATATTCTAAGAATGAGGCTTACCTGATTTTTAATTTTTTATTTCCAGTTGCTCTTTCACACAGTGACAAGCGACCCTGTCTCAACTGTCTTTTGCCTATGTCTGCTGTACAAGGTACTAAGACAAAAATATCTTACCAGATGTGTAAGGGAGAAGATACTGTAACCCACAAACTGTAAGGTAGTACCCCATTCGTTTTGGGTGCTTACCTATGTGGCAGAATACCACAGGCATGTAAAACACAAGGCCAGAAAATAAATAAATAAGGTTAATAAAATTGACATAAATTAGAGAAGCCAGAGCAAGCAACTAGAAACATTTAAACAGTATACTTAAATTATTTGTATCCATTTGGAAAAACAGCTTCTGTTGTTAAAGAGGTTTTAACACTATAACTTACTTTTTAAAAAGTCAATTCTAAAAAGGGACCAAGGGTTCAATAAGACTGAGGGAGAAAAGAATAAATCACAGGAGAAAAATATGCTAATAATATAAGCAAAGGTTTAGGAAACTTAAGTCACACCAGCTTTTGGGTACATGAAAGGAAACTGTCTACAAGATGCTACAGGATTTTCTTGGTTTGCAGTATGTATATGATACTCATGTACACAAAATGTGTACATGAGTATCATATACATGTATTAGTATATTATAGTAACAGAAGGAGTAACAATGTCAATATTAACAGCATTGATTGTAATAAAAAAGAAAATTGCAAAACAAAAGCAGAACCAAATGGAGCAAATTAATAAGGAGCCTTTAGTCTAAAATTCAAACCAGCTGTTTCTCCAAAGGATTGAAATGGTCCATCTTCATTCTGTATTAGTCTACAGCTAAGGAATCACTGATGTGTGAGTAGTCTGACTCTGAATTCCAGCTAGAAGCAGAGACTTCAGGGCATCTCTGCTCTTTGCCACAGGAATACAGAATTCACAACATCACTTGCATCTGGCACTTGCAAGGAAAGCTTTATTTTTACGTGTAGTAGAAAGGCAGCTTGCAAGCTGATTTGTGACATTGCTCTTCATATCTCAATGCAAAGAGAAAGCCAAGAAATAAAGAAAAACCCTCAAGTCTCCTGTTAATCATGGAAGTTGACATTGTTACTGGCATGTTTCTTGCATGAAGGGAAAAACATTCTATAAATTAAGGGAGATACAGCGTAATGGCATAGCTCCAAACTTTTTCTCACTTACTGGATCACTGTCTGATTTACATTACATATAGAGAACTTCATCCCAGCATCCCTGATATGGTGAGATTTAACATTTTTTTCTTAATCACATTGTTTGTTTGTTTTTCTTTGTGTCCCCTAATTTGGTTGTACTTTTTTTTTTCCCCCTAGAAAAGCTTTTTAAAGTCCATAAGGAAACATCTCCATTCACCTTACACATATGGTGTGTACATATGTTTACTGTAAACACAAGTGGGCACAGACTATAAAATCACACCAAGAAACAAATAAAAAATTGCCATTCGGCCCAAAATCTGTCATTCATGGCAGTGCAGATTTCCCCTCAAGTTGAAGGAAACATCAGCAGAGCAAAGTTGCCATGACAGACATCCTTCAGGTAACATAATTTATTCAGTAGGAAAGCCTGTGTTATTTGGAAGAAAGAAAAATATCCCTAAACACATTTTTAAAAATCTCTAGAGCTTGCAAGGACAATATTATTAAGTAAACAGCCCACAAAGTGAAAGGCTTTGTTGTTTTTTCAGCAAAATGGAGCTAGCGTACTTGTTTTAGAGATCATTTTTATCATCTGAGCTCAGGTATGCTGGACTTCAAACAAAGAAAGAGGAAAATCCTTCCTAACCTTCTTCATGACCCTAAACAGCCAGAAAACCAAAGGACCTAGCCCATTTTGTTAGCTGAATTACATTTCTTCATTCTCTCTTTGATCCTTTTTAATGTATAATTCGCTGCCAAAAAACTAAGCTATCTGATTACAAATTGTGCAACTTTTATTGCTCGAGGCAGTTGTTAATTTTTGCCATAGGTCAGACAGGATAGAGCCCTAAAGAACCAAGAGTTTCTTAATTGCATGGTGTACCACTAGCTGTTGCCAGATCTCGGAGGAGTTATTGCACCTTGCAGATAATGCCCTTTTCCCCTGCAAGCCATGAAATAGGTTCTCCCTGCATCGATGTATTAATTAGATTTCAAGACTGTTTCAAAAATTATAGCTGAAGCTGCAGTTCAAATATTTCAGAAGTTCTTAGAAGGATTGTCTGTTGTGTTCTGTTTTGTCTTGGTTTGTTTTTTAACTGGAAAAGAGGAGGATATAACCTTGAACAGTCTTTTTTTCATTTTTTATTTTATTTAGGATAGGGTGGGGGAAGAAGCCCAACCTGTAAACTTTGCCACATTAAAAGAATATACAAGTTTATAAGTTTTGATAGAATTCCAGGTTAACTTTCTCAATTCTGATGTTGTAAAAAGTGAATGAATTGGCATGACCTGTAGAAATCTCAGGAAACGTTTGAAATTTCTTCAGCTGGCTGTATATCAAGCATACAGTGAAAAAAGGAAATAGAAGGAAAGTAGAAAAGAAGGGCAAAAGGCGAAATGGTTTGTGTCCATTTAAGAAAAAATCAATAATAGCATAAAATTGATTTAGTGCTTGTCATAAAACATAAGTAAGTGCTGGAAAATAGAGAAAATTGAGTCTCAATTTAATCTGCACAAAAGCCACACTGTACTGATGAAGTGATCTGAGGAGAGAGCTACATAAAACCTAAAGACAGATACTTAATTGTCATATTAAAGACTCTCTTTTCTGCCTGCTGGAGTCAAGGGGTAGGACCCATTAATCATGTGGATAAGGGGCATTGAAATCAAATCTCAATTAAAATCTGTTCAATAATGTCTCTAATATGTTTTTCAAGCATTAATTTTTCCCCATCGATTCTACACCCCATAAATCAGATATGTTGCAGTGCATGTAATAGTTTATGGAGGAGAGGATTATGGTTTTATGAAGTTAATGCAGCAGAACTATTTAATTTACGCAGGCTAAAGTTTTATGTCTGTTGATAATTTCTTTTGTTTTCTGTGGGTAAAAATTTGTTAGGATATAAAACTAAAACATTTTTTTTCTGTTTTCATATATGTCTCTGTGTGTGTCCCTGTCTGTACAAACATACATGAAATATTTATATATACTTGTGACCTTACTTACATGGCCCTATGGCCCTATTTGCAAAGGTTGTTGAAGAAGATACTTTTTAAAATTTTTTTATTGTAGACTGTGGGTTTAGAGAATGAAGATAGTGATCTCTCAGGAAAAAAAGACAACCATTTTTTGCACTGATACACTAAGCAATGTCTGGTAAAACACAGACAATAGCAGGGATATTGGCACCTCAACTTCTGGCTTTTAAGTGAATCAGAAATGATGCAATCATGAGAAGTTTTGTATGAGATGTAAAATTAGTTTGTAACCTGTTTAGGAAGAAAGAGGTTTTTCCACACTTGAAAACATTTCAAAAATCTCATTTCACCAACTATATACTTCACCTGCAATTCCTAACAGGTACAATTGGCTATATCCTTCTTCATTTCCTGACATAAGTTCTTGTGTGGGTGTTGGTGTATAGTGTTTCAAAGCTGACAAATTCTACCTAAGAGTCAGCTGCACTTTGCTGGTTGAGTGAATATTGTTTCCTGACCGAATCTACTGTTAGTGAAATAAAAATCAAAACTTGCAGTATTTAGGCCTCCATTCTTAAATACTTTTTGAGACTGCTGGACATGCAAGCAGTCCAAAATATTTTCACCCTAAAGAAATATGAGATAATAATCACTAGCAAAGTATCCTGTGAATTAGAGTGAGTTTTGACTCAAGAGTATCAGTTCAGAACAGTCAAACTTTTTAATGAAGCTTTGATGCAAGGTGCAATTCACAGTAAGACAAAAGTGGCAATAAACTATGTGCCCCCCACATTTTGAGTTGGGACTCTGGATCACCTAGAAAGTCACCACAAAAACAACTACTACCTATAATATTATCATATGCCCCGAAAAACTCATAGAATTGCATTCTAGTAACATTAATGTCTCCTGATCATTATATCCATCCTAAACAATTCCTGCATCAGGAACTGTAATGAGATGCAAAGCCATGAGATGCCTGTCTGCTGCCTTACATCCATTCAGGGTCTCATTCCATATATAATAGTTATTAACTCGAGGGCTGATTCATAGTTAATGTCCCAGGAGCCATAGCACAGGCAGTGTTGGGAGTTACAGGCAATGTATATTTAAAAAATTGAAACAGAATGTATTTTTTAAAAAATTGTGTCTTCTCTGTTGGTAGTCTGGTTACACAAGCAAAGGGAGCACACTAATGCTGAAAGACAAAGTAAAAAATAATGAGACAAAAAATTAAATTGTGATTATGCCACTCCACTCTCTCCTAATAATACATTTCTCTTGGAAAATTATATGGAAAAAGCCACTCCTAAATTGCAAAGTAATTAGAGACAGTTTTACTGCAGAAGACTGTGCATAAGAAGATTTAAGTATTGCTACTCTGAGTTTTTATTATTTTTTTATACCAAATTATTACATTAAGTAAGAAAAGGAGATTGGGTACTAGTATATGCCATAGCCGAAAGTTGTGCCAGCATATCTCCATTAGAAAAGACTATGAGTGAGAAAAATTCATCAGCACACAGTTCCACTAGGCGAAATTCCTTTGGTTGATACAACTTACGTCACTGTTTTCATAACAGGTTAGCTTTACAGACAAATGCTTTTTGGTGTAGACACAGGTATAATTTTTTTTAAAAATTGCATTTCACAGAGAATGTACTTTGGGGTTTCCTGCTTATTACTTGTTGAGTTTCAAATGTACTTTGGGTGTGTAGGATGTATAAGGATGCATTTTAATATGGTACAAAATTAAGCTATGGAACTCATTGCTACAAAATTACAATGAATTGAAAAAGTTACGGAGAAGACTGTAGATTTATCTCAATCATAAAATGCTTCCACAGTTGCATCAGGTAGGATAAAAGATTTTTAAAGGGGATATAAACCCTCGTGCTTCAGGTCACAAACAACAGAGAAGATTTAGAAATACACCTCCAGCCTATGGACAGATTATTCTGCTAAGGTGTGCCATACCTTTTCCTGAAAATCTGGTGCTTTTGTGCATCACTGTCCTATGGCCTATCTGTATGGATGCTTGAAACTTTTAGTTACGCTCACAATTCAGGCAGTTTCCTAGGTTTTTTTGCCTGCCAGAATTTTCTGAGTAATCCTTCTAGTGGTTAATCCACTAGAAGATGACTCTTCCAAGCTGACACCCTGAATTATCAGCTTTCATGTGCTCTCCGCAGCTTACTGGGAAAGCTATTTCTTGAGACTTCAGCGGGGCTTTATGAGTGGGATGAAAATGGTACTGCTGGTCTGCAGGCCACAGTTCTCCTGGGTGTAAAAAGTCTTTTTGCCAGCTGCCTCAGTGCTTTTTTTATCAATAACCACATGTAGAAGTGAAAAGTAAGAAAATATTTTCCTTGTAATTTGAAGTACAGAAGACAACCCCACCCATTATTGTTCAAAGATGAACTAAGCAAACCTACATTATATATTAATATATCTTAGTATCATATCTTAATTCAATTTAAATAGATTCTCTTTCCTCCAGCTAAAAAGCTGTCAGGAATCCTACACAGCTGGGAAGATTAGCATAGGCTGGATCACAGCTCAGGGTCCAGGATGTTCTCAATTACTCTCTGAATATCCATTCAGATCCATAACTTTTCCCTGGTAATTTCCAGCAATTGTAAAACTCAATCCTTAATTAAGATGTCAAACTTTAGCACTTTTCTCAAAGGATTAGTGACTGTCCCTTGCTAATTTTAGAAATATTGATGTCCCTGGGGCATAGCTATGTGAAGCTGTCTCTTGTTAGACAGTAAAAAAACCAAACTAGTCATGAATAGTGCATTGCATTGTTTATCCCTTCTTTCAAATGGCAGGGAGGGATCAAACCTCAGTATCTAGCTTTTCATACATCAAAAATACAGTCCTTGCAAATGCATAAATTGATTCTATACTAATATGCTAAGGAACACAATGGATGTAGACCATTTCTGATTGTTCATTGAAAGTATAATCACAGAGTTTGGGGAACTGAATTTGGGATAAATGATTACTAATCTGGTTTTGACAGACACCATGACAATAGGATAGCTTTTTCTATTATCACATTACACTGTTCCAGAGACCACATTACATATTATTAAATAAAAACAATAGTTTCTATGTTGATACACAATATACCAAAAAAGGATAGTTCCTGTGGTTTGTGTTTCCCTATTTCTTGTTATACCTCAGTCCTTTTGTCTTCCTTGCATTTGACATTTGAAAGAGGAAACAGAAGATTTGCTGAAAGTCCAGGAGCATCTTTTGAGGAGTAAGGAAGGGTGTTGTTCAAGGTGTTCAAGCCAGTAGGATCAGGTATGTGGCTGGGAGAAGGTGGCTGAGGCAGGAATGGCAGTGGACAAAGAGGAAAGAGCTACTCCAAGCATATGCTGATCAAGGTGGGAATTGAGGGGAAAATAAGTAACTAAAGCTTATGTAATATCAATCTTACTTCTCCGTCCCAGCAGTGACCTCAGGACTTCTCAACTGTGGTGGTTCATGTGGTTATTCCATGATCTCATCTCTATGGCTGGGGGATGAGCATGTCGAGAGCAGCCCTGATGAGAAGGACTTGGGGGTGCTGGTGGGTGAGAGGCCAGACATGACCCAGCAATGTTCACTCCCAGACCAGAAGCCCAGCCTCATCCTGGGCTACATCAAAAGCAGCATGGCTAGCAGGGTGAGGGAGGGGATTCTGTCCCTCTCTTCTGGTGGGATCCCACCTGGAGTGCTGCATCCAGCTCTGGGGTCCCCAGCACAGGAAGGACATGGAGCAACCCCAGAGGAGGCCACCAAGATGGTTAGAGGGATGGAGCACCTCTCCTGCAAGGAAAGACTAAGAGAATTGAGATTGTTCAATCTGAAGAGAATGTTTTGGGTGACCTAATTGCAGCCTTCCAGTAACTGAAGGGAGCCTAAAAGACTGATGGAGAGGGACTATTTGCAAGAGCATGTAGTGACAGGACAAGGGGGAATGACTTCAAACTGAAAGAGAGTAGATTTAGATTAGCTATTAGGAAGAAATTCTTCACTGTGAGGATGGTGAGGCACTGGAACAGATTTCCCAGAGAAGGTGTGGATGCTCCATCCCTGGAAGTATTCAAGTCCAGGATGGATGGGACTTTAAACAACCTGGTCTGGTGAAAGACGTCCCTGTCCATGATAGGGGGATTGGAATGAGAATATATTTAAGATCCTTTCCAACCCAAAACATTCTATGAATCTATGATTGATTCTGTGATTCTATTCCCTCGTTCCCAGACAGCCCCGTATGTGTGGTAGGAGTGGCTGAGCTCACTCTAAGCTGTCCTGATAATTAGAGATGAAAGCAGAGTGGTTTCAAGGACTTTTTAGCAGTCACAAGCTTAAATTTTCTTTGTATTCTCTCCCTAGCCCAGCTCATTCCCCCTTCTATAAATGGGAATTTCTTCAGGACTGTGCCCAGCTGTCTACCAAAAAATGCACTGATGACAAATCTCAGGATGTATGCCTTACACCAGTTTAAATCTCCATCTCCCTTTAGGTGAAAGGGATTGATTAGAGATCTGCTGATCACAGTAACTGAATTGGAAAGGCAGACTAGGTGATTTTCAACAACAGGTCACTATTCCTATGGTCTGAGAAAGCTCAGACTTACCAAAGGTTATCTAAGAATAACCTTGGCAATGCCAAAAATAGCATCCCTGTACCAAAAATGGACATGTTAGTCACTGGCCACATCACTTTTTTTCATGAAAAAAAGCAGCTTCACTACCAAATTGCAGTTCTGCTCTTACTATGTCCTAGCTTTTAGCTGCCCTTGTAATTTGTGCTGCCTCTTTTTATGATTCCCAACCAGGGAAATATTTAAACTGAGTAATATACAGAAAGGAGGAATAAGGAGAAAAGTATTTTAAAAGTACTGCTCTCTGTTGCTTTATTCCAAAAGCAAGATGTTTGTTTTTTGGAAACATCATTATAAAATACTGATGAGAGAAGGAGTTCTTTGATGGTGACAGAAAAGAGGGGACAGAAAAGAGGGGGGCTGTACTGAACCAGAGATGTCAATTTCTTTCTTATTCATGGTTTTATTATTCAAAATAAAGACTATGATCTTTAAATTTGTTTGAATTAGAACAATCCTAGAATTAGTAAGTGGAATAATACTTCCTATCCCTAAAGGACTTTCCAGTACAATTGTCACACTTTCTCTGTTTGAATCAGAGATCTTCCATTTCCCTTAATGATCTGTACAGTTGGAATACTTAAACATGTCAGAATTAAGCACCTTTTTTGTCAGTGTGAAAGACATTCCCCACACACCTATCCATGCAATACTGCTTGATACTGATTGTCAAAATGGAGCATCCTTTTTAAATACAGACACCCTAGATCATCACCCAGGCAGAAATGTTCACCAGTCTGGGTTTTTGAAACCAGCACTTCTACATGCTGTGGGAAAAAAAAAAAAAGTGAGTATTGTTCCCCTTTCTGCTTCCCTTCAACAAAAATCTCACTAGCATTAACTGCAATAAAACGAATCACAATGGAATAATTTTATATGTGTGTGACTCTCGAATATAGTTCCCCAAGCCACTGTTCCAAATTAACAGCAGTTAAGCACCCATTGATAGAGACTTAAAATAAATCGTTACCCAGTGGACTCCTCCATAGTCACCATCTCATAGATGAGAGTTCGATGGGAGCTGTGGTGGAGTTTAAGCATTTGGTTGTGTTTAGGTTGTGAAGAAATACCATTTCGTGCATAATGATCTCTTTTACAACAGCTTCCCAGCACCAGCAGATTGCAATATCAAACACAGGCCTCCCTTTAACCTGACTCTTAAAAACTTTTGATGAATATATTGTTTAAGAATTTTCACAATAAGTCACAGAAGCCTTAATTAAATGCAAACTGATTCCTTCAAATCTTTCCTTTGACAATGCAGGCATGAATGGAACACATTTGAGAGCTCACACAGCTCTAGTTTTCATGCAAAAGACTCAAGTCCCATGAGTGAGCCAATTACAAATTATAGTGTAGGTGAACTCATTCTTTTCCATTCACTGGAGCTGATTCTGTGTCATTAATGCTGATATCTAAAAGGGAAGAAAAGACGTTTCATATCTCATTAACATTACAGAAGAGAAATGAAATTAATTCTATGATAGATGAGAGCTACATGCATGGAACTAGTTCAGTTGCCTACATTTTAATAAGTTTTTACAGAAAGCCAGAGCCATATCCACCACCAAAAGGCTCTCTAATCCTCTGTGGTGTCTTGCACTGACCTCATTGGCACGGACTTGTTATTGGCTGAGGTTCCACCACTGTTAGGCTTAAATCAGCTAGTGTGAAATTTTAGTTGAGTGTTAACTGTGCCAAAATCCATCTTTAGAGCTCTCAACCTTTCACTTCCCAAATGCTGAACAGTGGTACTGTAACAGCGGAATGTGACTTGTTTTATGAATCTATGAAGGTGGAGGCTTAGATCTATATAAAAGAGCCATAATTTACAGGAAAAATATTGTAAAGAAACATTAGTATCTCATATCTATTTACAGTTGCACATGCAGTGAAAGTCACCTAATATTGGCTGGATGATGCTCAGAGACAGAAAAATCATATTTTTTCTTCAAAAATGTACATATTGTCAAACTTGGAAGCTGGCCATATCTGTCTTTGATTCATTTAGTGTAGAAAACTATTTATTAGTATTGAAATCCAACTGCCACAAACACATTTATCTTCTGTACTCCTCTTTTGGCCTGGACTAACACAG
This sequence comes from Pardalotus punctatus, assembly GCA_013400915.1. NCBI lineage: Eukaryota > Metazoa > Chordata > Aves > Passeriformes > Pardalotidae > Pardalotus > Pardalotus punctatus. The sequence goes on from VZTX01024297.1 coordinate 571,196, forward strand.
CCACACATATAGATAAACTTACCTATATGCCCCATGTGCCAGAGGCAGTAAAGCAAATATCTCTCAACACTGATGATGTACTGGTACTCAGAGTTGCTCTTTCCTACATCCATTTCTTGTTGCTTTGTTGATTTTTTTTAATTTTTTTTTTATTTTTATTATGTCTGGCTATTAATGCAGAGCCTTGTGTAACAGGAGTGACCCTAAGGCTGTTCTAGACTATGTTCAAATCCAAAGTCTGATGAATTCTAGCAGCCTGCAACTGTGGTTCAGAAGAGCTGGAAATAACCTTTTTCTCCACCAGACATGAGCGTGTTGTGACATAAGAGATGAAAGACCAGAAAAACTACCAATTATCAAGGTCAGGAATAAAAAACGGCAGAGCTTTAAATTACAGATGTTTAACATCAGCATTTTTACGTCTGCATTCTTTGTCTCTTTAAAAAGGCTCTAAGAAGATATTTTATAACTTTTCCTCATTAAAAACCCATTCATCATATAGTCCCTTGGTAAAAAATATTTTGTGAATGTTTCCATTAAGACTTCATATCATAAATGCATCTTGCTTATAACAATTTTTAGGGTCTACTTGCTCAAGACTGAGTTACTTAACAATTAATTAATTAAAATGATGTGATTTAGTTGTCTTTTTCCTCTTCCTTTTTTTTTCCTCCCAAACTATTTCCTTTTCTTTCTGAAAATCTTAAAAAATGCAAGCCCCAAAAAAGCCTAAATGCTGCAATACAGTGGAATTCTTTCAGTCTGTAATGTATTGTTAATTTATTTTTGCAGGGATTATTGATAGTCATTCTGAAAACTGAGCACCCTATTATGATACCTGATTTGTACTATAAAAATAGTACAGGAAATTTCTCTCAAAGCAGTCACACAAACTGTTGATTTGGCAAAAGCTGGAGTGAGACACTATCTAGAGCAACATAAGGGCAGGAAGAAAATGTGTGACTTGGAAGAGAGAGGCCCAGCGCATCTTACAAAGGAAATGAACCCCCCTACTATTAGTAGTGAAAATGAGTATTTATAATTCAGTGGGAAAACAAAGCAACAATTTGCAAGGATACACCCACAGATTTCCTCTTTGTGCCAGAAGGGATATTTGATCTGACACAGTTCACCCAAGAATTAGCAGATTCAGAAAGATTTGAATTTTTGTTAAGTAAAACATAAAATTCACCATATTTTCTGGGGAGAAAAGCAAGGTAAAAAAAACCCATGTCACAGTGGATAATGGAATAGTTTCCAAAATTGCCACTTAGAGTTAGAAAAACTTGTTCTCTAAAACTGTGATTTTTAGCTTTTTGGGGCTGACCCCAAAAGATACTGAAGCACCAAAGGACTGCCAACTCTCTGTTATTCAGGACATTTTAGGAATGGGAATGAGAACTGAAGTATCCCAAATTATGGAAAACAATTTGATAGAAGGTATATGTGGCTGTGCAGAAACTGCATGAACTGGGCAGCTCAAATATACTGGTGCTTATTAGTTCCATCTTAATAATTGTCCTTGCAAAGCCACTGGAACATCTTGGTATTCATGATATGGAAGTCATTCAGCATAGCTAATGTTTGATAGTTTACCAAACATATGCATATAGGTTTACATCCGTATTATTTATAAACGCATGCAGCTTTTAAATGTACTTATTTGCATGGAAATTTTGCCAGTATTATGTAAAACATGAGCAATGCATAATTTACAAGTTATTTAAGATGAAAGTAATGTATAAATGTGCAGCATTGTACTGTTACACTGCAGCAATGTTTTTCTAGTTTTGCCATTGTTCTCCTGGAGCTCTGCAAAGTAATACTTCAGGTGAGAGCATTCACTGACTTCGTGTAGGGTATCAGATGTTGTCTGATATTATCGAGCACTTGGGAAAAGGTGTTCCATTGTATAAAGCTGAAAATACTGGAGTATCATTATAAATATATACATATAACCATTGCTAACTGTGAAGTACAGCAGGTCTTTAGGCTCTTAGTTTCTTCTATCCCCACTGGGCAACTGACGTTTGAAAAAAAGGCAGTGGTCCTATTTCTTCCCTACTTGTATGGATGTCAAAGTTCAGTTAAATCCAGCAGAAACTGAGCTAGAAAATTCTATATAAATTCTTACTGACCTCTTTGTTCCAAGTAAGACATGCCTTTTTTTTTTTTTATTCCACAGGAATCCTTTATCGAGATAAACATATCCTACAAATCTTGAAAGAAAACAAACATTCTCCTAAAAGCAGACTGTAAAACAGTTGTTTTCCAGAACTTCATCCTCTTATAATGGTTCTTTTTTGCACGACTCAGCTCTGCTAAGCTCCCTGCTACAATATCTCAGCTTGTTCTATTTGACGGCTGTTCCCCTGTCATCACTCATTTTCAGTGGGCAAGGGGGAGCAATTGCTGGGCATCAAATCATCATCAAGTAAACCAGCCTTGACACTAGTTAAAAAGGGAGATGGATGGTCAGTTGGCTTCTACAGAAAATATTCTCCTAAGTATCCTAGCAAGGTCCCTTGATACCAGCCTAGTGCTTTTCTTTCTTTCTTTTCCTTTTTTTATTTTTTCTCTTTTTTTATGAGAGCAGACCAATCACCCATATTTCTTCAGGGTCATCATTTGATGGCAGGTTTCCTCAAGGGAGGAACACAGGGGTTAGGTGAGCAAGCTCTGTGTTCAACAATTAAACAGCAGAAATACAAGCTATGAAGGAAACAAACCTCCTTGCATTTGCTTTCCTTGCCTGTAATGGGCAATGAAAATCTCCCCACATTCTGTATCTCCAGGAATGCCAAACACATTTCATTGTACCATCCATCGTTCATTTGTTTCTTCCTGCCCATCCCATAACTGGCTTTAGACATATCTCTCAATTCATAAATAAAAGGTTCACAAATAGCCTGAAAATTAAAAGACAGATTGTAAAATTGACCATGAAGGTGATGGTACTAGTCCTTTAGACTGTTGCTTAAAATTATGGGGAAAATAACTCCAGAATTTGGTTAATTTGTTTGTAGAATGAATAAATAAATGGTAACTATCAGAAAGTGATACTAAAGTTTTGGAAGAGAGAAATAACAGCAGGCATATATAGATGGCTTTTGGGTAGTAAGTTTGCACTGCATATTGTACTGGACTAGAAACACCTTTGGACCCTCGCTGTATGTGTGCAAATTCAGGAGACATCATGTTTCTAACACCAGCAAAGGAAACAGCACAAATATCTTCCCAAAGCATGAATATTTTGTTATAACAAAAATATGCAGATGAACCCTTTCGAATAAAGGACCAAAAGTTTTTCTCTTCTCATTACCATTGTGTCTGTAAGTCTCTCTCTCTCATCTCCCACACCTCATCCCTCCCCACAAATAAAAAAAAGAAAAAACAGAAGGAAAAAAGGAAAGAAAATCTCCCAGAGCAATAACAGTCACAAAAATAACCCCAATCTTTTTCAGAATTTGGAACTTAAAAAAAAAAAAAATAGAAAAAAAAGCATTGAACATGCAGTGATTGTCTCTGAGCAGGATTTTTGGTGCTATCATAATATTATTACTACAATACAGAAAAAGCAATTTTGATAATAATTTTACAAGAGTGGTACAGAAGTTCCCAAAAGCATAACCCTTCTCAGATTTATCTGCCTACTGAGCTCTCATTAAAGTCAATGAGAATTTGGAGACTCTCTAATGGAGGAAAAGCCAGTACAAAGCATAAATGTTCAGACAGTGCCTCGAGGTCCTTACTCCAGCAAAATTCTTATGTAAATCAGTGGAAATTTTGTCTCAGGGGGAAAATCAGAAATGAGCCTCATTTTGTTTGTAGAGACTGAAATATTTAAAATGCTAAACCAGCAATAATTGTTAGTATGCTCTTACCGTAATTGTTTAAAAAAAATGTGTAGGGGTCAATCCTGCAAAATCCTGGCATCTCTGGGATTTTTTGTAAGCTAAAGCAAGCTCTTAATGCTCAGCAAAGGGGAAGGGATCTCAGCATTTCTGCCTCCCAAACACAGCATGGTCCCAGCTGGGGCAGGATGGGAAGCTGAGACCAGCCAGTGACAGCTTGATTGAGGAAGAGGAACAATGTAGTTGAGTGCCTTCTGATTTCAATTCACATGATGCTCTTTATTACCCTTAGGGATAAGAGGTACTATTTTAAATTCCTTTTAACACTATTTATTTAAAACATATTTTACTGGCACATGACCTATGTTTAAACAAGTCATAGAATGTATAGTGTCCTGCGGGAGTCCTGGGGTTAGATATTTCTGGGGAAAAAAAATACAGAGGAAAATTAAGAACAAGCAGAACTAAGGTTTGAAAATATTTATATTTTTTACAGAAATTATTTCATTATATAGTAAGGAATTAATATATCATATATAAATAACTTTAAAGCAATTTAGTCATAAGTAAGCCATTATGTTATTGACTAGAACTGTTTCTCTGTTCACAATTGTATGGGATGGGATTTTCTAAAGATGCAAATTTGCAGTCTGTGTATTCACTGGAATGTGAAGGTCTACATAGCAAAACTCAAGATAATATTCTTTAACAAAAAATGCTTCACTGTAGATACAAGAGGAGTCATAATATGCAGGTAGAAATTGACTAATTTTCTTATTTTCTTGATTCACGTCCATGATACTTGTGCAGTTATGTATATTACACTTTCATAGGGCTTACTTTTTTCATTCATTACTGAGTAAAATACAGAAAAAATATTATTCTTAATGTATTTTTTTTTCATGGGGGAAGCAAAATAAAAAAATCAAATACAGTTATTCTGAGATTTTGTGAAGTCTGTAAACTGATTCAGGAAACTTACATGCTCTCTGTTATTAAAAAGAAACAGTGTTATAGAGTAGAATTCCTCCTAGTTAAAATTAAAAATAGTATCTATATTTTCCATTCTTAATGTTTAAAGGTTTATAATGAACCTCTATGTTGAACCTCTATGAAAAAATGTTTTTTTGTGAATTCTGACAATTCAGAGGTGTGAGCTGTCACATAGCACTATGAACCACAGAGGACAGCTGAGGCTGATGGACAGCTATGCTAGCTTATACCTGCAGATTACCTGGTGAGGCATTTAAGTCTTCTGTCTCAAGGCCTATCTGAGCTTAAAAAGTCAGTGTATTTCCTCCTATTTGGGTATGATTCCATGTCACAAATTTTCAGGCAGCCTGGCACGTTTGAAGGTGGATGTCCACCACTGCACTTCTCAAACACCAGAGCGCTCTCAGCAGTGCCACTTTGCACAGTCATACAATAAACCAGCCCTTTGAAATTGCATGATTTTTAAAAATATTTTTAAAAAAAATTTAAAATAAATTTTGTGTAGGTCTGAATTAGAGCATGGTACATCTCAGGGGTGAATAGCCATAAGTGAAGAGCAAAACTGCAAAATGGGCAATGGGAGAGTCAGCAACAGAGGAAATTAACTCCACAGCTGAAGGATTACTGGAATCAAATCCTATCCTTGGTGAAAGCTGACTCAACCAAAAGACATCAACACATCCTTCATCACTGTGTGTGGACTGATCACATGCCCTTCATTCTAGTTTTGCTTGCTGGAAGAACTGTGTGTGCCCATGGTAGCAAACCTGGGGCAGTGTTTTATGGGAACAGCCACATTTCTGTGTTAATACAGACCAACACCAACAGACCCTATGCACCAACTGATGGATTTTTCAAGAGACATATACATTACAGTAGTGTGATATTGAAATTCATGTGGCCTGCAGACATTTCAGTCAGACTCAGGACTCAATAGTGCTTAATAATTGATATATATGAGAAAAACAATAATTGAGAGATTTTTATAAAATATTTCTTTCTGTTATAACTAACATAAAAGACAAATGCAAATTCGTTGATTGTTCAAGGTTGTTCAAACTAATCAATGCTACTGAATTTAAATATTTAAAAATATTTATGCAAGAGAAATAGCTTTATTTGACAGTTATTTATCTCAAAGTTACTCAGACTGAAAAGATATGCAATCAAACATTATCTGCTTTAATGAATTAATGGGGATAATAATGTAATACTTCTAACAATATTCTTCCCATTCAGTTTTATTTAGTAAGACTCCTTATATATCCTTTCTGTACCAGTGTTTTTAATTTTACTTTTATAAAGACAGATTAAAAAAAGAAACTGAAAGCAAGCAAGAGGAGGTATTTTCATAGAGCTGTATTAAATTATTGACAAGAGGACAAATTAATAACACAGGTGGAACATAGACATTCTCAGTTTTACAGAAAAATGTCTGAAATGGGAAACAAGGGACATGAGGCACTAAATGATGAAAAACTGACATCTTCCTTAAACACTGAATTTTATGTTCTTCTGGGATTTATGTTCTCTGCTTTGGCCTTTATCCCTCTTGCTGACAAATAGCTTTAACAAGATTTTGTCCTATTGTCATCTAAAAATCTGTCTTAGTATTCTCTTTGGGCCTGATTCTCTTCTTACCAGCCTCAGTGTAAATCAGAGGTCAAGAAAATCAGTATGGTTGAAATTACCTGGAGATCACAGTAATATCTTTTCTGTGAGGTTTAATATTTCTGTGTGCATTTTCCAAATTGAGCATATGCAGACCTGTATATAAAATTTCTAACTACTGAGTTAACTTATTTTATCTTGGTTGTTTTTTTTACCCATTAAAACCCTTCAGACATCTTAGTGACTTCAGATTTACACTAAAGGTTAATATGAAGAACTGCATGCTCTTGGTGTTTGTTTTGTTTGCTATGTTTTTGCAGTGCTATCAAGTTAATACAAATTTCCTCAGGGAGTAATTAATTCCCAAGCCTTTTTTAACATAGGACACCTGTTACTGAATTGGTACTATAACTTGTCAAATCCTTGTCTATAGGCACTGAAGACAGTGAGGTTATATTTGTATTATGAGACAGAGGAACACATTGTCATCCCTGGGTCTGTGCTCTGTCTGACATATTCTGACACTATTCCAATAAACCTCAACTATGATTTTCTTTTCCATGAGGAAGAAGATGTGGAACATGTAATACAAAGATATTTGACATTATAATGAGATTAAATGCAAAATTTTTCAGATTTCTGCTGTGATGTTCAAGTGGATTAGAGAGAATTGAGGGTATCTCTATTCCACAGACATGACGGGATTGTAGTTTTAAGTGTCAAGGAGAGCAAGATTACAAAATTGATACTTTACACTAATAGTAGATTGCTGTGGATGGTGGAGTTAAGAAGAAAATTCATTTCCACATATAAAATCTGGTCACCAAGGCCAGCTGGACGTGAGATGGAGTAGCCATATGCAAGAATGCTTAAGCAGTTTACTGACTTGGAGTTGCTTGGATATGCGGAGAATTGCTGCAATGGCTCTATTGTTCCTGGTACCTGTAGTTATGCTTACAAATACTTTATGTGAATCTTAGTTGCAGTCATATTTGTACTGAAACAAAAGACATACCCTGGGAGGCATAGCTCCTTTCCAGAACTCATCCTGGGATGTCAGAGTTTTATGTCGTCTATCTGAGTTTGAAGGTTCAGGTTTGCCCTAAAGGATTATAACATTTGCTAAACTGTCATTTTCCTTGAACAGGAGCTGAAGAGTGTGTTTACATTAGCATGCAGTTTTAAGCCAATGCAGCTGAGTTCACTGATATGTTTGACTGACAGTTGGCAACTTGTGCTTAGTATTCAATTTTGAAAAGTCTTAAAACCTTCATTTAATAAAAGCATTTGAATTTCAAATTCTATGAAATACTTCATTCAGGCTTCAAGGTAATACATCCTGCTTAACATGTTTTCTATATGAATGCCTTATTTGGTTATTAATTTTACAAATATTTAATCAGATTCCTACTGGGATTCTACTTCTATGCCTTTTGCTTCTTTACAAAGATGGAGAGACAAGTAAAAGAAGGGAATACAATTCATAAAGAAGCTTAAACTTTGACTGCCATTTTATACATCCTAAACAACAAGAGTTTACATCTGTCTCAGTCCAGGGAAACAAGTTTCCTAATCGATGCAATGGGTTTAGACAAAACAGGCAAAATTTTTCACTGGGAGTGGAAATGGAAATTTATATGAATCAACAGTCAGTCTGACAAACGTAGACAACCTTGACATGTACTGATACAGTGGTTCTGTTTAAATCCATCCATGACAGCTCTGAATGGCTGCTACCCTAGTTACAAAAGTAGAGTGCCCAGATGTTTGTTGTCCAAGTGCAGAAGAGTCCAACTATGCATAAGGTTGGCTTGTTGTCAAAACTCTGCAGCGTTTCTGAATTTGAAGTAGTTCCTGCTCTTTTATATATGGAGAAACCTCCTCAGATCAAAACTCCTGGATTGTTAGCATGAAAGTGTTGACTGCTTACTCATCAGGTTAGCTGTTACCTCCCCCTCTAAAAGCAGCACTTGTTGCTTTTCATTCATAGTTGTCAGGTTGGTTGCTCCCAAGGGTGAAAACCCTGCTATTTGTTCCCACTTGCTGCTCTTGTCATTAGCTCCTTCCATTAGCTTTTCATAACAGCCATTCTCAATAGCAGTTCTCTGTGCTAGCTGTTCCCATTAACTTGCTCCCCACTAATCACTTCCATTAGTTGTGCCTTCTGACCCACTCCATCAGCCAGGCTTCTGCCCTGCCCTTCAGATGCCTGAGCTGCTTGCCAATGCTTTTCTAAAACTTTCAAAATGAAACAGGGTCTTTGCAGCAAAGACAGAGAACAGGCTCTGAATTCACCCACTGTCTTTATCACCTTTTAAAAAGAATTTCCAGCATCCTCTTTGATCACAGTTTCTACGCAAGTGCAGTGTTTGGAGTAAACTTTGGTCTCTAGGTATGGCAGACCTAGCTGTGTTTTCAGCATTTCTACCATCATTACTATAAACCTATTGCATTCTTCAACTTAAAAACTTTCCTGTTCTTAATAGGAATGTTCCAAAATATTGCAAAACATGCATTGGCACATACTGGTTGAGACTGTTATGTTACAAAGGTAAATTAAATTCAGTGGGCTGGTTGATATTCTAAACAATACTCCATGTTGTTTAATAATATAATAAACAACTCCAAAGCCAAAGAGAAAATTTTACTTAAAGAACAAAATCATGTTTCTCCATTCATTCATGCGCTGAATGAAGGCAACCAAGATTTTGCCATGAGGCTTTTTCAGGGTTCCAAAGATTTCTTCACGAAGACTAAACAAGTATTCCAGTCAGAAACCTCTCCACAATTACTAAGGTGCACATATTGATATGGCTTGCATCTAGGATACACAGAACACTAAAGCTCTGGAATGAGCATTTGTCAGACTAGTTTCCAGAGAAAATGAGAGATTCCTTGTTTTAGGTCTCTTTGTGTGGAAAATGAAGCTTTCTTAAAGACCAGTCCAAGTACAAAGATAATTTATTT
>VZTX01024297.1:583120-602641 GCA_013400915.1 Pardalotus punctatus
ACTGATTTCCTTTTTCTGAGTTCAACTGTGATTATGAAACATTAACTATTTGTAGAAGAAATATTTTTCTTACTGATACTTTTATAAGTCTGAAGGGCCTAGATTATTTTGGTTTTGCTATGGTAAGTAATATCAAATTCCAATTGGTGGTTTTGAGTGGATTTGGTTATTAAATTCCTATTGAGTATGGGCACAGGAAGACTTCTTTCTTTTGATTTCAAAGTGATGGCATAAGAATTTAATGGAATAAGATGTGTAATTCAATTCAATTCAATTCAATTATCTTCTTGCTATATTTGCCAAAAACAGATATTGCAGGGTATACCTAAGTCAGTAGGTCTGAGTAATGGTTAGAACAGTGGGAAATTCATAAAAATCCTAATTTTTAATTAACAGATGGTGCAGTGTTTGGATTTAAGAAATAGAGATTTCATGTAAGAAAACATAAATCTGCTCTTAGGTGATTTCCAGATTGCACAGATTGCTACTTACCTTTTCCTCACCTTTAATTTTTATGTTGGTGAATTTCATAATTTTTGAAAGGTTTCCTAAAGTTTGCCATGTCTTCCAACATTCAGAGTGTATTTACATCCCAGCAAGACCATAAGATAGACCCCCCAATAGTTAATGTTGCTGTACCCAGGAAAAGGCTGTATCAGTCTGTCACTGAACATGCCTAGAAGGAGCTTGAGGGAAGGAAGTATTCCCTTACTCACATACCCTGTACTGACCACCAATACATTTAATTTGCATCCCCTCCCCTTTTACTTAGGTTTCCAAGCCAGTGTTGGTGCATTTACATTCCTGTTTCACTAGAATTCCCCTCACAAATTTGGTAACCAGGATGCGAACAGGCTCCCTAAGTCTGGCTGATATATCTCTCAAGTCTACAGCTGACTTACAGTGCTTTCTTCTACTATGTCCCTTCCATATTTCTCCTCTTTGCTCTTCCACATCCCTGAATACACATACAGAGGCAGCAATAAATCAGTGTCTATTCATAAGCTTTAAAATTAATTTTAAACTATTAAATGTTTATAAGTAAGCCACATGGAAGAAACGAGAACATCTACTGAATTTAGTGAAGGAGACACAAAAAGTAACCCAAATATTTTGTTTCTTGATCAGAGAACAAAATAAAGTCTGCCGAAGGAATCTTTGTAGACAAAAGTACAGAACTCTGACTCCTGTTGCTTTTGTCAATTTGATCTCAAGAATCCAGCAATAGTACTTAATTTAAGCTTACATAGGCTAAGAAAATGAAATGGTATCCAAAATGCAAACTGTTTTTTGTAGTGTTAATTCCTTTTCTGTTACATGGTAAACACATCATGACTGCTCTTCAATTCGTTGCTGTCACAGACTTTCCAGCTACTTTCCATCTTCCCATATTCATAATGGAAATGCTGCTGAAATCTGGGATGTGATAAAATAATTTCAGATTAATTGTTTATTTTTATTTTTTTTTTGGTCTGTGCATAGTTGCATGCTAAAAATGGGATTCTATAGTATCCTTACAATGGAAAGGAATGGCCAACTGCTCCCAATTGTAAAATGACTGATTATTGTTATGCTTAAATGCCTTAGGAAGATCCCTCCCTGCCTTTTTTTTTTTTCCCCCAGCCAATAATGGCAGTCATAAAATTTCAATTCAATACTTTGCAGAAAAACAAGAACTTGTGGTGGATGTCAGTGCAGTAGTCTCAGTGGGCCTGGGTGTCATTCCAGAGCTCCATAAGGCCTGCAGGGACATGCCCCTCCCACCTTTCTCTCTGTTCAGAGGAACTGCCTCTGGAGACAAGGCATTTGATGCACTTTGAGGTAGACATTTAACAACACTGTATACAACCGAATGCACTTTTTTTTTTTTAAATTTTTTTAATAGACTCCATAAATGTAAGCAGAAAGTAGAAAGTTCATGCTTATGCCAATTCCTAACACATCTCTGTTCAGTAACAGAAATTTACACATCATTTTTTATTAGAGTCTTCTCTCTTCTCTTTCCTGTTTTCCTTTCTATAGACTACATAAGAATAATATTGTTTTTCAAAGGAGTTTAACTCTTTATTATTATTTTAAGATTGTCATACAATTAGAGATAAATAAAATAGGACATTCAGACTTATAAGAAAGAGGTCCAGGGATGTAACAGAGATTGGGAGATGCCTAGATTGCAGCTGGATGTCAAAAAAAGAGAAAATGTTTCCTTGAAAAAGATGAAGCTCTGTTAGGACATAGGACTAATGTAAGTGCCAGTCCACTAAGATTTAGCATTTCGGGTCCTATTTTTTTTCTTTTAGGCATGAGAAAATTAATTGCAAATACATTAATGATTGATCCATAAACCATTTCTGAGTGCCTTGAAAAGGCATGTGAACAGGATTAGTATCTTGAAATCCACTGCCACTCCCGGAGATCAGTATTGAGCAAGAGAGGTGTTTTGCTCTTGAAAATCTAACAATCAGTTTTGCAATGTCACCAATTTTTTTCAATCATCCAAATACCACCAATTCAATTAAACTCATAAACTTCCTACCCATAGTTCTCCAGGATAAGCAGCTCCATTTAAAAGTGAATGCGGACGAGCTTGTGCTGTCCATGTGAAATATTGTTCAATCAACAGCCAAAGTTTTACTTGTCAGTTTTGATATATCCGATAATAGCTGTAGGTTGTTTTGCAATGTCCAATGTTCTGTGAAGATGGGCTTTTCATATTCTTTATAGTTTTTTTCTGACAAAATGTTGCCTGGACTTTTGCAGTTTTGTGAAATGAAACAACAGTAAAAACAATATATAATTTAACCCTCATAGACCTAGCTGGACTGCAGATAAGCATCTTTCCCAGGCTTATGGCTAGTTTTGGCCAGGATATAATGAGTTCCTGTTCATTGATCCTTTGTAAGCATCCTCAATGATTGAACATAACCCCATGCACAGCAGGCAGTCATTCATTTGTGTCCCTTTTCAACTCCATTTTAATCAGCATTTGACACTGTTGAAGATCAAATCCATCATTAAGTTTCACAGACGGTCAGAATTTTGGCATATGAAAGCCAAAAAAAGCAAAAATTTGAGACACTTTTATAGTCGAGCATCTATAAAAATTCTGCATTATGTACTCTTGGTGGCCCATGATTTATTTGTACTTAATGGCTCTTTGTTTCTTTTTTTCTCATTTTCTCTGCTGAGGTTATTACCCTGCATTATTAACACACTCACGTGTGTCTCTATTTATTTTTTTCTGGTGGGAATACACTTTTTTAGAAACAGCTGTTTATTGTATATATAGGTTTAAAGTAAAGGTACACAAACACACTCACAAATCAACTTAATAAGCACCCTGATAAATAGCACGGCTGCTTAATTGGGACAATTGCTAGGGAACAGATTCAATGACCCCAATCAGTGAATTAATGGCACACCTAGTTGTGAAAAGTCCATTTAAATGATATGCTTGGTGTTGTCTGCTGCCTAGTCACAGTAGTTAACAGGTGTGAATTGGTGTTCATAGCATAAATTTCCTGCTGCTTGACCCTTTGTTCACTTCAGGTTGCTTCTCTACTCTTTCATAGTTGCTAAGTGAATGGAAATTACTGGATTTATCTTAAATTTATCAGACTATATTAACGCCTTTATAACAGTCAATTTTAAAAGTAACATTATTTAGAAAGAGGTCTCTGTGGGAACCTTTCTAATTATTTACTCCGTAGGCAAAATGAGACCCATTTTTTATGCCATATTCGGCCACACGTTTTTAAAGTATGTAAGTTCTAGAGTAACTAATAAACTGCATTTTAGACAGAACCTTGATTTATTAATCTCCTTTCTGTGGGAGTGCACCGTTTCTGTGAACTTTGCTAATTCCCTGATTAAAGGCCCTGTAGGAACAGCTAAATAGTGTAATGTCTAAACTGTCTGGTGCCTCTCTCCAGCAGTGGACATGTCTGACTCCTGAAATCCACAAAGAGCAGGGGACTGCATCCTACAGGCCAATGTGCTGCTTTGTCCACTCAGTGTTTGTTTTCTGAGTGTGGCAAAGATCAGTCTGCACAGTTGATAGGGCTAGATTTAAAAACAACACAGACAAAACTATTTTCCCCTCTATGTCTGTGGTATCTGGAGGTTGTTAGATAAGTATTGGGTTCTTTTGTTTTATATTTCCTTTCTCATCCTTAGGAAGTTTGTCCCTTATGGAAACAATGCAAAGGAACAGAAACATAATAAACTGACTGAAGTAAATAAACATGTCCTTTTCTCTTCTGTTCCTGAGTGAATCTGTCACCTTAAGTTGCACTGTGTCTCTAATGGGAGTTTGTCAGCTAAATAAAACTGTTCAGCTGCTTTCTCTAAGTTGCCATCAAGCTAATCTGACCAGATATGAAAAAGCTACCCTGTCATAAAGTTTTATGAGTACAGTTGAAATATTTCTAGACACAATCATATTAAAAACCTTCTTTTGTCAAATAAGAAGGTGAAAAAAGAGGAATCGATGAAGTTCATAACTGGTCTCTGAAGTGTTCAAATACAAGATGGATGTTACTGAAAACCTTGATGTAGTGTCTTATGTTTCAACACGCTACAAAACTGCAAACGTACTTATACATCCTGGGAGTTTGATGTGCGAGGAAAGAGGAGGAATACATGATCTATGGCTGCCATATGATGTTCAGCAGGCAGTTCAACACTTCACTGGCTCAGCTGATAGCCCTGGTAGAGTATGTCAAAGCTAAAGATCCATCTCCAATGCCAGCCATCCAGAGCACGTTACAACTTCAAGGCAAACTCAAGACACTAAAACTGTCAGTGCAGTGGTAAGGGAGATGGAATAAGTGGGTGGGATGGCATAAAAAAAGGACTTTCACTCAATCCCTATCACTTTTTCACTTCCAGTCTTTTCAGAGACCACTGAATCAACTTGCATTGCCAATAAGTAACCAAACAGAGAGAGACCAATACCTTTTTCTCTTTCATTTTAAATAAACCAATGCCTCTTAGAAAATAGCATAGAAAGCTTAAAAATGTAGTTTTGCTTGGAAATCTTTTAAAATGAAAAGCCTCCTGGATAACAGTTAACAACAAGGTTAATAAAATGCCAGGGTGTGGCACTACAAGTTGTAGCACAGTGAAAGAAAACGTGCTGCAGGAGGTGCATAAGAGAATTGTTAACACTGGCAGAAAAAGTTTTAAAGCCCACTTTCACTCCTGATGGCAAGAGCTAACTAAACACATCTTAAGCTATAGCTCCACCGAGGAAGGGAAAGCAACCTATTGAGACAGTTGGTTGTGCATGTGTAGGCACAGCTATAGGTATCTCTTAATAATAAGAAAGTAGTAGATAGGGAATAGACAACAGAATTATTGGTTTTACTTTTTTTTTTTTAAATTTTTCTTTCTTTTATTGTACATGTTCCCCTGTGTCAACTCTTTGACAGTAATTACCTGAAATAGCAAGCAGAACTGTATCAGCCTACTGTCCTATTGAGCTGATGACACTTGTTAATTTCTTTTCATATATCTACTTTTCCTCCTTTGTTTTGGAGTTTTATTTCCAAGCAAGAACACCTTCAAATGACTAAAGACAAGCTTTAATTGAAACCTTGAACACACGCTGAATGTGTCAGAGTGCTTGGACAGTCACTGTACACAAACATTTATATTCAATGAAAGGAAAGTTCCACTAACCAAACCCAGCTTGATTGGAATCTGAGACTGCCAAGCAATATTTGTCAGGCATAACTACAGCACAGAGGCAGTAATACACTGTTTTCAGCCAGATGGATGTAGGGAGGTCAACAAAGGACCTAAGGACCGCCTGGCTGGATGTATTGCAAGTGTTGTAGAAAACACAAGTATTGCAAGTGTTGTTGAAAAATTTTTTGCAAAACATTCTACACCAGCCAATAGAAAGTAGCTAGTAATTGTTCTTCTCATGGAGATTCTAAATATAGCTAAAATAGTTTTGTTTATTTTTTAATTTCAAATTCTCTACTAGTTCAGTACAGATCAATAGCCATAGAAATCACATAAAACCATGAGAGCAGTCAGGATGTACACAATAGTGTAAAGCATCAATTAAAACTAAATACATGTGCTGTATGAGGACTCAAATTATTTATATATTTTTAACTCTAACATTCCAGAGGATGCAATCCTTACACAAGTGTGTTTTTGGTTATTTGCTTAGACCACATAATCATTATGCCAAATATGAGCTGTTCTCTAAATTTTTAAAGAAAAATCCTAAATTGATATTTAGGATATATATATATATTTAGGATGTGAAATAAAGTGACTGACATGTGAAGATACCTTGCACAATGTGGCAGAGATCTTGTTAAATTATCCGTGGTATTGGGAACTTGCAGGTCGTTGACTATCCCAATTTAATTTGGCTAGTACAGGACATTTCTAATAATTAATACTGTAATAACACTTAATGATCTGCACTCATGCAATCTGAAAAACAAGCTAATGGTGCAGTTTTTAGCGACTGCACAAACAGCAAGTTTTAAATTTGTCAAATGCTGCTATTTCAGCATCACACAGTCATGCAAAAGACCCTGCCTGTGGGGCTGTCACTGATCCAGTCACTAGAGACTTGGCCATGATGTAGCAAGAAGTGAAGGACTTGGTCTCAAGGGAGAAGTTCCTTTGGAATTAAAAGTGGGAGCACCATGTTCATGAGGAACTACTAATACTCCTCATTTCCCTCTTGTTCCAGGGCTGTGAACAGACAGCATAAGAAAGGAAAATGGAAGATCAGAATAAAAAACTCTAATCTGTTTACTTATCTCATAGGGGTTTGTTCATTTTAGAACTAACTTCTCTTTGAACTTCTTAGTCACATTCCTTATGGTCTGGTTGATACAAAAGTAGGCTTCATTCTGTAGTCAGGTCAGTAAGGTCATCAGCACTGGTTTGTGTACTGCAAGACAGTAGTTTGATGGATATTGTCTTTCACATCTGCTTCAAAATTTTTTCATGGCGAAGGATTTAGGGAAAATTCCCATTGTTCTACAATGGAAATTACTTTTGAAATGAACAGTTAAAAAAAAATTAAAAATTTTATTTCACCCCCAGAACTATATCCTATGCTTGAGAATGCACACAAGTTAAGTCCTTGGTACTGTAAATTCTAAGTATATTTGTCCAGGAAATGGAGCTGGGCATTCTTTAAAACAGCAGAATTTCACAAAAGACTCTAGTCCAAATACAAACACTAAGTTACACTTTGCTAACCCACACTTCAGGATTATGGAGCTGCTTTTCATTAGGCTGTGGTCCTTGCTTTAGGAAGTGTTTTATTGACAAACAATGATTCAAATAAAGTGAGAAGGTGAACATTGCACCCTTCCCTGCCTGCAGGAAGGAAAGCTCAGGAAGGAAAATGGTTAACTACCCAGCAAATGAATGAGAGTGGAGAAACATCTCATTTTGACTGAAAGACAGATCTCATGGGAGTTTACAGAGGAATCTTCATGAAAAAGATAGTGAAACAGCGTAGATTTTGAGGGAATGAAAAGCGGTTTATTCTCTTCCCTTAGTTTAAATAAAAATCATGGACTTTCCAATTAAATCAGGACTTCATGAAGATTTATTAAAAAAAAAACAAACAACACTTTATTTCATACATTTCAGGATTGCCTTTATCCTTAGACTTTTAAAATTAAGATATTTTTTATCTTTTATTTATTTGTTCCTGTGCTTAACACTGGGAACCAGCCAAAGAGAATGGGCATTTGTGCTTTCTCTTCACAATCTTTTGATATGTACAAATCAATAAAATCCAGTCTTGTAACTAATTTGCTGGTATATGGACTCTGATGGAGGAAGAACTAAATTTTAAAATTTTAAGTTTTTTTTTAAATGGTTTTAAGAAGAGAACAGGAATGTGCAGGGAGGTTTCACATCTCTCTTCTCCCAAAGGCTCTTTCAATTAGGTTTTAATGTCAGAATTATGCTGGGTTGATATTTTACTGAGATGGATGCATGCCTTTTATCTCCAGCTGTAAAAGAAAATGTCCATTCCTTGTAGAAAGCTATTCACTTTAGGCCATAGTTAGTTCAGTTTATCTGGTGTATAGACTGCTGTAATCAGAGACGTTCGTCTTACATGCGGCATCAGGGCCCCATCTGTAATGATGATTGAACTGGGAGAACTCAAAGGTGAAGGACTACTAGCCAAAATGAAGCCCACGTGATCATTTTCAAAACTGTTAAAAAACCCAGTGTTCTTGTCTGGCAGTGTAGTCCTGGCTCTAGTAATTTCAAGAAAAAAGTCCCATTGTTTTTAGTGGTTGTATTCTCATCCCACATATGTTTTATAAATATACCAATATACCCCATATTTTAACTTATAGTTTATTACCGCTTTTTTCTTGCTTGTCGTTCAACCAGAAATCAGTAGCATTTATTGATCTAGAGAGGCCTGAGTAGTATGCAAACAAGATTTCAAGTCCCCCTCAAATCTGTTAAAAAGGCACATAACAAGTCCAAACCATTTTATATTTTCCATAGCAGATTAAATGAGCAGCCCACAAGATTTTTTTTTCAGTTTGTTTCTCTTTGTATCCCATTACAATATTCCATTGCAATAAGATATCGGGAGACACACAAGGCTAATGAGAAAAAAAAATGTACAAAAAGCCAGCTTAATAAAGTTCATTCGGGCCCTAAAATATGAAGGTATATGGCCCTTCCATGCTTATTTAAAGATATCGGTCAAAGAAATAAGCAAGAGAGAAGTAAAATGTTTGTAAAACTTTCATGTGTAATTTTGATAGATGCAGATTCATACATTAGCGTGTGGTTTCATACATTGTTAACAAAGATTACTGAGTCTAAAAACTTAATTTAGACATTTATTTCAACTCTCTAGTGGTAGTAATACCAATCATGACTCCTGTCTGGAATAACTGGATTATCTACAATAACAAACATATTCATTGCTGGGTTTGTTTAATTTGATTCATTTTCCCTTTTTCCTTTTTGTTTTTATTTCCTCCCTCTTTCTTATTTTTCTTTTTTTCTAGATTATATATCTGTTTAATTTGTAAATATACCGAAGCGTAACTCCCCATATATGACTGAAGCAAATATCGCTAAGCAGATGCTGGCCATTTTGCCTCACAAAGACAATGCCTTTTCTTGCCAGGACATGAGACAAAATTTCTCTGAGGCAAAAACATGAATCAGCAGATCACCAGAGTATCCTTAAAACCCCAAAGCATCAATGATTGGGAGAAAACATGAGTCTGTCATTGGTATAAATTATTTTAGTCAAGAGCTTATGTTGAAGATGAACTCTTTTGCACTGTTTTGTTTATTCACAAGAAATAATTTGTCAGAAATATCACTGAATTTATTTTTTTTCTAACTTGAGGAAATAAAAGGAAGTTCCAGTCTGCAGTAAAACACTAGAGAATTAATGCAACTGCAAAATCTAATTCATCTTTTTCTGAGATTTTCTGTCCCTACTCTTCAAAGCTGTAGTCATAGTTGAAAATTATGTAAGCTTTGTTTCCCACTATGCCAAACTTTAAGGACGTCCAGGTTTAATACCAGTCTCAAAAAATATTTGCAGACAAGTAAACTAATGTCAAGAAATATTAATTCCTACAGAAGTCAAAGAACAATGGTTCTTTGGCATTTTCAGGTAGTCAAAACTGTCAGTAGAAAAGAAAATGAAAACTATTAAAAGTTTTTTTCTATATGGAATAAATGACATTCAGCAGAAGAGACTGTCAGCACCTCCTCAACATATGTCAGACAACAGTGCTGTGTTTTAGTAAAACACACTCTGTGTTTTATTCAATGAAGTAATGAATAGAGATCCCAATTTTTGAGGCCCACTCAAAAACATATGGACAGTACTTTCTTAACACAGACACCCCCAGTTTATGTTACAGTCTAGAAGTCATCTTAACTACAAGTGTTCAATCTATTTTAGGATCTGGCACAGAGCTTCTACCATGTGTATTTCAGCATCCTCTGGCAATTTTATGTAACCATTTTTCCTAACACAGAGAACTGCTTTTAAAAAATGTTTTGAATTGAACCAACATCTTTAATGTTCTATCTGAAATTCTTTCTAAATGGAAGTCTGAAATGACTTTTCAAAAAGGCATGCTATGGTCATCTGTGTCACTTTACTTAACTGGCTTCCTTATGGTACTATTGCATTTACAGTTTGTTATCACAGTCCTAGTTTTTCTGTAACAATCATTGAAATAACTCAGGCATTCAATCCTGGCAAGCCACAGACTATTCGGCACTTTGAAATTCATAGATTTAACAGCATAGTGTCAGATCATTTTTCATAACCCTTGTTTCCTTGTCAGCATGTCATAGCCAGTAAAGAGCTGCTAGATTAGTACAAATATATAAATCTTTTCTCAGCTTCACCTCACTGCTGTTTAATGCTACTTTACTACACCACTGTGCTTACTAGTTTAAAATACCTTCTGTTTGGAGAAACGCATATTTATTATTATTATTAGGGAGTTTTTGTGCAATTTCCCTGAGCACAGGCTGACAGCTGCACAGCACTTTGTCATTTATCATTGTACACAAGATCTGTCAACTTGGGTAACAATTTCAATAAAAAAAAAATCTGCATGAAATTACTCTGTGAGAGGAAAAAAAAGCCCCAGTTCTGTCTATTGTATGTGCAATTCTGTGGCTCTGTTTATATATTTATTTTTGCTTACTTTTTCTCTTCTTCTTTTTTTTTNTTTTTTTTTAAATTTTGGCTGTGAAAGGTACTTAATGTACCAAAAACAATTTGTAAAAGCATTATTTCACCAATTGGAAGTGTGTACGCCTTGCTGAGGTCTCCCTTATCTAACTGTTGCTAATACATTTTCATGCTGTGCTCTTATGGCTTCATTTTACAGTTGACGAGATCACCCACTCCATGCTGTGTTGGAAATGGGACCCTCGTCACTCTAGTCCACAGAGTGCACTTAACATGTGAACAACAAACAACAAAAAGTTACTGCTTTAAAACATCTTCTTTATCCCTTTATCCCTTTGTTGGAAACTTAGCCTTGCTTTTATGGCTTGTTTTAATAAACTAAAGCAAAACAACCATGTAAATCAGAAATCCCATACCTATCAAAATGGGAAGATTTACTCACCTATAGATTCTGTTGAGTTAACCTCAGAAGAGGTCAATAACACTCTGCAGATTCTTCTAAAACATAAAGCAGTCATCCTCTGCTGACCTCATCCTTCTCAAAGTTTACAGCAGGAGAAATGATTTTTTTTTCATGACACAGCATTTTTCTTCACTTTTGTTTAATTTCTTATACATCTTGCCCTGTAACTAGATCAACATCTACAGCCCGCAGTTAATAAAAACAACTGGGGCAATAATTGCTGTGAAATTATGTTCTGGACAGCTGAAAAGGAGGGATCAGTATTAGAGTCTCTTGTTTTCCACCCTGTCAGTTTTTTCTCCAGCTATGGATTTGTTGTCATCAGCGCCTGATGATTCTGCTGACACCCCTGTCAGAAAATGAATTTTTCACTCCCCACTTGATTGACTCCATTCATAGAATATAACTCTGTCAAAAAGTGCCACTCCAAGCTCACTCACTCATGTGTTTGCGTTTTCAACACCAATGCTGAGTGGACAGACAGACACATAAAACCATGAAATATTCAGAAGGCATATTTCACCCTTAATTTATAGTTCTTTATTATCCTTGTGAGATGCTATGTGATCTTCTTTGAATTTGCTTTAAATCACCTGATTTCAAAAAAAATATTTCTTTTGGAGGAAGGGGTTTTGCAGATTCTGTACTTGAATTAAAGCACAGATGTTAAGTTCTGTCAGATTTCTTGATGAAACTAATATTTGAATATATGTCGTTAATGCCACTTGGTTTCATATATTACTATTGATAAAAATATACCTTTCATAGGAGACTAGTTTGTGTCAAAATGACAGATGTCTTCAAAACTTGGTCCATAGAAATGACTCAGTAATAGTGTAAGAAGTAATAACTGGAGGATCTTCTAGAACCTGAATTATGCAGACTAAATGATTGCAGGAAGAATTCTTGTTTGTGAGGAACCAATCAGCCTTTAGTGGCCATCACTGGACACTGCATTAAAATGCACAAAACTGCCTACAGGCAACCTACTTCCAAGATGCAAAAATCACAAATCTTTTTAAGTGTGAGCAGAAAGTGCTTGCATACCACAGTGAATGGCATCACAAGAAGTCACCTCCGTAGCAGGCCCAACTGTTTGAGAAATCACTTCATTATACAAGGACTAGACTAGAGTAGTTGCTTAGAGTCCAGCAAGTTTGATAAAAACATACACAAAACCGTTTGTGGCACAACAAGGACTGCAAATATACTGTTATTAAGATGCTGTAAAAAAATTAAGAGCTATTGGAAGAAAAATGCTATCAACACAATGAAGAGAAAAACTACCAGTAACATTTGTTTGACACTGGAACAGTGTTCTCAGAATCTGTTCTTATCTGCACTTACACTGGCATCAATAAGGCATGGCTCAGTTGAAGTTAATGAAGTTATACAGGTGCTAAGAGCCATTATACAAAAAGCTATCATATTGATAAAAAGATAAGCACACATAAACTGCCCAGTCTATCACAGGCTCAATCAACAAGGCTTTGCATCTGACACCAATGAAGGCAAATTTTACAACTGATATATTTGTCACTAAATGATGTTATTGCCAGCTGTAAGCAGGCTAGTAACAAAATATAAAATCAGCAAATACTGTCCTCAGAAAGCTGCTGGACTTTGTCAGGTGATTGATGTTTTCCACATTATTTTAATTTCCACAGTATTTTAATTTTAAAAGTGCAAGAAAAGTTGAGAGAAGGCAGAGGACAGCAGTACAAAACACCCACAATTTATAATGACTTTAGATTTAGCAGAAATATCAAAGGGTTTTCGAATGCATTCTTGTCATTCATTTTGATATAATTATCCTGACAGGGATGTAATTTTTCAGTACATGGTCATTTATTGGAATAACATCTTTTAAAAGAAGTTATGGTCATTTTGATTTCAGAATAATTATTTCAAAGAATCTGTCAATTTATTTTTTTAATAGTAAAGTCTTCTATCTTGAAGGAAATAGCAAGGTTATTGTCTTTCTTTTTGCTTTAATCTCTGGGATTTGGTTCCAGCAGGCAAATTTTTTCCTCCAAGACAATTATAACTCTAAAAACAAATGAAATGTAATTACCTTTTTATTGACACATTAAAAGGAAATAAGTAGTATAATCAGCAGTTGTATGCTTTCCTCAAAGGTGTTGCTTTCATGAGAATTATGATTAGCTAACCAAATTCAGAGAAGCGGGAGAAAGCGGTGAGAAGAGGGCTGTCATGAAAGAGTATGGAGTCAGTGATTTCATGGAAGAAAGGAGTATTTGTAACAGACACTGTTACAGGAACATCTGATTGAGTTGAAAGATGTAGGGCATAAAATTACCTTATCAATTTTTATATATCATTACATTTCAGCTTAAAGTACAATATTTCATAGCTTCACAATTGTGTTCCACAAGGGTTTCATACTTGTACTGTTTGGGAGCAAAAAGTTCTGAAGACTTAAATAAATAGTCTCTACAAATGATACCCCAGGACCTAGAGTTTTAATAAAATATCTCTATAGATGATACTTGCAGTCTCCAGGTAAAGAAGGTCATCAACAACTGAGTGATCAATTTTCTAAGTCAGACACTGAAAATTATCAGCCTTTTAAGAAATCTGTGAGAAGAAGTCAGTTGGTGATCTTGAAAAGCTTTGATACATAGTACACTTTTTAAAAAATCAACCTTCTGGACAGTAATTTCCAGTTTTAATGACAACATTTTTTGGACTTTGACAGGTAGGCTTAAGTCCACAAAGATGCTTTTTTGATGGAAATAAAGAAAGAGATGGGTCTCGTAATGCTTAAATTTTATCAACCTATTGCTAAAAGAAAAAAGAAAAATCCCCCTTCTAAATTACTAGAAAGAAATTATCACATTATTTGTTAAAAAAATTAACAAATGAGGGACTGAAGCCTTTATTCAATCAGAGAAACAAATAGAGTTTAAAGGGGGAGAAAAATCACAGAGGAATTAAAACAATTACCAGTTATTTTAGGAAAAAAATATTCAGTAATATCTGCTGAGGGTTTGACTGAAGTGGTGCCAGTGTCTCACAACATTTTGGATGAAGTTACAAATACATAGAGAAGCAGTCAGAACATTTGATCCAAAACATTACAGATCAAGGATCTGATACACACAGGGGTTATTTGAAAAATGACTGTCTAGAGCCAGAGCAGAGTGTCTCACACACATTGTTGCTACAAAAAGAAGGGATAAGGAGAAGGAAGGACAAAAGAATGAAGAAGAGACCTAAATGACAATGGCGGGAACTTCTATGATCTTTTCTTCTACTTTGAAGTTAAATGCAGAAATGAAGAGTCATGATTAAACACAAGAGTGAAAAAGGCAGAAAAGTTCTGTTTAGCAAGTCTACTTAAACTAATCATTTCCTCTTGCTTGTTATTTATTACCACCCAAGTGTACAACCTAGTGTCACCCCACTCAGGTGGAAATGTGAGCATGTGGGCTATTTAATATAGTAATTTGCCTAATGTAGCACAATTACAGAAATGCCCCGAGTAACTTTGGGCTGATTCCCCAGGAAAGAATTCTTTATGGAGTGCCTGCAAGGTACACCTGTGCCTCATTACCTGAATCGATATTTTTGCCATGTTGATTTGAAGGACAAAAGAGACTTAGGAGATTCTACTTCCATAATTACAAAGAACATAAAGAAGAGACATTAAAACTGGAAGAAAAACTTAAAAACCTGCCACACAGTACAACAGGATGGCAAAAATACAAGGCTAGCTCTAACTTTGCACCTAGGAGCCTCCGTATAGCAAACAATTCCATTTTGTTAACAAGCCACAAGCGTACACTTAAGAAGCAGGTGAACAAATGTAATTGTGAGAAGTACAATGATGCTTCTAAGTCTAAATTGTGTTCCTCTCAAGGCACATGTGTTCATCTGTTGCATAGTATTTTTTGTGTGGTTTATCTTTCTGCTCTATTTTAAAACAAATTAATGGTTTTCCCTTAGTGACCTAAAAGAGGTTAAGGTGTAAACCTTAAAAGATTTCTTTTCAAATCTGTTGCATCTCTTCTTTCTATATTATTAAAATAAAGCAATCATCATCCTTTCTCTCTCTCTCTCTCTCTCTCTCTCTCTCTCTCTCTCTCTCTCTCTCTCTCTATCTCTCTCTTCCTGGCTTTGGTCTGGCCTGTGAGGTCAATACAGACTAAAGGCCAGAAATATCTGATAACTGCAAAGGACTTGTACTAAACACTGATACTCCCATTATGATCTCTGGTGAATAGGTTTCCATATCAGAAAAACACCGTTAGAGTTATCAGCAGCTGGCACAGTTTTAACCTCAGCAGAGGCCAAGGAACAAACAAATAGAGACTGAAATACCCCATTATCTCTAGAGGCACTTACTACTACTCTGAGCGCAGGTAGATTGGTAAGGTACTGGGGGTAAATTTGCCCTCTGCGTCTGCCACACCCACTCCTCGCACAGATGTAACCTTCATGACTGACAATCTGACCACTGTGACTAGCTTTTCATTCAGTTTATTTACTCTTAAGCCTTCTTTGCAGACCCCCTTTATTCTAGAGAATCAAATATGCTGGAAAATAATCCAGGTGTTCAAACAGCTTCAAAGGTAAGGCTATGCAGAAATTGGTATTGAAAGCAGGACTTTTAACCTTTCACATTTTGATGACTGAAATTAGATCCCACATTTAAAACTATTATTTTTCACAGGTCAATTTAATTCTCAGTAGTTTATGTGTGTCCTGTATGGGAGAAGATCAACGCACTGTGGCATACCAACCATTAAATGCGTACTTCATAAAGCCCCCAAGATTATACCACTTCAATCTCTAGCAGTTGACCTATATTTAACACAATTATCATGTGCACTTCTGCACAAGCCACCTCAGATGCAAATGGCTTTTGTGATTTGAGCCTTACAGTCAGAAACCATTTCCAAGTGCCATAGAAATTCCAGTGGACTGCTGAGGACTTCTAGTCAATTCCTCTCCCAAATGCTGCTGGCTGAATTAAGGTGATGTGTCTCTGGCTTACTGGTACTGAAACTGGCAGTCTGGTATGGAATATATTTGTCTGTGGGTGTTAGGATTATAGGGAGGGTGTAGGGTGTAGGAAGGTGCATAAGGAGAGTTTTGTCTGGTGGTGAATATCTGGATTTAACCAATCAGTTCTGGATTTTTAGCAGTGGCATTCACAGTAAACACTCAAAGGAGCATAAATATTAAAGAAAAGCATGCATCATCCATTCTAGAGGGAGTCTGAAGACAGACTGAGAAGCTGGCTGTTCAGTCTGGAGAAGAGAAGGCTCTGGGGAGACCTTAGAGCAGACTTGTTCTGCCTAAAGGGGGCTTACAAAAAGGGTAGAGAGGGACTTTTTACAAGTAGTGGTAAGGCAAGGGATAATGGCTTTAAGCTGAAGGGAGGTCAATTTTGATTAGACATGAGGAAGAGATTCTTAACTGTGAGGGTGGTGAGGCACTGGCAGAGATTGTACAGAGGTGTTGTGGATTCCCCATCCCTGGAAGTGTCCAAGGCCATGTTGCAAGGGGCCCTGAGCAGCCTGGTCTAGTGGGAGGTGTCCTTGCCCATGGCAGTGGTTTTGGAAGGAGGTGATGTTTAAGGTCCCTTTCAACCCAAACCATTCTGTCATTCCATGATTCTGTGACATTGCTGTCATCATCACCTTAAATAGTGAAGAGAGCTTAATGAGAAAGACTCACCACTAATCACATGCAGAGTCAATGCCACTGTGCTGTTGCTTGTTGCCTGGAAAAGAACATATGCACTTATATGCAAGGTGGAAAAGCAAAAGATCTGAAGGTTTAATCTAAACAAGTTTCTACTTATACATGTCTCCCATTTTCACTCCATACCCATCAGAAGGTAAAAATAAATTGCTGGAGTGTTTGCAGACCATGAGCACTTGCTGATGGCGTGGCACCTGGCATCAGAAAAAAAAAAATCTGTTTTATGTCTCTGTTGACTGGAAATTCATTTGTATATATATGCTACAAATCACTATCTCCACCAACTGCTTGATATGGAAAGAAGAAAATGATGCTAGTAATGTATGACCCTGAGTGTAGAGGAATTGTAGCTATTTACATCAGTTGTCAGCAACCTGCTGCTTGTTTGCGGTGTTGCTGCATGGATATAGATAACCTCTCTGAAACATTAGCTGAGACAAAGCAAGTAATTCTTTGTTGACACATTGTCAGTTTCTAATTTGTTCTCAAACTGTGAGGTAAATCCTCCATCTCCACTGGAAAAAGGACTGCTCTATCTCACATCAGTCTTTCTGCCCTTTTCACTTTCTATTCTCAGCTGGAAATGCAGTCAAAAAGGAGTTTCCTGCCCGGAAACTGATAAAACGTACCAACAAAATTATCTGGAGAGTTTAACCTTAGCTGCGGTCCCTTTACATCACCCTGAATAAAAACACAGAGCAATGCAGAAGGAAAACTGTGATCCTTATTACAGCAGCGTCAGAAATCAGGAGGGCTGCAGTTGCAAGGGACAGAGGTTATCCCTTGAACTTGAAAAATGTGGCTTTAGCTACAGAAATAAATGCCTCAGAGCCAGGTCTTGGTGAGTGAAAATGAAAAGCTGAGAAACAAAACCAGAGTGATGGCTCTTCATGAAACATCATTATGTCAAGAAGTAACGGCGAATACTGTGGCAAGGACTTCATCCTCTTTCTACTCCTACTCCTTGGTAGCTTTGAGGAGTCTGTGCTAGGAATACAGTAAAATGTGATG
This sequence comes from Pardalotus punctatus, assembly GCA_013400915.1. Taxonomy (NCBI): domain Eukaryota; kingdom Metazoa; phylum Chordata; class Aves; order Passeriformes; family Pardalotidae; genus Pardalotus; species Pardalotus punctatus. The sequence goes on from VZTX01024297.1 coordinate 601,024, forward strand.
TACTAGGAATTTTGTTATAGAGAGATTGTCCTGATTACATTTCACTGGGCATAGGAGCTCATTCTTCTTTCTGACTGCTGCTCAGATAGAAGACTGACAGCTGGACTCCATCACTTGGATTAATGGGTTAAAAGCTGACATCTTTTTAGTATTTTGGACTTTATATTCTTTATCAGCTTGACTTTCATGCTCAGAGTGCTCTTGCCACAATATTCTTTTAAAAGTACACTTGTCAGGGTCCATTTGCTACTAGCTACCTTGATGGTGACATCAGCGAGGGCTGCGGTTTACCTTTTGACCTTAGAGAGGCAGCAGATGGGCCCAGTAATAAATCCCGATTATTAGTGAAGGAGCCAATAGCTTGGAAAGGCAGAAATAAAAGTCAGGCAGTTTTACACCGCAGTTCTTGTTATTTGCTTTGATATGGAGTTGTAGGCCGTGTCAGGGGCGATGTTGAGCAGCCTGGACTGCCTGCAGCCCTCCCCTCCCGGGATGTGGTCCGTGCCGTGCCTCCAGCCTCCTTTCCTGCTCTCCCCCAGCAGCACAAACTGCTTCCACACGTGAGTCCACTTCAGCTTTCGACTCCATGACCTCAAAGCTGCAGGTGGAAGGACATGAACTCGCAGGGTGGCCAAGGGGCATGCAGGGCTGGGTCCTCCTCCACAGGCTGATGTGGTAACCGCTGATCCGTGCCATGCAAGCCCTCAAGGAGGGTGCATGGGGATCGAGCGCCGTCAGGAAGAGGCCTCAACACAGCCCAGGTCTGGCAAAGGACAAAGGAACTTCATCATGGTGTGTTTACAGTGTTTTAAAAAGAAACCACAAACGCCCGAAAACAACGCCAGTCTCCTACAGCATCAGTTTTGTCTTCCCTATGCTGGGGTTTGCAGGCAGTGTGGCTGAGGGCTGGCTGTGGGTACCTACAGGGCCTTGGTCAGGCCTTGGGTGAGGAGAATGCTGCATGGCTCCGGTCAGACAAATATTTTCCATTTTTGGAAAAAAAATATTTATGTTTTAGTCTTGGCTGGTTAGGGTTTTTTTTCTCAATGTGTATCGTTTGATAGAAGAATTTTCTTAATTGTTTCTAGGGGTGTTGTGTAGTTTATGTAACCCTAATCCTGGAGCAAAATTGTGGTTTTGCATGAGTAAAGACAGTAGGAATTTTTTCTCTTTTTATAAACACAAAACAGCTCAGATGCATAAACCAAGTTCCCAAAATCCCTTTGTACCCACATGTACTCACAACATGGATATAAACAAGCCTTATTATATGTCATCATGATCCAGTACAAGTTAGAAGGATGAAGAAATTGTTGCTTTACTTAATAATTAAGCATAAAGCACCCAGGAATAATACATACTAATATTTTTTTTCTCTGAAATTTTATGTATGGTTTTTGTAATTGGAGTATTTTTTTCTTTTTCTAGGAAATGTGATAAGTCAAAACACCTTTAGCATCACTGTCATAAGTCTGTCATAAAAGACAGTGAGATAAGTAATTTTGTCTTCTTCTCACCCTGAGTTTTTGTTGATGTTTTGGAACATTTAAGTGTTCCAGGAAGTGCTTTTTTTTTCTCAATAGATATAGAAGCGATCTTAAAAATAAAATAAAATAAA
>VZTX01024311.1:2811-13500 GCA_013400915.1 Pardalotus punctatus
GGACTCCATGGGCTGCAGGGGGACCACCTGCTCCCCCATGGTCTTCACCACGGCCGGCAGAGTGTTTTCAGCTCCGGCGCCTGGAGCACCTCCTCCCCCACCTTCTCCACTGACCTTGGTGTCTCCATGTTGTTTTCCCTCACATATTTTTACCTCCTCCTCCTCCTCTGGCTACAAAGAAGTGCGTGCACCCATTGTTTTGATTTCTTCTTAAATATGTTTTCACAGAGGCGTAACTAACAGTTCTACTTGGCCCAGGTTTGGCCAGCAGCATGTCTATCATTTTTCAGAGCCATCAGAGAGTGGCTCTGCTGGACAGGGTGAAAAATGTCCAGAACCTTCACACAGGACATGCAGGAGGCATCTTTGTGCCCCTCCCTACCCACTAGCAAAAACTGGGCCAAGTAAAACCACCACAGATGTTCCCTTAGTACCCGAGTGTGAGGCAGCAGATATGTACTCAGCAACTCAGACTTTCCTCTCTGACAGATACAGTGCCAGCCTGACATAAAGCAGGAAAATTAAAGACGTTATAATTAAAATTGTTATAAAATAGACTAGAAATTATTTTTTCCACGTAGCCCTTCCCCTCCAGAGTGATACCCACTGACTTAACAAGAAATTCTTTCTCTGTTCTTACTACAACAAGGGAATATCACATGGCAACTGGAGCATGTTTCTCAACACAAATTGAGATAGCTTAATTCTGAATGCTTTTGCTACACAATGTTTAGGGCAGCTCTGTCAGAGGTGATAGATAGAAGGTTTTTGTGCTGCCAAAGTAAAAAAATGAAGTTTAAATCTTTCTCAATGCGTAAAAGTCTGGAATCTATTTCTTGCTTATTGTCTCATTTCACAAGAGAGAGCTGATTCAGCACTGCTCAGCGGATGACAGTTTATGGCTCCATCCTTAGGCAGAGACACCTCTATCCTGATATCTGTATCGAGGTGTGCCAGTGAATCTCTTACACTGAGAATAAGGGCCATTCCTCTGCCTGGATTCTTACTTATGTTAAAAGGCTTTGAGCTCTCTCAGCTGGCTTTTATAGCTCCTTGTTTTAAACAAGTATCTCTCCAATCTATTAATAAAAAGTTCAGTTAAAAACTAGTTTCCTTGCAGTCAGCACAGAAATTTATGGAAAACCTTTAGTATCATTTAATCTAAATAAATTATTAGAACTACATTTTATTATTCTATTTTGCTTGACAGAACAAAACTCAAACTCAAAGAAATTAAGGCTTCCTTCTAAGCAACCACCTTATTGAGACAGGAAACAAAAATTTCAGGTTGTATACAATTGCAAGGTTATGCAATTAAAAGTATAGATCAGAATAAAAATTAAATTTTAAATGTAAAAGCCAGACAATAATAAAATATTAGATGAAACACTGTTAAAACATTGAAATAGTCTGTGGGAGAAAAAATGAATATGTTTGATATCAAACTTCATAAAATTTGGCAAGTAATCTATACAATAGTATTAATTCTGAAATATGTTCCTCTCATGCCACAGTATAATCAGATTTAGCCAAAATATAAGACCTTTCACAAATAAACTGTGGGATATTGACAATATTTATCCTATAATCTAACAGGTCTGATGCCTCCCTGAAGATGAGGTACTTGTGTTCATATTCTTTCTATGAATAAACTAGATCAGAGAACTGAAACTAGGCCTGCCTTGTCTACATATCCTGTGTGTAGCAAAGGTCATGACTGTCTCATCTTAAAGTAAAACAAAACATTGAATTTGAAATACTTTCTTAGCAGTAGTTTTTCAAAATTGATAAGTTGCGGTGCAACACTGAAGTTCTGATTTATGGATGAGTTTAGACAACTGCTAAAATGAAAGTCTAACCTACAAGAACCTTGATGTCTGGCCATGATTATGAGTAGCAGCTGCATGGAGCCAGCAGAGAGTCTCTCAGAGCTGCTAGAGTTTGTTTGATTATGTTAAGTGTTCTCAGGGAATAAATGTTGCCTGCCAGTTACAACACTGAGGATGACACTGAGAGGTATGCTGCATAGCAGTCTTGTCACAATGCTTTCAGCATGATTTCAATTGGCATTTTCCCCCAGAAGAAAAGTACTTGAAAACTTTAGAACTGTCTTCATTAGTTCTGTACATCTACTGTGTTGAGGATGATGTCATATAGAGCACCTCTCCAACAAAGCCTGGCTGACAGAATTGGGCTTGTTCAGTCTGGAGAAGAGGCTTTGGGGAGACATCTTCTAGCAGCCTTTCAGTGCCTAAAGCAGGTGACAAAAGAGCTGGAGAGGGACTTTTCACAAAGGCATGTTGTGACAGGACAAGAGAAATGGCCTTAAGCTGAAAGAAGGTAGATTTAGATTAGATATTAGGAAGAAATTATTTACTGTGAGGTTCATGAGACACTGAAATAGGTTGCTAAGAGAATTTGTGGATGCCCTATCCCTGGAAATGTTCACAGTCAGATTGCAGGGGGCAATATGGCCTAGTGGAAGGTTCCCTACCCATGGCCTGGGGTTGGATCTAGATGATCTTTAAAGTCCCTTCAACCCAAACCATTCTCTAATTCTATTTAACCATAGCATTTCTTGGTTTTTAGACAGGCAAACAACATTCAGTATTATTTTTAAAAGATACTCCTAAATTTTAAAGCATTACTTAAACTGTTCAGCATAACCTACTGCTGATATTTAACATTAGAAGTTAAAAGAAATATCATGATGAACAAGAATACAATAAAATTTGCCCACCTCTTAAACTTACTGCCTTATTGCTTTGGAGTATTTTTTCATGCAAATATTGTGCTGAGAAAGAATGAGATTTGAGGATAAACAACTATAAAACCTTGAAATATACAGAATTAACTGCTGTCTTGCAATACTGAAAGGTAAACTGGAGTTGTCAGGAGCTGATGGCAATTATAAAGCAACTGGAGGGAGAAAGGATATAATACCTTGCTTTCCTTTTAACAAGTTATCCACAAAAAGAGCTGTCTGGTTCAGCCTTATCAACATGCCACTCTTCAGGATGCCAGTAACATATCATCTATCAGCACAAAATGTGCAAACAGCTATGCTGCCACTTTTTGACTGAGACTTTTCCTAACACAGGTGAGCACTGTGTTATATCTCTATCTTTGGCTGCCTGTGGATCCTTGTCCAGGTGGAATTTAGTACTCTTTGTGTGCAAAAAAGGAAGAGAAGATTATGCAGGACATGGATGAGCATACTTCAAATTGCTTCACTCTTGTTTTTTCTCACCAGGATGAGATACATGAATGAATATTTAGTAGAAACAAAAAGCAAAATTATAGGAACACATGTATTTTGCATATGTCCATAGTATTTCTCTCTATAATAGTCACTTTGTTCTGTGCAGTGAGTTGAGACAATTCTTCCTGTGGTTACATAAGTAAAACAGCTAGATTCAATAATCACAATTCTACTCTTAAAAATATAAACTCTCTGTATAAATTAGATTGTTCATTATTGTTCTTCTATCTTCAAGAAGATTTGTGATGTTTATATTTGGTAAGTTCTTTGCTGGAATACTGCAAAAGATTTTCAAATATTTAGTATTGTAAGAGCCATGTTATTGGAAGAAAAACACAACTTTTTAATGTAATTTATAGCTATGACTCACTGTGGGATTTCTTGTTGGGAATGATCTAACAAGATTGTGTGAATGCAGCACAAAACATGCTTTACTTTGGTTACCGCTGACTGACTCAAGTACTGTTTTCTCCCACTGCACAAATGGCCACTAATTATTATTATATAAATATAAAGCGTACTTACGCTTAAGAGATAACGTCACAATACATGAATCTCTGCTGTGAATGTTCTCTACAAGTAAAAATTAATTTCGACATCCTATCTCTTGTGGTTCTGGTAGAGTGAGTGTGTATAATGAGTATAAGTGTTCCCATTTTATGTAGCTTCACTTGAGAGGAGACATCCTGAATATTTGGCTTATGACCTCAAGTGAAAGTTGAATAAACTACAGAGAGAACTGCTATGCTGGCCCCTTACAGTATTTAGATCTTCCATGCAGAACACTCTAAAAATATAAGTAGAAAAGCAAACTCTTTTCAGTACATAAGAACTGCTTCATGCCACTAAGAGAAGTTTGTCTTGCTTTGGTTTTTACCGTACTAACATTTAGATGATTTGGCACTAGCTTTTCATTTTTTTTAATGAACTCTTAAGAGTGATAAATATTTAATAAACATTTCAAGATATGTTTTTTTATTATAGTTTGAACTACTGAAAGAAGCTAAGAGAAATTTCTAGATGCCATGGTGTCCTTTGTCAGTACACAATTTTGGAAGTCCATGACACAGTTTTCCAGATCTGGAAATCCCTAGATGTACACTTTTTGTCTGAGTCAGACTCTTTAGGATGTCCTGATCTTTGACAAATTGCAAGTCTGCAAGGCACAGCAGGTATAGGTAAGACCAAATCCAAGCTGTTATTAAAGTTATGCTGTGGCTTTTCTTTCACACAGGCCACTACTCCATGATTCTCATTTACAGAGGTACTACAGATGTTTCTAGAGTTGGATCCTCAAGGCACAGATAGCATTATTGTCACATTTCCTAGTTGAAGGTCAAGGGTTCAGAAGATACAGGGATATCCTGGAGATTAAGGCATAGCTGTGATGATGATTTTTCCAGGGTGCTTCCTTCCTTGGAACCCCAAGGTAAAATTCCACAAGATTGCTGAGTTATAGCTAACTAATGAAGAATAAACATACAATTCCATACTGACTCGCCAAATGAGACAAGGTCTCATTGGATTTGGTCATAGGATTATTATTACCCTTTTAAGTAACCTGGCAGAATATATGTGAACCAAAGGTGAGAGGATTACTCATATCACAGAGAGAAAACAAAGTGCGTAGTAAATCAAGTTGATGAGCATCTTATATAAATATTTATTAGTGCAAGAAATGTAAACAACAGCATCTTATGATTATGATAGTGATTAGATATTCAACTTAGTTATCATAACAGAAATTTGGTGAAGTCACGTGGTTGGAACAGAATCACAAATTATTCTCTTCGCCTAGGATGTGCTGCCTAGTGAAAAAGGAGGCATGCCATAGTGTATGGGCAGCATAAGCACTTTCTTTGAGTTACCAGAGAAATTGTACCTGCTGAAAGTCTGCATGATAGCAAAGTGGGAGATGAACATGGGTACTGTGACTGAGGTTGCAGCTCAGTGAAAATGTTCACATGGATAAGGATTCTGTACAGGTGATTAATGGAGTTCTCCAAAGTGCAGGTCTTAGATGATGTGAAACATTTAAACTACCTGTCCAACCACTCAGAAACAACATGGTAGAATCCAGATTGACAAGCAAGTCTGGCAGTATGTTAGATGTTTGTTGGATTTTTTTTTTAAACAGTTAAAAGGACAAAATAATCATCCATAACCTGATGGTTTTCTCTAAGTGGAATGAAAAAGGGAAAATATAATGTGATTCAGACAAACATTAAGAAAGAAAACTCCCAAAGTTTAATAAAGGAGTAGAGACATGAGAAGAGAAATATGAATGAGTGTCATGGTTTGACCCTGGCCAAATGCCAGGGACTTACGACGTCTGCTTTCTATGCTTTCTCCTGCTGCAGCTATGCAGAGGAGAGGAATCAAACTAACACAAACACACTGAACTCATGAGTTGAGATGAGGCAGTGATAGGGAGGGGACACACAAAAAACATGAGCAAACAGGTGAGGAGCTTAAGTTGCAAAGTGATTTATTAACCTAACAGAGTCGGAGGTAAAAATAAGCTCTTAAGACACCATTTCTTCACTCACCCCCCTTCCCTCTTCAGACACCGTTCCTCAGCTCACCCCCTCCCCTCCTTCAAACAACCAGCAGCTCCGGGTGGGGGGCAGGGTATGGGGTTTTTCCTTAGTCAGTCCATGGCCACAATTCTTCTGCTACAAACACTGTTTCTCTGCTCACCCCTCTCCCTCTTAAGACGCCATTTCTCAGCTCACCCCCCTCCCTCTCTCACTCAACCAACAGCTCTGGGGTGGTGCACGGTATGGGGGTTTCCCTTTGGTCAGGGTCAGTCCACCAGGGAGAAGAGTCCTCTACTCAGCCATGGGGTCCCTCCCACGAGAGACAGTCCTCTGAGAACTTCTTTGGCGTGGGTCCAATCTCACGAGCAGCAGCCCGGCCGAAATCTGCTGCAAACACGAGTGCTTGTCCATGGGGTGCAGGCTCCCGAGCCGAGGCCAGGTTTTTTCCATCCCGGGGCCAAGGCCTTTCTCTCTCATCCACAGCCTTTGCAACTCTCAGTCTCTGCTGGGACTCCCACTGGATCACAGCTTCCTCCAGGCATCCACCTGCTCCTCTGGCGTGGGCACCTCCCCACGGGCTGTGGGTGGATCTCTGCACCCCCATGGACTCAATGGGCTGCAGGGGGACCACCTGCTCCCCCCATGGTCTTCACCACAGCCAGCAGATGGTTTTCAGCTCCGGCGCCTGGAGCACCTCCTCCCCCACCTTCTCCACTGACCTTGGTGTGTCTCCATGTTGTTTTCCCTCACATATTTTTACCTCCTCCTCCTCCTCTGGCTACAAAGAAGTGCGTGCACCCATTGTTTTGATTTCTTCTTAAATATGTTTTCACAGAGGCGTAACTAACCTTTCTAATGGGCCCAGGTTTGGCCAGCAGCATGTCCATCATCTTCAGAGCCATCAGAGAGTGGCTCTGCTGGACAGGGTGAAAAACGTCCAGAACCTTCACACAGGACACACAGGAGCCATCTTTGTGCCCCTCCCTACCCACTAGCAAAAACTGGGCCAAGTAAAGCCACCACAATGAGGAGTATGAGTATCTTCATGTATCTACTTTAAAAATCTGACCCATAAGATTAACTTCTTATAACTGCCTTAGTTCCTTTGTTAATACCACAGAAGGAGCCAGCCTACTATAATTCCACTAAACAAGGCTGACTCACAGACAGCTGATGTGCTCTGCCTCCAAATAATGAAGAAAGGTGACACTGGCTGCTCAAAAGAAAAAAATAAAAATTCAGCCCATTTGTAAAGGCCAGCTGAGAGGCAGTTTGAGGTAGGCTTAATGACATCAGTCACAGCCTGTAAAACAGAACTCACAGTCAAATATTTTATTTAAATTACAAGATTTCTTAGCAAAAATAGTTACTGAATATTCAAAGTATTTTGAGAAGGATAACTATAGTGTCTATGCAATTGTAGACAACTGCCAGGAACAGGGGAATGCATTTCCTAGACATTCAGTATGTGCTGTTTCCTACAAATGGTGTGAAAATCTATTGCCACTTTTTTTAAAAACAGGAAATAGAAAAAATGCTAACATCCTAAAAGTTTTTAAATTGTGAGGGGACAGGAAAAGGCAAAGTCAGAAACCCAGAACCCGCCTCTGCTTTTGCCAAACTTATGAGAACAGGTATTGTTCATATTATAAAACGTATTATATTAATGGTATATTTAGCTGCCGCACAACCTGCAAAATGTGACTAATTATCTCACATAACTTCAACAAACTCATTTCCCAAAGGAATGATGACAATAAACTTTGTCCTCACAGTACTTCGCATTTGTGAGTCTAGAAAAGATTTATAAAATTCACTAATTAAACCTTACAAACCTCAAGAGAACAAGCAATAGTTTACTAATTTTTATGGATGCTGCACACCCAGCTAATGTGACTTGTGAAAGGGCACACAAAGTCAGACAGAGCTAGAAAGAGATCAAAAGCCATTCTTCTTTCCTAAAGGCCAGTGGCAGAGAAGTGCCCAGCAAACAACACTGTTCTGTTGCAGTTCAGATCGCTGCATGCCTGTATCCATTAAAGTGTCATTGAGAAGTCTCTTGCTATAGTTTTCATCCTTTTTTTTTGCTTTACTTTTAATACTAAAACAAAAACAGTAACTTTCATTGCATTAGGGCAGTTAGAATAACTTTGAAATTCTTTAAATATTTGTTCAGTATGTATTTGTAGTGTTGTGAGAGAACACGTAGCTTATTAATCATAAGGATGAAATAAAGGAAGAGTATGTAAAGGGGAATTTGTGAACTTAAATGTGAGCTATAGTAAGACAGTCTCTTTTAAACAACATGCATTTATGATATGCTACTAAATGCTTCACATCCTATTTCTAAAATCAGGGAAAATGTATTTTTATATAGCTGCTGAAACAATTTGGGGCATCTGTTTGTGTATCACTGAAGAATGCTCATTAACTCCTAAAATTGCCTTGTTACTGAATGCCTTGAGGAGTATTAAGTCCATCACAAACTGACAAATTCTCTAACAGAAATCAATCTTCTTGTCTGGACGAAGCTGCAAAACAAACAGTATCAGGCATTAATCTGGCAGACTGGCTTGTGGCCAAAAACCAGTTAAGCTAAGAACACCACATGAGCTGGGAAAAACTTTCTGTGTTAAAAGAGAGAGATGTGGAATAGAATATCGCTCAGAAAAAGCACAGTTTTCAAGTTGCTTGTTCTTGGTTATAGCTATAATAAATACAGGTGGAGAAAAAAAGAAAAGGAAGGGTCCTGTTTGCTAAAGAGAAGTTCATCTCAACAGAAGTATCACTTAAGAACAAAACAATCTTGACACAGGAGTGAGATGAGTAAACCTTGGTTGAAACAAAAGTCATGCTCAAAAGAATACCCTGAAATTCCAATAAATGTTCTGGCCTACACCCCCCAAACTCTCAAGACTGGAAGAAGAAATTGAGGTGAAAATAGAGATGTGTACAGATTATTTTATTGTTTTGTTTGGATGCCCCTCTTTTGCTAAAGAAAGAACAAATTATTTTTTCTAATGTAAAAAGCTAACTGTATATTTCTCATGAAGGAACTTAAAACTTCTATAGCACTGAAATTGTGGGAACATAGTTTCACGCCTGTGAAAGGACTAAAGAACAGATTACGGCTTTTCTGTGATCCCTAATGCAAACTAGTCAGACAAATTAAAATCTAAGAGTAAATAGGCTGTAGAACCTGTTCCAAAGGAGCAGACTCAAAGTCTGTGTCTAAAGTTTAAATATCTGAGTATGAGAGATCACCAGGAGGAAAAATGTCAGCAAATGGTAATTTGATCAAAGCAAAAGAGTGGGAGAGAGCTTCTTCACCAACAGATTCGTTGTCCAAGGGTTGGGTTGTCCAAAACAGAGGTAGGATATGAAGGCAAAAGTTGTATGCTCAGAGCTTTGGAAGCATGAGCAGTTGAGCATAGTGGATAATCCAGAAGCATAAGGATGAAACTCATTCCTTAATCCCTTTTTGTGTATTTTTTTCTTTTGATCTGTGATATATGCAAACAGAACCCCTTGAAAAGCATTAGGTCAGCAAGGCTTGCCAAAGCTGTGGCAAGTGTCTGAAAAGATTTGCCAAAAAAAAAGGAAAGAGAGAGAAGAGAAGAGAAGAGAAGAGAAGAGAAGAGAAGAGAAGAGAAGAGAAGAGAAGAGAAGAGAAGAGAAGAGAAGAGAAGAGAAGAGAAGAGAAGAGAAGAGAAGAGAAGAGAAGAACCGTGTATTTTTCAATGACTTCTTTTAAGCATGGGCCAAATTCCTCAGCTTTTGCTCACATTAAAAATGCATTAAATCACAAGGCCATCTTTCCTGAAGTCAACAGTTACTCATCTCAAGGACTATAGAAAAGAAACAGGATTCTAAACTAGGTATTGACCTTTTAGCCTGATATTGAGAAGACAGGTTATTTAGTGGCAGCAGGAAAATGAAAGCAATTTCCCAGTCTCAGTCCTTCATTCCCCTCTGGATGTGAATACATTCTCATACAGAGAAAGGCAAACCAAAATGCTGTAAAGTGGCTGCAAAGTAATTAATCCTAGAGTGAAAGGATGCAAACATGAAGTAGTATCAGTAAGTTACTTTGCTGTATGTAGGTAAGATACTTCCAAATCTGAAATGCTAACTCAAAGGAAGAGAAAGCAGGTAGTCAGCCACTGTCGACATCAGACAGTGGCTTTTTTATCTGCTGCTGCATTTCTCTGCTCCAGCAAAATTATCTTGACATTTGTGTATAAACCAGTCATAAATTATGAATATCTGGGATTGTTTATAAATTTTAGTGTAGAGTTTTTGTTTATAGTTAGACTTAAATCTTTGATAAGATACCAAATATAAACACTGAACTATTGTGTTCTATTCAGAAAGCCTCTTGATTCCTAGAGACAAGGGGTTTCATAATAATTTCTCTAGCTTACTGTTCCAAGGCCTTGATTTGCCTTCTAAATCACAGGTGCACATTGCCATTATCTTGTAGCATCAGCTTGTTCTTCACATGTGTTAGTGATTTGCATGTCCTCTAGATGATAGAACAGATACACCTGTGTGCTGAAGGGCTGAGTTAAATTATTAGTCAAGGCTTATGTCAGGCTGCTTTGGGCCTCAATGCAGCATTTGATTGTAAGCACCTTGTTCTTCTGTTGCCTGAGTTATTCTGCCTCTTTCAGCAGAACATCTTCCCTGGAGGGAAGCAGTCATGTGCAGTTTGCTAGGTCACCATCAAGTCAGACAGGAGTCATAAATACCTTTAGAGAAATGAGTATTTGTTCAATAACAGAGGCTTCTTCAGGAAATGAACTTGTCTTGAGGACTTAAGTTCATTTACAATCTGGTGTTCTCTTACATGCAGTCGTAGCCCGGTGCTTCATTGATGCAGGATAA
>VZTX01024319.1:0-34468 GCA_013400915.1 Pardalotus punctatus
GGCTGCCAGGGGTGACGGGCCGTGGAGGGGTTGTGAGGGGCCATGGGAGGGGTGGCTGTGAGGGCTGATGGCAGCTTTGAAAGATCAGAGGCCTGTGAGGGTGGTGCAGGTCAAAGATGAGGGACTGAGAGGGGTGATGAGGACTGAGAGGGGTGGTGGGTGGCAGTGAAGGACAGTGTGGGCAGTCAGGGTGGTTGGGACAGTGCTGTGATAAGAGTGTATAAATTTGGTAAAAAAGAAACCCCTTGTGATCCAGCTAGTCATTACAGATCAGAGAGGCTTGGGGTGACTGGGCTTAATCTCTGATTATAAACAATTTGGCACTAAAAGTGGTTTTGTTCAGTAGGAACTTCCACGAACACAGGTTCTCAAATGGCATGTTTGACACTGTGAGTCTGGTAACGTTCAATAAGAACTTCCACTGTCACAGATTCGTGAATAGTGTGCTTTATTGAAGCAGCAGAAATACACGGGGGAATGGCAAGGGGAAATAAATGAGAGTAGGTTTAGATTAGATTTTCAGAAGAAATTCTTTACTCAGAGGATGTTGAGGGCCTGGAACAGGTTTCCCAGACAAGTTCTGGCTGCCCCATCACTGGAAGTGTTCAAGGCCAGGTAGGACAGGGCTTGGAGCAACTTGGGATAGTGGAAGGTGTCCCTGCCCATGGCAGGAGGTGAAACTGGATGATGTCTAAAGTCTCTTCCAGCCCAAACCATTCTGAGATTCTGGGATTCTATGAAATACGGATTTGGAATTGCCCTAGATGGATGCACTAGCTGTGATAGAGCTCTAACAAAAAACAGTAGTATAGTGTTATCCCAGATAATAATAATAATAATAATAATAATAATCGTCATCATCATCATCTTATGTAGGAGGGAGAGGAGAGGAGCCCATCCACTGTCTCTGAGGTCCTTTAGACAGCCAAATCTTATCCCCCTGCTCTTTCTTCACATATAGCATGACCTAAGCAGAGAACAGAGTAATACACTCATATATGTGGGATTGTGAACTTAATTAAGCCTATTAGCATATGCAGGGTTTGTGGTTTAATATCTACATGACTCCTAATCAGAAAAAAGGTGTTTTTTTGAGGGGGGGAATTTGGTGGGTTTTTTTTTTTTTGGTTTTTTTTGGTTTTGTTTTTTTTAATGGTGTCCTTCAAATTTCTGGTCATACAACTTTGTTCTCTTTTGTTCCATTCTTCAGAGCCAGAGCAGGATCATCACATCTCCACAGGACCTGCTTCTTCAGGGCCTTTCCTGACATCAGCTATGCAGATCTCCATCTGCAGAGATAACACAGAGGGTACACAGCATATGCTGTAGATATTAAGCCTTAGCTTTTGCTTGGCTCCTTGGTCATCATCCCAGCAGTGCTGGGTGAGGAGAACTCTGGCTGTGCTTCTGCTCTGGGGGCTGGGAAAAGCTCAGTGCAAATACTAGAAACAATTGTTGCTTTAGGAAAGCTTTAAAATCTGACTGCTTTTGTGCTCAGTAACAGTGTGACTGGGTTTTTTTTTGTTTTGTTTTTTTTTTTTTTTTTTTGGAGAACCTACAATGTCCAGGACAGAAATTGGTTCATTTTCAAAATGAAGGATTTCCATAGTGTTTATTTGACTTGGCTTGGCAGCAGTGTTCTGTTTACGACTGGATAAATAACTGCCACATTAAAGATTATTAACTAGCAATGCTTCAGTGGCCAATAAAGCACTAATCTTTTATATGGTGCTGTAAATGTACACAGCTTGGTATGGCAGGATCTTGCCAAAGAGATAACAAATCCCTTACCCGGTAGGTTTACAATCTAAAGGAAACCACAAAGGACCACAAGGAAAGTACAAAACATGATAATGAAACATAAAACACACAGAGGACTTGGAGTCATTTGCAGCTGCATTTTAAATGGAGTCTTAAGAGGGTTTCTTGTATATTCTTAAAGCTACTGGGCAGTGATTAGAGGTAAGATAAAATCCTAGAGTGGTTTGGGTTGGAACAGACCTTGAAGCCCATGCAGTCCCACCCCCTGCCATGGGCAGGGACACCTTCCACTATCCCAGGTTGCTCTAAGCCCTGTCCAACCTGGTCTTGAACACTTCCAGTGATGGGGCAGCCACAGCTTCTCTGGGCAGGCTGTGCCAGGGCCTCACCACCGTTACAGTAAAAACCTTTTCCTAATACCCAGTTTAAATCTCCCCTCTTTTAGTTTAAAACCATCCCCCTTTGTCCTATTGCTATGGGTCCTGCTGAAAAGCCTATCCCCACCTTTCTTATAGGCCCCTGTTAAGTCCTGCAGACAGACACAGCAGCCACTGTGCTGTGACAAATGGTCAGTGGGGCCTTGGGCAGTGCTGTGCCTCTGCTGGTGGCCAGGCAGTCCCACTGCTCCAAAGGAGGCCTAACTTCCAGACTGGGGGGGGAAACACTGAGCAGTCCTGGCAATGTCCTTCCTTTAAGGCTTCCTTGTGACTGGCTAATGCTGCTGTGAACAGCAATAAACTCATGTCATGGAGCATGAGAGCCATTTCCAGAAGCTGGACTGAGAAATCATTTGTTTATGCAAATATGAATTGGAAATATACTACATTATTTTATATTCACTTGTGTTTGATTCTGCAGGGTCCTGCAGGGCACTTCCACACATGTAAAGCATTATGTTCCTTGTGCTAAATGAAGCTGAACTAGCAAGGAAAGCAGGTTTAAGAGAGGATGAAAGTAGATGGAGAGGTGTGAGGACAGAGATAAGTGTGAGCAACATTTGCTAAGATTTTGTAGGAGGATGAAACACTTTCATCTGTCTTCAGCATTTATAGATCTTTTCACTGTAGTATGTGGGACCTATGTATTTTTTATATTTGGGCTCATGGTGCGCTTCTGAGGTAAAGAAGTGTTGGTTTTCTCATGTGCCTCCCAGGAAACTGTGGCAGAGAGAAGGTGTTCACATGAGGCAAAAAAAGCCGGTGATTGACAGGCTTTGGAAAAGCAAGAGCAGGCACAGGGAGAGGGACTGGACTCCCAGAGTTTCTCTGCTGAAATGTGAACTGTGATTGAAGCAGAACACACTGTTTAGCCAGACAGGTTTTCTCAGTGTTCTGAAAGTAATTGAAGGCTCTCTACAAACTTCTGTCCTGATTCTCAGTGGTGCAAGGGATATTTTAGGAGTATAATGGTGACTAAAGCCTCTGCATTGCCTGATGGTTTTACCAGATTCCAGTACTCTGGGTGCCATAGGGGGGTAGAGTTCAAGGAGGCAGAGACAACATAAAGGGCACAGAGATAAGGATCAGTGTGGGGAAATCTTTCAGGAGAGGGGCCTGTGTGATGGCAGGATAAAAGGAGACAGCAGTGTGTGGACTTGTATGGGTGGTGAGAATGGCAGATGATGTGGGCAGAGTGGATGCTCTGTGCTGTAAAACTTTGGAGGCTGCATGGCTCTATGAGTAATCTCCCTCAGCCTGTGTTCAGGCTGTTGGACTGTCTGTGACTGTGAGAGAGAGGGTGAAAACTTTGCTTGAGTAGCTGGCTGATGGCTGGTGGAAAACATGTTTGAATGTATCTACTTCTCTTCCTGGGGGAAGATGTTAATTGCTGGCATTTTTACAGAAGCCAAGGAATGCCAAGGCTCTCTAAGTCCTAAACCCCACAGTGGTTCAAATAAAGAGCAAGACCTGGTGACCTGCTGGGCACAGAGGACAGTGAGTCTGCAAAGGCTTTCTAGAGATGAAAGAAGGATATTTGTCTATATCCTGCAAGTTCCCAGCATTTTGGAACACTTTCATGTGGCATGAAATAAAGTGCTTTCCACAAGTGCAGTGTTGGGTGAAGCCTTTGGCTTTGTATCTTGACGGTGGCTTCTCTCTCTGGAGACCTGTTCTCTGAAGACCAATAACAAGTGAGCTCATACTGAACCATTCCTTTCTGTGGGAATGCTATTCCCCCTGAACATACATTTTCCAGAACATCCAGGAATGGAAATTTCTCTGGTGCATACAGTTGTATACATCCCATTTTCTTATGAAACCAGGCTGGAGTTATGGACTAGGCACTGGACGTAATGGAGGCTTTTTGGCAGAGGCAGTGGAGAGAGGGGAAGGCTGGATTGGGAAACAACATGAAACAAGAAAAGAAAAGCAAGCGAGGAATGGCTGACTGGATGGAATGATCCATCTCATGAGAGCTGTCCTCGTGGGTATCCAACAACTTTGGAGAGGAGATTTTCACTGGTAGGGTGGGAAGAGGAGCAGTTGGAGGATCACCAGGAAGCACAGAAGGGTCTTAAGCCAAAACCTAAGCTGGGCTAGTAAAACAGCGGCTTTGCTGGTCCCACAGCAGTGAGGTTTGCCCCAGCCTGCTTGCATAGAAAGCTGATAAGCCTTGGCAAAGTCTGACCTCCTGTGGGTAAAACTGGGAATTACCATGGGATAATTAAGCAAATCCTTTTCCTATCACCTGCCAGCATCTAAATGAGAGATTTGCTCAGTGGTGTGGATCACTTCTCTTCCACTTGCAGCAGCCAGATATGGTTCTGCCCCTCCAGATGAGCAGATGTTACTCCTGGCAATGAGGGTGAGGCTAAAGCCGATGGTCCCAAAACTGGGAGAGTGCTGGTGTATGTTCTAATGACACAAAAGGGATGCGGTCATGAAGGCAGCCACGCGTTTCTCTGTGGCTGCAAGAAGTGCTCTGTGGATGCTGTGTTTCCCACTTGATTGGGTGGGTTGCAGCCACCTTTTCCTGTTTCTTTGTCCCTTCCCTTGCCCCAGCTATGGCAGCTCCTACCTTTTAGGGGTGAGCAGTCACATTATACCATTAATGTGAAAGGTTAACTTTTGGGTGATCCTCTTGGTATGGAGAGGGGATTTGTGAGGAGGGAATTAGCAGTTTCCCTTCAGGACAACTTTAATCCCCCTCCTCCATGAGAAGACTGTGCTGGTGTGTGGTACACTCCCAGCATATTGCACCAGGTATTCCAGAGTGTGATGTTGCTTGTTAGGATCCAGCTTTGGCTGCAGGTCCTGCTGTGGTGTTCCATACCTGGTAGGGTCCAGTCCACAGTGATTCCTCTGGCTGTTGGGTCTTTGGGGTACTCTTACCAACTTCTGACTCTGGAGGAGAAGAGTTCACTGCAGAAGGATCTTGCACATGACAGTTTGCTTCCACCCATGGGGTGCCTGTCTTATCATCTGTGGGACCTTAGGGAATGACTCATAATCAAAGGGCTTTTCCTGGGAAGATGACTCTGAAGGAGTTTGGTTTATTCCCAAGAACAGGACTATTTTATGAGCTCCAGGGACTGTTGGTCAGTCACATGCTACAGACATGGATGGTTAACTAAATGTTGCTTCATTTATGCCCTGCACTGTCTTTCATGTTGGCTTGGTCCCTTTTTTCCCTCTGCACACCTCTGCACCAGTTTGAACACAGCACTGCCTTTTCTCAGGGGGCTCATTGGCTTTCATCAGGCAAAGCAGGACGTGTTTTTTAGGAATTGGGGTCCCTCATAGCCTCTGTTGTGCCTCTGTCTGGGCTACTGGCTCTGGGTCTTTGAGGTCTCTGGTGCATTTGCCTCATAGTGTGATAGAGAGGGAGCAGTGAGAGACCTGCAGAGTTCACAGCAGAGGTGGCTGGACGAGTAAGTGCAAAACCAGGCTGTGTTTCCATGGCTCTGCTTTTTAGAGACCTGAGATTAGGCTGAGCCTGCCTGGGTGAAGGATAAGAAGGTATGGTGACCAGAGGGCCTCTGCCTGGAGAGGGATGGTGTCTGTCCCAGCCAAAGAGCCAGGGCAGGCTCAGCTCTCAAGAGGGCTTTACACCAAAATCCATGGCACTGGGTGCTCTCAGGCCTACCTGTGTTCTTCTCTAAGGCAAAGCAGAACCTGCAATTAGTGTTTCCAGAAGGTGTGAAATGGAGATGGAGCAAAAGCAGGCTCAGTGTTGCTGTGGCCCAGGCCTGGTCCTTGCATTCTTCGCACCTGTGCTGGAGCGTGAATTGCTACTCTGTGCTGGTGCCCCTCACCCCTCCACACACTGTTTTCATTAATGTGTTCTCTTTGGTTAAGGGCCGTTCTCACATCCAGCTGAACAAACACTTTCCACTGCGTGTAAAATCCAGCTTGGTGCTAATAGGAGTCTCCCCCCACCTTCCTCCCTCCCTTCTACCACCTTTTCTGCAGTTGGCAGGACAAAAAAGTGTCACTATTACCTGACTTATTATTGGCATGGGACTGTAATTTATGACATATGCTTGGTAAAATGCTATGCTGGAAACATTTATGGCCTTCTTCAAGTCCTGTGGGTTGGTGGGGAGGGCAACAGCTGTGGAGGGGAAGCCAGTTGTTCCACCCTTGCAAAATACTGCACAGTCCAAAAGCTTCCTCTGCCTTCTGACATCAGGGCTGTGGGCAGTGGGCTCAGCGCCCTGCCCTGCCAATGTCAGAGTGGGTTGAGACACAGATGCCCAGAAGAGATGCAAGGTTTTTCTGTCATTAGGAAACACACAGTTTCTCCCATTGGGCATTTATCGAATTCTTCATCTTTATCACTTTTAGTCCTGTACAATCTTACCTCTCAGGCAGGATCTCAGACCCTGCCTTCCTCATGTGCCTCATGTGGCACCTCGTCTTTCCTGCCCAGGCTTCAAGGTCCTGTTCTTTTGTGGGAGGGCCTGCAGAAGCTGCCCCATGTGAGACAGGTCAAGCACAAGAGCTGTGAACAACTCTTCCAAAAGGCAGGCATTAGGACCATCCTGCTGCCCTCCAGCAACCAGGTTCATGCTCTATCTGAAGGAAACAATCTGATATTTTTGTTCTCCATGCCTGGATTTGAGCTGAAAATGTGCTGTGGAGAGAAGGGGGCAAATGAATCGTCATTGCTGTAGGTGGGCTAGATTTGAATAGCAACCTAAAGGGCAAGGGAAAGTCATTCCTGGCAGTAGCAACTTTTCCAGTGATTGAAGAGAGATTTGTGAGAAATGGGACTTTATATTCCAGTCTTGAGAGGAGTGGTAAGGAAATTTGGCATGG
The DNA here is from genome assembly GCA_013400915.1 of Pardalotus punctatus. Classification (NCBI taxonomy): domain Eukaryota; kingdom Metazoa; phylum Chordata; class Aves; order Passeriformes; family Pardalotidae; genus Pardalotus; species Pardalotus punctatus. The sequence continues at coordinate 7,023 of VZTX01024319.1, forward strand.
GAAGGAGTTTTTGACACTGGGCTATTTGCTGATTACTGAAAAGTTAATGTTGGCTGTTGAGCTCCTCTCAGGAAAACATCATCAGTCATCTTTCAAAGGTATTGGGAGCTTGGCTGTCTGCCCTGTCCAGTTGTTGTGATTCAAAGGATGGGAGCAGAGATCATCCAAACCATTTCCCAGCTTTAAGGGTACACCTTCCCTGAAGCTGCTCAGTTGAAACGAGCATGTGTTTGGCCTACAGTGAACCAGGCTTTCTGCTTCCCCTCTTCACTGTGGGGAAGGATCACAGTGGCATTTTGTCCTCTTTGGTTCAGGCATTGCCAGCTGCTGGATGAGAAGCAGATCTCTGAAGCCTTCTGCTTCAACAGTGCCATGTGTGCATCCATGTGCTGGAGCTAAGGAGATGTTCTGGCTGGGGTTAAGTCCTGGATGCTCTCTGCTATTTGTTGTCTGAAGGTTTGCAAGATAAAGCCTTGGGAGCTGGATGACACAAGGAGACATGCAAAGCCCAAAATGCCAAGTGAATGCAGCTTCCAGAGTCATCACCTCTAGCTGCTGTTATTTCTGGACCTCTTGTCCAAAGGGTCCCAGGGCTGAGGGTTTAGTCTGGGAGAATGCCTTGAGCTGGAGTTGCTTCATTCCTGCTGTGGTTGGACAGAATGTGTGTTTTGAATGGCATTTATTTCCCCAAATAGTAGCTATGTAGAAGTTTGCCATCTGGTGTAATTTTGTCCTCTGAGCTCCATCTGTCCTTTGCAGTGGGGAGAGACTGAAGCCTCCTGTGAGTGAATCAGCTCATTTCATCTTAAACACTATTGGGTGGAGCAGATCTCTCTAGAGCTGATTCTTCTTCTCACTGGAGCTTAGATGCTTAGGTGCCAAACTGGGTGCTAAAATCAGAGGTGAAAACCACCCCTTTCACTTTTTGAGTGAGGGAGGAATTGTGGGAAACTCACATCATCTGTGGGGTCTGAGCCACCTTTTGGCCTTGTTCCATTGACTGATTTCCAGACACTCTATGCCCAGGTCAAATCTCTATCTGGATCCTAGAAAGAGTCACCTTTTCTCAGATGGTGAGAAGCAGATGGGTGGTGCTCGATTCTGCTGAAAACAGGGAAGAACCACAACCTTGAAAGGTTTCCCAGTGTCCTGCAGGGTGAACGCTGTTTAGCTGACAATAAAACCTCTGCGGAGTGCGAGATTATTCAATGGGAAAAGGTGGGGGGAAATGGCAAAAAATGGCAACCTGTCTTAAGAGAGTTCACTGTATGTGCACCTGATAAAAATCATAACATAGGATCAGCTTTCTTCTCTTCTTGCTTGGCTTTTGGCATGTGTAACCAAGCTCTGGCAGGCAGGGCAAATTTCCTTCTCCCTGGGGTAGTTGAAAAAGACCATTTCCCCATTTAAAGAGTGGGAGGGAGGTGGGGATGGAAAGGGGAGCTGAGCCAGGCAGCGGGTGAGCCCTGCCCATGCTTCTGCACGAGTTAGCAGAGCCATGGCTCTCCCACCCCCACCACTCTCTGCAGCGTTAGGCACGTGGGATTGAGGGGGGCTGGATGGATATGAAAGCAAACACACATCTGGAAGTTCCTCCAGTTAATTGGGCAATTATTCATACCACTCTTGCTGGAAGCAGTTTGCTACTGCTGAGCCAAAACCAACAACAACAGACCGTGGGCGTACTCCATCCCCGCTTGGAGTGGGGAGGCTTGTGTGGCAAGGTGGGGCTGTGAAGGGTGAGTTAAGCAGTGAGGGCATGGACCGATTACTCCTGGGCTGCTCCGCTGGGCTGTAGAAGTGGGTGGGGGAGCCCTGGAGACCCTGGATGTGGTGAGATGCTGGGGAAGCACTTGCCTCACAGTGCATGTGGGCCCCAAGCAAGGAGGGGGAAGCTGCTGCTCTGGAGCAGCACGAGAACCCAAGTCAACCTGTATTGGGTTTTATTAGGAGCTTGGCAGGCTGTGGTGTTGGTGAAGGTAGTCCAGGCCTAGCTGTGCTCTGTAGCACTTTGCTCCTCGTAAATAGTAGATTCACTGCCATTTCTGCTGAGGTTCCACCTGAGTGAGGCTCTGGCAGCCCATGTTCATCTTTTCCATCCCTCCTCCTTCACTTTCCTCACATCTCTGGTTCCCTCTTAGTCTGACAACAATGTCACTGCATGTTCCCATCCCCTGCCTGTTTTCTGGTACCGATGCTGTGCAGGTGAAGAGGGAATGCAGAGATGGCTGGCCTTGTCTTTGGCAGTTCATTCCCTAGGATTTGCCTATGAGATGGGAGCTGGGAGTGATCACCTCAGTCTAAGTGGCTTTCCTGATGACAGAGTTAACAGGACTTAGCAGTTGATGTTAAGGAGTACCCTGGACACCATCAGCCTTGAAGAGTTGTCTCTCCTTTTCATCTCTATACCTGGTGGGATATAGAGTTGCTCCTGAGGCTGAATCCTCTGGGATTGCATATCAGTATGACAGACCACATCTTGGAAGCCTTCCCCTGGAACTGTAGCTGACTGCTCTTTGAGTGCTTTGCCATTCCCTCCTTGCTGCTGAAGCCCACAGGAAGCCTACCCCTTCCAGCAGAATCTCTTGATTGATAAAAACAATCCCATTCTCTCAGACCATGCTTGCTGCACAAGCTGGGGGGCTGTGTTTGGCCCATCTGCTTTCCACTTTGCCTGAGAGTGCATCTCTGGCACTGGGAGTCATTGTGGCTGCCTCAGAAGTGCATGCTGTGCTGGGCTCCACCAGCATAATTGGAGCCAGCTCCAGCCAAGCCCAGCTGGGATGTGAAAGGAAAAGAATTCCCGTGGTTCCCTCTTTCCTTGTCTTTTTCCCTCTGCCATGAGATGGGTCTTCTCTAAAAAAAATTTATTGCCATTAACTCAAGATCTTCCTTAGGATAACATAAATCAGACAGACAGTTTGGCTCTGGGGTGAATGTGTGAACGTAAGCAAGGCTGGAGTGGGTCACGCCATAGAGCTGTTGAGTACAGGATCCTCTCCACAGCATCACTGGAGTGAGTGCTGTAGGAAAGGGCTGGAAACAATGCATGCATGGCATGTGTTGTCCTGCCGCTTCTCTGACAGTCCATGGATGTGGTGAAAGGTTTATCTAGTGGGTGATCAGCAAATATTTTGTATCTTTGTTTGTCCATTTTTGAAGTGTCTTAGATTGTGCTAACTCAGAAAGGCTTGGGGATGTAAAGCAAGAGCTTTAGTAGTGGTCTCAAAAGTACTGTGAGGACATCTCACCACCAAAAAAATGCTGGAGAGAGGGGAGCATGATTCCCAGTTTTACAGGAGGGAGTGAAGAATTTAAATGACTTATCTGAAATTTCAGTGGGAATCCTTCACAGAGTGTGGTGTTGAAACCAGATTCTCAGACTCTTGTGACTGTTCAGCTTTCCTCTTTGATAATCACCCACACAGAGATCTAAGTTAGAATTGGAACTTACCCTCAAGTTAAGCAGAAATAAACCTAACTGAAGGGAAAGCCTTCTATACTGTCCAGCTGGATGACTGTACTGTAGGAGGACATCGCCAGGTGGAGAAGCTAACCTGTGAAACCTGATTTGTCAAGGATTAGGAAATGGAAACATTGCTGAGGGTCCAGCTGAGGAAATACAATGCTGAAAGTACTAAGAAAATCAAGATTTGTGGTCAACAACAGTTTCAGGGAGCAGGAGAGATTTTGGGACAGGATCTGCTGTTCAGCCAGAAGGAATGGGGAAGGGTAGGAGGGTGTATGGAGCTGGGCACTGAAATGGAACAGCCAACATACAAGCACCAAGGGACAGCTCTTGCTCTCACTGAAGGGAATGGACTGACTCCCATTGACGTCAATGAGGGCTGAACTGGGACCCTTGCAAGAAATATATTGAACACAGACAAATCCAGCAAAGTTAAAACAGATGATGCAGGCAGCTTAATACAGTCACAGGGAGCTGATTGCGAAACCTCCTAACGAGGCAGTTCTGTCAAGCAGCCATCCAAACCCAGTAGGCTCCAGCCTAGGAGAGGAACATGGGAAGCTGTGAACCTGGAGAAGCCATGCCCTAGATGGAAGGCTGAAAAGGCATGGGATGGGTCCTCATTGTGCTTCAGCATAACCCCACTGACCATGTTGTTTGTGTGACATTCTTCACGATCTTACCATATCCCAGGTGCTTTTTCTTGAGCCTCCCCTGTCACATGAATGGAGCTGTTCTGAAGCTGGGGGTGTGGACAGACGGGACAAGTTGTCACAGAGGAATACACTGCTGTACCTCAGCTGGCAGTGGGGGGCAGCTGTGCGTGCACATGCCTAATCCATGGCACATGCAAGTCAGTTTGAGTTAGCCAACGTGACAGAACTGCACTAAGCTGGCTGAAGTGACCTTATTTGCACGGACTAAGCAAATGCACATGGACTGTAACGCTGACATGCAGTAACCGGTTACCGCGTGATAACCGGTTCCTGTGTTTGCGCTCAGCCTCTGACTCATCGCCCCAAACTCTTCCCTTGCTGTGTTTCTCAGTCCCTTGTTCCAGGTTCCCAGTGGCTGGTTTCCTCTGTGTCAGGGATGTCTGTGATCCTACCACAGCCTCTTGTCTATGCAGGGAGTAGTTTTGGCAACTCTCCTGCTTTATTCCGTGGAGTCTCAATGATCTCCTCCAGGTTCAGGCTCTCCTAGTCTTCTTCTGAGGGTACTCAGCCAGCTCACAGCCAGCTGTGACCCAGGTTACAGCTCACCTCACTCCACAAACCTCCAGCCCAGCATGCCTCCTTGGGCACCAGGACCTGTCTCTCCACCAACTTTACCTGTGTTCCCCACTCGGAGAAAGCAGTGAGTCAAGACATAGCTCTACCCTTAGAGAGCAAGAAGATGTGGAGCACTCTAATGAGATCAGTGGGAAGATCTCGGCAGTATCTTCTCTTTGATACAGTAGAAATTTGGAAAAAGTGATGGAGTTGAAAGGAGAGGGCAGAATGGAGTCACCAGTGTGGAATATGAAGCTGAAAATAGAAGGGGCTGAGTTTCTGGGTGCTCCTGAGGATGTCTTATCCTTGACCAAGCCCTGGTTCAGGCTGAACAGCAGAGATTTCCATGAAGCCACACTTACTCTACGCCATGTTGAAACAAAATTCAGTCCAGAAAGATCCATTTCCACTAAACCTGAAGTTGCACATCCTACCTGTGGTATGACAGAAGGGACAGATCGAAATCAACCGATTTGTAGGCAGAAAATTCAAAGGAATGGGAAGAGAGTGCAGGAGTGGAGACAGGCAGGGGGCATTGTTGCTCTTAAAATGGTCCTATACTGTATGCACAGCTTAGATGTTTTGGAAAGAGTGGAATTTCACTTTTGATTCCCCATGGATAGGCTGGACTGAAACGTTGATTTCCTTTTCATCCTTGATTCACTGAAATAGCAGCAGCTTGTACGAGGACTGGCTTCCTTGATGTAAGAGTAGTGTTTGGTGGGGAATCCAAGAGTGGACACAGGGACAGGTGGTAGACACAGGGACAGGTTACCTGCAGTGGGCATTGAGGCATTGCCTGGGCTTTCAGAAATGGAATGAGCAAAGCCAAAGTGCTGGGGCCAGCACACATGAAAGACACCAAGAGAGGCTTCTTTCAAGTATGCCAGATACAAAATGAAGGCTATGGAAAAGTGTGGGCTTGCTGTATCCGGGGGGAGAAGACCTAGAAAAAAAGAGCATGAAAAAGGCAGATATTCAATACTTTTTTAATACAGGGACCAATAATGTTTAATGTCTTTTTCAGTGGCTTAGAGTGCAGTCTCAGTGAGATTAGGGACAACCAGTGGATACCCTGCATGGCATAGCTGCTAGTCAGAGGGCATTTCACAAGCTGTCATCTGTCCTGTGCTGTGATGTGCATTTCAGGACTGATGGACTGGCTTTTCTCTGCTGCCTGCACTGCTTGTTTGCTTCTCACTTACTTTCCAGGCAGCCTCGTTCTTTGAACATGGTGGAAACAAGCATTTCTTCTCCAAGAAAGCAGCTGAAGTGACTGTGTTAGACTAGTCACACCTCCGTGAGTGAAATTTGCACTGTGAGCCATAGTTTTATGCTTGTGGGTTTCCCACAGTAACAGTATCAGCAGGATGGAATGACAGCACTGTCACGTGTAAGCTACTATATCAGCCTAATGCACTTTTGCTACGGATTTGCCTCTGGGCTGTGAGGTGGGAAAGGGCCTGGATATGAGAGAAAGCGTGGACTTGAATGAGCCCTGCTCCAGGTTAGCTCTCCAGGCCTGGCACAGAGCTGCATCCCTCCCCACGCAAATTGGCACATGGGGACTGTGTTCTTGGAGAGGAGCAACCAGAGTGGTTCACCCTGTGTGGTGAGGTAAGGGTGTTTCTGGAAGCATGCAGGAAAGCAGCAGCATCATCACCTCCTTAGCTGTGCCCAACTGTACAGCAGTTGAGGTGATACTGTCTTCTGGACAGTATCTGGGACAGCATCTGGGACAGCTTCCCCCATCAGTGTTCCTACATCAGTATTCCTTGAATAAGTTTCCTTATTCATGGGCATATCATAAAGTGAGATGTTATTATTTCTAAGACTGATTTTTCTCCCTCCGTTTTCTTTTTATAACAAACACTGCTCCTCTCCATGTTCCATGACTCTTCACCTCCCTTGGCTATCTGTATAGGGATGTTTATTGACATGACAGCATGCAGTAGTCAGCACTGCCAAAGTCAATGTGTCCCGTGTCTGTTGAGAGTAGGCTGGGGCTGTCAGCTTTGTGTCTCCTGAGAGATACCAAGACTGTTTGTTGACTTTGTCTTTGGCTGGTGTTAGATAAACAGTGAACTTGTATTATTTTTGTGCTTCTTCCTATGACCAGCTTAAGCACTGTAGTGGGCACATCAGTCACTGACATCAATTGTTTCCCCTGGATTTTGTTCTGAGTATTTGGTGAAGCCTGGAGAAAAAACACCATTATCTTTAAAACTCATCTGGAGGGGTGAGAAAATCATGACCCTTATGCTGTTCTGGGGCCTGGCCATGGTTGATGCTGCCTGACATTTTTGGGTGCTGGTCTCACAAGGTGGGAAACTGCTTCTGCCCATCAGGTACAGGTGTTCCTGGTCATTCTGTTTATCAATGTTAAATTAGCTGTTTTATGGTGGTGACATCCTCAGTGCAAAACCAGAGGCAGCAAACTTGGGCAGCCAGCTCAAGGAAACCTCACCTCCCAGGGCTCTCTTTTCTCTGGTGGATCCTCTGGTTTTCTGGAAAGTGTGTCCTGCCTAAAGTTTCTGCATGAGGAGGTGTTTGGGGAAAGTTTGTGTACTCTTGTCTGGTGTCTGATAGCAGTTGAGCTCTCACAGCAGCTTTCTGTAGGGGCTCCTCCTATGCAACTGGTAAAGAGAGGGATCTCATGTCACAGGTCAAGTCCGACCATTGGCTTCTTGATACCTCAGTCTGATTTGGGTGAAATTTGCTGATGAGTTCCGAGCTGATGAGGATGAATGAACAAACACAAACAGTATAATTGCTTAAGTTTTATTTCCATTGGAAAGCACGCTGAAGGAGCCAGCTCCACTATTCCCAGTGGGATTGCTTGTGATCAAAAACATTGAGGAGGTCATGCTTCCTGGTTCCTGCATGGGATCTTTTGTTGGTGTAAAATCATTCTATGCCTTTGGAACCAGCTGGCAAATGCTGATATGCAACAGCTGGTCTGAAGTGGCAGATCCTGCTGCACCGGGGTTTCAAAGAACAGGCAAGCAGAGGAGAAAACTGTGTGAAGAAATGCTTGATCTTGGAATTCTGCCAACAGAGAGCAAGACCCACTGACTCAATGGGGACACAGAAGTGAGACCAGTTATGTTCCCAGGTGCTGGGGCCTTTCAAAGTGGGTATGCTGGCCCTGGTGGGGTGGGTTTACTCCAGATGGTCCTTCCCACTGGACTTCAATGAGCAGGAGGATGAAGATGCTGGGAGAGGTGACCCAAGTATTTTTGGGTCTGATTTTACTCATGACTTGGGACTTTTGTTTGTGGCACAAAAGTAAAATTTAGGGGCCAGTCTCCCTCTGCAGCACATCAGAATCACAGAATCTTAAAATCTCCTGAGTTGGAAGGAACCTACAAGGACCATCAAGTCCAGTTTCTGGCCCTGCACAGGACAACCTTAAGAGTCCCACCATGTGCCTGAAAGCCTTGTCCAAACATTTCTTGAACTCTGACAAGCTTGGGGACATGACCACTGCCCTGGGGAGCCTGTTCCAGTGCCCGACCACCCTGTGGGTGAAGAACCTTTTCCTATTATTTGATCTAAACCTCCCCTGACACAGCTTCATGCTTTGGTTCTTCACCATGTGTCCATAAATTATGCTAATCTGCAGGATTAAAGCATGTCACAGTTTCCTTCTAGGCTCTATATCCAGCTTTCCTTCCCACAAGACTCAGCAAGGGAGAGGGCATGTCAAAGAGTCTGCAGCTGGTGTGAGTGATGGTTTAGCATAAACCACATATTCTGAATGACAAAAATGGTGAATTGAGTTGCTGCTCTGGTGTGATTCAAGGCTTTGTAAGAAGAACAGAAGAGATAAGGAGAACCAGGCAAACTATCCTTGGAAAGATAAACAGAACAATACAAAGTGAGTTACTGTTGAGTTAGGAAGAACAACTGCTGAGAACAGCAAAGGTGTTTCTAGACAAAGAACTGCAAACATTTTAAAAGGGAGATAGAATAAAGAGACCATGATCAACTGGGCAGGCTGTGACCTCCTCTGAGCCTGAAGGAGGAGCCTGGTAGAGCTTCCCAGCACATAATCCCCACATTCCTGATGCTCTGCAAACATCTGGCCAGCACCTTGAGGTCTTGCTAAAGGCAGTGCATAGCACTGCTTAGGGCTGTATGTAAGTCCAGGACAGTGCATAACAGCTCAGCTCCTGCTGCGTGGACTGACTGACTTTGGCATTGAGTGGGAAGGATGACTGTGTTATCCTCCTGCTCTGGAGCTGTGATGCGATTTGATTCCCACAAAATAGTGGTTCTGAAATGTATTTCTGGGTCCCACAGTTTGGGTACAGTTGCTGTTTCTCTGGACAATCTCATACTTTTCAGTCCTCATCACAGAACCCCTCAGAGGCAGCAAAGATGAAGACCTGAAGGACCTTATTTTTACATTACAAAAAATAATCTTTCTGACTCCTCATTTTTTGTCATGGCCAGTCACACTGCTAGTCTCCTTTTCCCTTCTCATGGGTACATAGTGAGATTCTTGAGGTTGTCCTATGCAGGGCCAAGAGTTGGACTTGATGACCCTTGTGGGTCCCTTTCCAGCTCATAATATTCAATGGTTCTGATTTTTCCACCCCTCTGTACCCATCCATTGCCCTTCTACCCCATCCTTCATCTTCTTCCTTCACCCTCTGTGGTGCTATGATGCCATGAGAGCAGATATGCTGCCAGGGATGGATGGAGATGGTTCCTGCCACACCAACACTGTCTGTGAGCTGTCTGGCTCCTTGTGCAGCTCCTGGCACAAGTCTCTGCATGTCAGCTCTGTGCATTGCGGTCATGCAGCTGTTTGTAGAGCCAACTCATGGCTGCAGTATTCCATGCATTTCCCACTGCTTTCAGTACCCATGCAGTCATGAATAGCAGCTGGCAGCAATGTTCCAAGCAGCAATAATACATGTGAGCATGAAAGCATTGTCTTGTGGTGGTTGCCCCTGGACATATCAGAATAGCCTGGCCCTAGAACCATGTGTTTTCCATGTGAGTCTCCCTTCTCCCTGAGTGGGTTGTACAAGGTTACAGGTCCCTTCCAGCCTCAACCATTCTATGCAGTAAGAATTCCCCCTCTGGAGGGGACGATGTTCCCGTACGGAGGGGGCATGGCACCTGGGGTCTGTATCTGTGGGGTGATGCTCTGCTGCTGGGGCAGGGAGTCTTGCATTCAGATTCAAAGAGGAGAAATGCAGAGAGTCTTTTATCAGGAAATGAGCTCAGGGAGCTGGGTACTCAAGTGATAAATTGCTGGAATGTGTACATGTGTGTCCTGTAGCCCTGTGCAGGAACTGGCCCAGAGACCAGAAGTGCTTTAGAAGCAAACAAGACAGCAAAAATGTGCCTAGGGTCCATGGAGCACAATCTTGAACAACCAAATATTTGCTTTCCTAATGCTGTTCCTGGGAGCCCTGGCTGCCTGAGATGATAGTGTGTGTCTGTTATTTCAGTCAGGCAGGCTGAAATACCCAGACACTATAAGCTTTTTCTGCAGAACCAACCTGAAAATCTTTCTTGGAGGCTGCATGTCAAAAACTATCCATGCATAAAACTGTTTTGCAGGACAGTTGAAAGGAGATGATGAGGGCAGTTGCAGGTTCCCCCTCTGAAAGCACTGTGCCAGCTGTGGGTTTCACAGTGTGTCGGACCACAGAGGTTCATGGTGTTCATCAGGATCCTTGCACACCTTGCATCCACCCAGGATGATCCCTTCCTTGAGAACATGAATGAGCCTGCTCCTACATCCCCTGCAGTTGCTCTGCAACAGGTAGGGGAAGACTGTAACTAGTGGCAAAGAGGTTCACTGGGCGGCTCTGTCCCACCCTCCAGGTAATGCCACTGAGACTGGCTGGGATGTTTTGGTGCATTGGCAAGCTTCTGCAGCAAGTAGCTGTGAGGTGAGTGATGCTGGAGGCCTCCCTTGTCATTTCAGGGCAGAGCAGGGTGTGCATGTCCAACAGAGGCACCCTTGGGGTTTAGCCTGCTTCAGGCCAGCTCTCTGAGTATGCACACGTGCAGGTGCATCCCAACAAGGGGAAGAACAGGATCCTTATGCTTTGCAAACCCTTTCTGCTTGTGGCTGAGGACACCCAGGACTGAAATAGAAGGACAGCACAGTTGTGTCATGTGGCACCCCAAGTTCACGGATCTGACCCTGCCTGGGGTCTCTGCCTGCAGGCAGAGGTTTCCCTTGGTCACAGCAGCTCTGCTCTGTCTCAGACACAGCTGCCTGTGAGCAGACCCCACACAGATCCATGGCTCCATCAACACCTCCTGCACTGGGGTGTGTCTGCCTGGAGCCGGGCCTGCCCAGGGGAGCTGGTGTGGGACAAGCACACACAGCCAGGCGCTGTCTGCAGCCCGTTCGCTGCAGATCCTGACACGGTGCCCTTGCTTTGCTTCCCCTGCCATATCTCTGTGTTGTGAAACATTGACTGCCTTACACCAATGAGATCAACCAAGCAGCAGAGAGACAGCAAAGAGGCAGGAAAGTTTTTTTTGTCTGGTCACTCAGGGCTCAGGTTCCCCCTGTGCTCACACATGGCATTATGAGCAGGGCAGGCGCCAAAAGACAAAGATCTAGGGATGGGACAAATACTAGCAAGAAACAGGATGGTCCCAGAGCAGAGAGAAGCGAAAAAGGTTACAGAGAAGACAATGAGGAGCTGCTTCAGAGGAGCTTCCTGCTGGGCTCTGAAGCCTGATGCTCCATAGGCCAAGTCCTTGGCCAGAGCACAGATGTGGGCACTGAACTGCTCAGGGACATTGTGAGGTGGCTGTCACAGACCTGCACCAACAGTTGGGGAACTGCATCTCCTGAAAAATGCTCCTGCTGAGCTCCCTGAGACCCTCATGACACACCTGGCCAGGGCTGGTTGGGGCAGCCACAAAGACCCACCCTGGCACAGGAGCAGGGCCTCAGGAGGGAGCAGCATCCCAGCCACAGTGCCGCTGGCAGTGGAGCCTGCCAGGGAATTACAGATTAATGTGGAACTGATCTGAGATGAAACACTTTGGATCAGGACCACAACCAAAAATATTTCAAGTCGGATGAAACTGATCCAAACAAATCTGTTTGTTTCCTGCTTTCCCAGCAGACAGTCAGTCTTAAAGGTCACAGAGCTGAGAAGTGTGGCTGGGCACAAGTGGATTTTCCTTTAGGAAAATTACGAAGACAGAAAATTCCTGACCAGCTTTGCCCTAAGGGCACAGAAGGGGGTGATTCACCTCTCCTAATTTAAGGCCTCTTTGTGAGGAGTTGAGACTGGGAGCCCTGGAACGCAGAGTTTGGCATTTCTAGCCAGCACAGAGGTCCCTTCTTCCCAGGGGACAAGGCCAGCAGGAGTGATGGCTGGTCTCCTGCATATTACTGTGCACTGAGCGGATGTTAGGACTCCTCAAAGCGGCCCTCCAAACTGCTGACTTTTGGGAAGTAGGAGCCTTTCCAAGCCTTGGGGACTATGTCGACGTGGCGTGAAGGTATGCAGACAGGTTTAGGCAGACAGTGACAAGAACAATCAGATTTATCCCTTTCGACAACTGCTTTTTTGATAACTCCCTGTATTGTTAGCCAGCATCAGCCAGTGACTCAGAGATGGAAATTTGCAGGGACAGGCTTTGTAGCTGTCCCAGCTGCTGGGCCCTCATTCTCTCCCAAAAGCAGGGCCCTGATGTTCTGATCCACACCCCTTCGAGCCGAGCCCTGGAGCAGCTGGTGAGGGCAGGAGCAGCCTGAGGGCTGCTCTCCTTTTGTGGGTGTCTTGCTGCAGGCAGCCACATTGGAAGAGATGCTCGGAGCTGGAGAGCTGCTGGCTCCCACCCGAGTGCAGGTTCCTCTGATTCAACCCGAGGGCTCCCAGCTCTGTGCTGTGAACTCACCTCAGCGGCCGGCTGATCCCCGAGGTGATCTCACCCACCAGGTTTTTCCACAGGTGGGATTGCCCCGGGGGGCCGTGCAGCCGTGGGAGAGCGCAGCGAGGCGCTGGCTGCCGGCAAGGCGCCCTGCTCCCTGCGTGGCCAGCTGCGCCTGCCGTGGCTTCCTGCAGTCCCGCGCCCGGTTCCTGCGGGAGCCTGGCTCTCCCAGGCAGGTGTGCTGAGGGAGCGGGCCCAGGACATCTGCTCTGCAGCCAGGGATGCTGCTGCTGCAGAGGCGGTGCAGAGGCCAGACATGTGCACGAGCAGATGTGTGCATGTGGAGCTGTGTGCAGGAGCACACTAGGGTACTCGGCCTGTGTCCCTCCTCTCTGCCACTGTCCTGTGTCTAACTGATGCAGGCTAGTTTCTAAACAAAGAACTTGCCTTCCAATTTGGCAATGTCACTTTAATTCACAGAGCACTTTTAAGATGCTCAGATGTATTTGGCAACTGTGGTCTGTTTTTATTAGTAAAATGATAGCATATGATATAAAAAAGTTTGTTTTCATTGCCCTTGTTGAAAGAGATGCCAAATGCAAATCCATTTAGAGAAGTGAACTGGATTTATAAGTTTCCTTTTGCTGTGCCTATTAAATGGGTGACAAGCTAGGGCGTTGGAGTGTCTCTCGTTTTCTGGTTTGGAAACTGGATGCTGGATCAGGAGCAGCGACAGAGGGTGCTCTGACCCTGCCCACTGCCCACTCAGGCAGGCGAGCAGAGCTGCCTGCCCAGTGCACACTCAGCTCCGCCTTGCCTGGAGCCAGCCGGGAGTGGAAGGGAACAGGCTGTTCAGTTCGAGAGTGGGTCTGCTGGAGGTGGCTCCTGTGGAGCCCCAGGAGGAGCCCCTGTGCCTTCCCTGGGCTCTGCTGTGACACGGCTGCAGCAGGAGCTGCCTGCAGACTCACTGGCAGAGAGCTTGGCTGCCATGGTCTGCAGATGCCTTCACTGGCCCTGGGGCTGATATATCTAGGGCCACAGCACAGTCTGGGGCAGAAGAGAGCTGGTCCCAAACCTCTGCAGCCCTGGGGACAGAGCTGGACACAGCTGAGACCATTGCTTTCTTCCCTTTGGCAGGTGCCTCCCCATCCTGTTTCCCCCTTGAGACTCCAGTGGCTGCATTATCTGTGAAAGATACATGTGTTCCGGTGCATGTATTTTCCTCTCTCTGTCTCTGTGGCTGCTCATTGTGCACTGTGAAGAGTCTGGTGCCTGACTGTGTGCCTGAGCCGCCCCCATGCCCTGCAGAGGGGAATAGTGCTCTCATGGGAAGGCTGTATGTGGTAGAGGTCCTCCCAGGGTCCCCCAAGCTCCCTCTCCATGTTCACACTCTTGCTGATCTCCACACCTGACTTGCCTCTTCCTGTCACAATTTTCTCTTCAGGAAAATGCAGAATTTCTGTTCATGGACTGACCCTTGTTCTCCAAACAACAACAATGCTGCTCACTGCACTTCCCAACTTACCCTGGCCTGGGACACCCCCCCACATTCCTGACCAGTTCCTGCATTTCTTCATTTCATCCCCTCATAACATCCCAGAGGCCACCTTTCTGGAAGTCCTTCCAAAACCTGGTTGTGGTATATGAACGAAGTATAGTTTTTAGACATTGTATGGTTAGAAACACCTGGCCCCACACCTGGTGATCCTTACCACAAACCCGTGATGGATGCAATTGCCCAGCCCAGTGCCATGGGAACAACACCCTGCAGGTCTGTGGGTGCAGCTCCCCAGGTGCTGTGGATCTGTGGTAGTGCAAGCCCAGAAGATGCAGAGCTTGTGCAGCATTAGCAGCATTGAGTCATCATGGTGGTCCAGAACATTTATGGTTTTACTTCTAGCATCAAGACTCTTTTCCCAAAGGATCTGAAATCCTGCAGACACTGCTGCTGGGTCTGACTTGGATCTTTCCAACTGACACTGTGGGGAGGGTGATGGAACCCCATCTGACCTGGCCTGATGGAGTGTGTGAGGTTGTCCAAGGCCAAGACAGGCTCCAAGGATGTAGGGATGGCAGAAGGGGAAATGAGGAGAGATGGAGTAAATCTCTTTGGTGGCACTTGAGGTGTTGTCTGTGCTGTGGCTGCAGTGGGCAGGCTGGGTACTGCTCAGGGTGTCAGGCTACTTTAGCTTGGGCCTGTTAGCAGAGCTGTCCTGGTCCTCAGGGTCCTGAGAGAGCTGAGAGCTGCCCCTTTCCAACATGTTTTGTCCTTGCTGTCCATCCTGCAGCCAGCCAGGTACATCCACCTGGTGCCTCAGGAGCAGCAGCTGCCCTGGCTGGCACTTCCCACCTGGAAACACAGGTGGAGGGAAGTGATTCAAAGCCACCCAGTGGGCCAGTGGCCGAGCTGGGAATAAAGCACAAGTCTTCTGCTCAAACCACTCACTCAACTAGGTTCTCCAGGGAGGCTGAGTGCATTCAAGGAGACTTTGCCTGCTAAAGCAGTTTCCAAAGAATCAGGGCTGCAGACATAACCCAGCAGATGCTCTGCTCCAAGATGCACTTGCATAGACCAGTTGCTTAGAAAACGATAATGAGCCAAAGGGGTGAGGCAGCTGCTCCCTGGGGCAGAGCACAAGGGTCTGTGCAGGGGAGAGGATGGTGAGATTGAGACCCTGACTTCAGCCTTTGTGCAGTCACAGGCAGGGTGAGGTGCCCAGACAGTGCAGGGTCTAACAGAGCACCCAGAGCAGCTTAATGATTTACAGCCCTTTGTATGGCACCATCACTGTGTGTACTTGGCCACGTGGCCTCTGGCAGGGCTGACTGTGACACAAGGGGGTGGCACAGTGCTTTCCCACTCAGCCTGACCTCCCTGCATCCCATGGCCAGAGTTGGGTGCTTCTGCTCGCACATCAGGGTGCTTCTCCTCTCCAACACCCAGAGGTGAGATCTGGCATCTGCCAGGGCTGTCTGCTCCCCACCAGCACATGGCAGTTCCATTGTCCTCTTCCTCCTACTCCACTGCCTCACTGGGATTTGGATTTTGGTGCAGCTTATCTCTGTTTCTCTGTGCGGGCCAAGCCAAGCTGTGCATATTCCTTGTTTGTGAGTTATTTCAGCCCTGCTCTGTGCCAGCTGTGGTGGGAGCCCACAGCCACCACAGGACTGGACTGTACTGAAGCTCTGAGCTGTGCTGTGGCCCAGCTGGCACAGATGAAGGTGGCTGTGGTGGTCAGAGGCATCAGCCTTGGAGAAAGGGCTGTGTGTTCACCCTGGGCTATGGGAGAGCTCGCCTGGGTCTGTGGGACACAGGCCAAGCTGCAGTGTCTGGTGAGTGACTGGGAGAGGATGGAGTGTTCAAGGCATGGGAGCTGTGGTTTCTGCAGGCGGAGGAACTGGTGCACAGCTTTGGCAGTGTCTTGCAGAAGAAGTGGCGCCTGGGTTTGGAAAGGAAGGATGGGGAGAATCCCTGCTCTCTGTGGTGCAGCTGGATGGCTTGTTTGGGTTTCCAGCGGCTGCTCTGGAGGTTGGCCTCATGTTTGCTCACCATCCTGCTTCAAACTGGTGGAGCAGTGGTGGGAACCCAATGGCTCCTGTTGCTCTGGAGCTAGGAGAGTCCCCAAAGCTGCCACTCTCCTGGCTTGCCCCCAGACCAGCAAGTCCAGTGGGTGCAGCTATGTGGATAGATAGATCTGCCTGCTCTACTGTTCCAGAGCCCACACAGCATAAGAGTGGCTGGCTGGTGATGCCACTTTGGCCCTAATGCTAACCCATCACATCTCTGTCTCTGTCTGAAATAATCTTGCACATACTCATTTCTCCCTTTCCCCAGGAAAAGCAAAGCACTGCCCATTGCCTGAGGCTGCAGGGCTTGCTGGGGTGGAGACCTGGGGAGGTGCTGACACTCAGGTCAGACTGGTCAGGTTCATCTCCCACCTGACCAGTCTGTACCTCCTCCTGGCCTGGTTGGGCTGTTGGCTGGACGATGCTGGGGAGGTTCGATGGAAGAGATGCTGCAGTACAAGGAGCTGTGGAGCTCTCAGAAGGGAACAGAGATCTGTCCTGGTGCTGTCACTGTGCTGTCACCCTGCAGTAGCCAGATGACAGTGCTAGCAAAGTCTGGCCAGTTGCCTGTGGCTGAGCACCCCAACCAGCCCCCTGACTCCCTCCAGCAGACACAGATGTGCCTGGTGCTGAGATGGGGAGATGTGATGGAGCACAAGGATCAGGCTGCTGCTGCTCCTGTACCAAGGGAAAGCTGCTGGGATGGTTGCAGAGCCTGCACCCTTGGGGAGGCGAGGGGATGGATGTCTGTGTCCTCTTTTGCATCTCTTTCACAAGGCGTCCCTCCTGCGGGATCCCGTTTTCCCTGGGCTGCGCCACTTCATTCTCTCCTGGCTGTTGGAAGCACCAGGGGGTTACTTACAGCTTTACCAGGCTGGCAGTGACCTGGGAGGGCTCCTGCTGGCATGCCATGGTTAGCCCCAGGCTTGGCTGCCCTCTGACATAGAAATCCCAGTGGGAAAATTATTGCCACCTGGGCAAGCGGTCAGGGCAAGGTTATGTTCCCTCCCTCTGTGTGCCCAGCGCTGGGATATTGTTACTGTCACTGCTTGAATTGTGCCTTCTTTGAGGGCTGGGGCAGGGAAAGGGGGAGGCTGGACCTATCCCTGTCCTTTGGTTCGTGGTCTGAGGTGAACTGAGGTGTCCCCAACCTGCCAGTGCAGCCCCCAGCCCCATGGCCAAGTTCTGTCCATGCTCAAGATCTGCAATGAAGAACCAGAGAAGAGCAACCATGGAGCCCAGCTGGGTTGGGACATGCCCGGACACCTCCTGGTGCTGGGTCTGGCACCTCCTGCCAGAGGTTCTGCTGCGTTTGGATGGGATGCAGCAGTGTCCCAGGATGAATTATCACCCTGCAGCTGCTGATGACAGCAAGACCGGCATGGTTACGCTTCCCTGACAATCTCTTTATACCAATTTCATGCCTCAGATCTACCCAAGATCTGCCCTTTTTCTATGGGGAGAATAGCACGCGAGGGGCTCCTCCTCCACCCGCAGACCTTGGCCCACTGCCTCCGCTTTTGGAGGCCATGGCAAAGTCATGCCACACTTTAATTACATCAATTAATTCCTGAATACCAGCCTTACTATGGCATGGGGCAGGGCAGGGGGCCCGGGAGCCAGGAGCACAAATGGGCTGTTGTACTGTCCTCCTGTCTCATCGCCTGCCAGCTCCTGCTGGCCTGCCCCCATGCTCTGAAATGCTTCAGCATCCTCGTGGCCTGCCTCAGGCACTTGGCTCTAGCTCCCCTCCAAACTGGATGCCCAAGATCCTTTCTGAAGGCTCCTTGTGCCAGAAGAGAAAGAGTTGGAAGCTGTGGAAGTCAGGGAGGGTCAGGGGCCCAGGGGAGTGGGTAGTATTGTGCCCATCCCTGGGGTCACACCAGGAGTGCCATTGTCCATAGATGAGGGACTTTTCCCAGGGTGTGAGACTGTCACTTGGCTGTGTCCCCATGAGGATGCTCAGGACAGCCAAGGGTTACATTGACCCCATGGCTGCATTAAGTGTTGCTTTGCCCCAGTTGGTATCAGCTGCAATGCCAGTGGCTGGAGAGCTGTCAGCTCCCTTAGGGCTATCCCATTGCACAGTGGCTCAAGTGTTTGGGAAGTTCACATGTGAGCTGGCTCCCATGGCTCTACTCCCCACTCCCAGATCCTGTCCCACACTGAATCTTGATTTTCCCAGGGGAGTGAAGCCCCTTTGATGTTCCCAGGGTGTGTGAGGCCTCCAGGGGCGTGGGGGATGGCCAAGGAATCCATGCTTATGCCTATGACATAGAGTCCTCAGCCTGCTGTGAGCAGCCTGGGGAACTTGGGATGTTTTGTCTCTCTGGGTCTTGTTTCTTGCTGTTGGGATGGTGGCATCATCCCAGCCCAGGGCCCCCTGTCCAGGAGGGGTGTGCTAATGGGTGCTGGGCAAGGACCAGGGGCTTGATGAAGATGGGGAGAAAGGCACCTGAATGGTTGTTTGAGCTCCTGGATGCAAATCCTGCAGCCACTGGAGCTACTTTGCCATGGGGCTTGGGATGTGTCCTGCACAGCCACCTGGGTGCCATCTGCCCTCTCCACCAGGACCCCCAGAGCATCTGTCCAGAAACACTCTAGAAAATACTGGTTGGCCATTGCTATGCTTCTTTCTTGTTCAACATTAGATGTCAGAAGCATTCCTCTGTCAGCTGCCCATCCCTGGGGCTTCATACCTTCTCTAGGATAAGCTGGGCAGGGAGAGCCCTCAGCCCCATATCACTTGGAGCTCAGTTTACTCTCACCCCTTTTCTCCCTCCCCGGAGCTGAGGTAGCACCTTGCTCAGGTGCCTCTTTTTCTCTGATATTTTAGCCCCAAGGATTGGAAGGCTTTTGGCAGCAAGCTGGGGCCATGCTGGAGCAAGATAGGCAGAGCTGCCCACTGGGTGCTTCTTCCTGGCCCCAGGCAGGAAAGGATGGGCAGAGCTGCCCACTGGATGCTGTTTTGGCTGCTTTATCAAAGCACTGGCTGCCAGTGTCCCCGCTCGCAGCAGGAACATTTGGAGGAGGCTGTTCCATTGAGCCCGTTGTCATACAATCTGCAGGAGCATTTTTAGGAGGGTTTTACTCACCTGCTGGTGTTTCCCAGCCATGAATCTTCCCACCCCACTGGGGGCTCAGGCTTTTGTTACCCCTCATCCAGCCCTGTGGTGCTGCTGTGCTCATGTCCTGGCCTTGCTCAAAGAGCAAATGGCAAATGATCCCAACAGGTGTGGGAAAGTCAAATGGTCTTTGCGTGGATTGCATGCAGCTGGAGCAGAGAGGAGGGAGAGAAAGGAAGGAAAAGGAAGATGAAAAAGGAAAAAAAGAAAAAGGGGAATGGGGAAAGAAAAGAAGAAAAAGGGAGAGAAAAATGCAAGAAAAAGGAAAAAAGAAATGTAATAATTTAGAAAAAAAGAAGAGAAAAAGAGAAAGAAAAAACAGAAGGGAAGGGAAATGAAATGAAATGAAATGAAATAAAATGAAATGAAATAAAATAAAATAAAATAAAATAAAGACCAAAAAATAAGGAAAAATGCAACAGTGATCAAAGTACCATGTGGAAACAGCCCAGGCTTTTGTGGTGCTTTTGGCTGGGAGCACTCTCCAGTGGGATAGTGTGCCTGGAGGTCTGTCTGGAGGAGAAAGCCAGGCTACACTCTTGCCTTTACATCTAGGCTTCTCCATGGATGAAGCCTTTGGGATCAGAAATGGTCAGAGGGTGGAGCACCTCTCCTGTGGGGAAAAACTGAGAGGTTTGAGGGTGTTCTGCCTGGAGAACAGAAAGCTCTGGAGAGACCTTAGTGTCCCTCTCAGTGCCTAAAGGGGACTTGCAAGAAAGATGGGACAAACATTTTAACAGGGTCTGTGCTGATAGGACAAGGCAGGTTGGCTTGAAATTAAAAGTGGGGAGATTTAGATTAGGTGTTAGGAAGAAGATTTTTACAATGATGGTGGTGAGGCCCTGGCACAGGTTTCCCAGAGCAGCTGTGTCTGCCCCATCTCTGGAAGTATCCAAGGTGAGTTGGATAGGGCTTGGAGCAACCTGGTCTAGTGGAAGATGTCCCTGCTTATTGCAGAATTTTTGACTGGTTCACCTTTCAAGGTCCCTTCCTGCCCAAACCAGTCTGTGATTCTGTGATTTTGTATTCCTGCAAGGAGGTGCTGGGGTGTTCCTGCTTGGGGGAGGGCAGTGATGCCATCCTGTCTGTACCTACAGAGGGGCTACAGGGGCTTCAGCATCTCCTGTGGGTTCCCAGCCCTGCTTCCCACACAGCATTGCTGTGACGGGAGTCATGCCAGGCACCACATGGCCCCGAAAGTCCCAGTAGGGCCAGTCCTGCTGGCACAGTACACGGGCCCCCGGCAGGCTGAGTGTGTGACCTACTCTCCTCCAGCTACCTGGGCTCCCCCGTACCCCAAGGCAGTGCTCTGGAGACAGGGTGAAGGGTCCCCAGGCTGCCCTCCTGGGGTGATGGAAGCCCCCTGCAGAGGGGCAGTGTGTGAGCCTGCACAGGGCTGGCACAGGGGCAGTGTGTGAGCTGGCACAGGGGTGTGCAGCAGTGCAGTGTGTGAGCCTGCACAGGGCTGGCACAGGGGCAGTGTGTGAGCTGGCACAGGGGTGTGCAGCAGTGCAGTGTGTGAGCCCACATACTGTGTGTGTGTGGGTGGCAGTGTGTGAGCCTGCACAAATGTGTCTGGATATGCGGCATGGGGGCCGGTGTGTAAATGGGGAGTGTGTGATCCCACTCACAGATGACAGGAAGGGCTGGGTGTGAGTTTGCACATGTGTGTGCAGGTGTGCTACTCCTGGGGAGACAGGGCCAAATGGAGCCCCAGGGCCTGAAATAAGAAGAGAGGATAATTTTGCAGTGAAAGCATTCCCTTCACAGCAGAGGGCTGGAAAACAAATGGCTCTTCCAAAACAAATGGGGCTCGTCGGCCCCAGCACTGGAGAGAGCTGCCAAGAGGCTGCTGGGTGGGAAAGGCCATGCAAACATTAGTTTAATCCCTCTGTCCTCCCACTGCCTGCAGGGATGCTCTAGCAACATCCCTGCCTCTTGCACCCCAAGATGCTGCAAGGCCCCAGGGAGCAGTCTGGGGACTGCTCCTCTCCCAGGTTGTCCCTGGGTCCCCCTTCCTGTCTCCCCCAGGCTGTCCTGCACAGCGGCTGAGGTTCTCAGGAGGTTTTCACCCTCTGTCAGGACTCACACTCCCTTTGCTGTAGGCACAGGGCATTTGTGCATCCAAGACCAAAAGGATGCTACACTCAGGGCTTTTCAAAGATGCACAGAGAGACAGCAAGAGGCAGCAGAAGAAGCCGGAATAAGGGAAATTCCCCATAAGCTCACAGACAAATCTTGAGGCCACTGTAAGTATTTTCAAATAATGCAGTAGGGGGCCTGGAAAGGATTGGGAATCTGTCCTTGGAGATACTCAGATGGAGCAGGGTGAGAATCTGTCCTTGGAGATACTTGATGGGAGCAGCCCAGGAGCAGCCTGTTTAGAGCTGGCCCAAGTGGGAGTAGATTGTTTCAGGAAGCTCCACCATCCAGCCTGCTCTGGGGAGAAAGGTCCCTCCTGGAGTGGGGGCTTGCAAATGGGAGCCTCATGCTCACAACCCAAGCAGGGTAGCAAGGGTGTACACGGGGAATCTTGCCACCTCTTCTGGCCCTTGCAAGAGCTATGAGTCCGGGTGCTGCAGCCTTGTGTCCCAGTGCTGCACATGAGTGAGTCTGCATGATAGCCTGGATTTGTTCTTGGCTTCTGTGACCCAGAGACCACCCTGCCTTATCCTTCTTATCTTTATCCTCTGGCATGTTGCTCCATGAAGGCCCTTTGGCATAGCTGCCTGCTATGCACTCTGATGTCTGCTTCAATCTGAACCGGTGTTTTGGTCACCAGAACCACTGAAAAGACTTGGGACAAGGTTCAGCAGCATCTGGCAAATGTAGAATGTGCTTAAAAAATGTTTATGGAAGAGGAAAAAAATAGCAAAATGTTGAGGAAAGAGAGAAGACAGGCAGCAACCCTGTGAGACCCTCACCTCGGGAGCGGGAAGCGGGAAACATAAGGAGCCATTTATTTTAAGTAAACTATAAATATCGGACTACAACAAATGCATGTAAGAAAAGTAAAGTTGGTCTGAATCCAAAGATTTATGAAAGGTCTTGAGCAAACATGTGTGATTGAGTCTGGCAATGTGGTGTGTGCGTGTGTTGGTGCGTGTGCTAATCAAGGGCTGCAGCACTAGATACGGCATCATTCCCCAAATTAAAGCCAGAGCAAACTCAAAATCGAGACAAAAGTGTGTCTGAGTCTCATGGCTGATGATAAGATCAGTGGGTGGGAAGTGAGAGTGGAGCATGTGCCTCTGAAAATGCCCGCTCCAGCTGGGAGCAGCTCTGTGCTGCCGTGCCATGCTGCCTTCCACAGCACTGCCAGTGGAGAGCACCCCGAGCACGTGGGGATGTGGAAGCAGGGGACCTGTGGCTCCTCTGGACAGGCTGCTATGGGGGCTGCAGGTGCCACTGGTGCCTGTGTCCTTCACTGGTGCTTTCTGCCAGGACTGTGGTGTGGGCTGTCAGGTCAGCTCTGGGTTTATACCACTACTGCCAACCTCCTTTCTAAGTCCCTGCAAACTCTTACAAGCTGGGATGCAGCCACATTCTCATGGGAACACCAGGGTATTCCCAGCTCCATCAGCTGCCTCCTTGGAATGTTTTGGAGAACAAAGTGCCAAGAGCAGTCTCTGGTAGGTGCAGCATGGGCAGGGCAGCCCAGCTAGGGAGGGATTTGGGCAGAGCTTGTTCATCACTGTAGAATCACAGGATGGTTTGTGTTGGAAGGGACCTTAGAGCCCATCTCATCCCACCCCCTGCCATGGGCAGGGACACCTTCCACTATCCCAGGTTGCTCCAAGCCCCATCCAACCTGACCTTGGACACTTCCAGAGATGGGGCAGTCACAGTTTCTCTGGGCAGCCTGTGCCAGGGGCTCCCCACCCTTACAGAGAAAAATCCCTTCCCAATATCCCATTTAACCCTGCCCTCTGGCAGTGGGAAGCCATTCCCTGTTGCCCTCTCCAGCTCTCTTGTAGGCCTTTAGGTACTGATAAGTGCCATTTAGGTACAGGAGGGCCTCACTTAGGACTGATGTTTACAGGGTCACAAGATGATTGGCTTTGGTCACCGGTAAGTTTCCATCCTGGCCAGTACCCGAGTTGGAAGCGACAGGACCTTTTTTCTGGTAACAATGGTACCAATTCACTTGGGCTCATGATTCAGGTAAATGATTTACCAAGGCTAACAAGAGTTACTGCTTATCATTTGTTCCACATCGTGGTCGGGGCGATGTTCCTGTTACAGGCAGGATTGTTCCCTCCTGTACCATGCAAGAGCTCCTGGTACAGCCAAGGGACGCTTCATTGCCCAGCTGGTATAGTCAAGGTTTATCAGGAACTTCTGACACTGTGAGCTGGCCTGAGGAGGAGTGGGGGCAGGATGTACCACCACAAGACCCATCCTGGGGAAATGCCACAAAGCCAGCCTTTCTAACACTGAACCAGCAGGCTTGGTGAGCATCTCTTGGGTTGCAGAGCTTCAGCTTTTTGCAGCAGTCTTGGAGCTTGCTTGCACCCTATGAGAACTAGTAAGTCTGTTCTCATACTTGGGCAGCTTTTGGCTGATCTGCCCCAGCTTTGTTTGGACCCAAGCCCTGCTTTAACCTCAGGCAGAGAATAAATCTGATGGGCATGAGGTGCTGGTCCCTGCTGTGCTGCCAGACTGATGACAGTGAACATATTGGTCTGCAAGTGGCGCCTGCTTTGTGTGACTGCTCTTATCATGGCCAGCTGACGTGTTTTGCCCTTTTCTTTCTGCCTGTGTGAAGTATCACCCGGGTCACCAAGGGCCAGCCTGGCTTTCACCCGTGAGCTGCCGTGCTGCGGTGGTAGCTGACGCTTGAGGCAGTGGGGGATGCCATGAGTGTGCCCAGGGCCAGGCTGGGCTGCGAGTGGCCACGCAGCACCCAGTGCACCCACATCCCCCAGGATGCACTCCAGGTGGGCGCAGGGTGTGCACCCTGGCTGCACCCACTCATTGCTCCTGGCCAGCTGCCCTGGCCAAGGCTCATGGGGCCATGTGCTGCTGCTGTGGGGCTGCTCCCACTCTGTGGGAACTGGCTGTGCAGGGGCTGTGCCCCACGGCGGGCAGGATCTCAGTGGATCCTTGGGGTCCTTGTCCCACTGTGCTGGGGGTTCCGACACCTTCTGCACCACCGTACTGGCTCTGCCCTTTTCTTGCTGGTCTAAGAGCACAGGTGGGGCTGGGCTGGAGTGGACCATGGTGTCAGCTGCTGGTGGGCCACACCACATCATGCCACCCACCACTTCTCACCCCACACTGCCCACAGGAAACTGCAGAGAGACGTTTGATCTCCTGTGATGCCTGTTTGATCCTTCAGGAGTCTTGCAGGACTGCGGCATGCTCAGAGCCAGATGTGTCTGCAGGATTACAAACAAGCCGAGTAACAGATTACTGTGTCACCACTCATTTGCTCTGTCTGCCACCAGCATTGTCTGACATCTCTGTGGTCACTGTGGCCTTCTCCAGCTGCCATCACTTGTCACCATCAGTCACAGACACTACCCTCAGACTTGGCCATTAGGCAGATTAGCCATAATTAGTACTGCCCGTCATCACTAATCACTATCTGCATTGTGAGTTTCAGCACCACCCAATGCCAACTATTCCCATTTATTAGGAGTGTGGTAGATTCTCTGGCGCGTGGCGTCTCTGGTCCAAGATGAGATATCTTCTCTGAAGGGCACTGCTTGACTTCAACATGTTTTGGGGACCTGGATCCCTAAGCAGGTTCTTCCAGTGCTGCTGAGGTGTTCAGCAGGTTTGTCTCTTCTTGTCTTTGGAGGCACCTGCTGCCAGTCCCTGCTGTGATAGGATGCTGGCCACCTCTGTGGTGAACTGAGACCCAGGCTGTGCTGAGTGCTGGGGTGCCTCGGTGAGCTGAGAGGGTGCTCAGACAGCCAGGCTGCTCTGGTGGGTCTCAGGTGGGGATCTCAGGGACTGAAGGTCAGAGGACACGGTTGCAGACCAGTCCCTCTCTGTAATCCCATCCCTCTCTACTCCCACAGGACATTTGGGGCAGGAGCAGACACCTGGCAGAGTGGAGGCTGTGAGGAGGTGCTTGGGCACAGTGGACACCCTGGGTTGGTATTCTGCTCTGAAATGTGCTGAGTGGGAGCCTAAAACAGGGGGATGAAATGCAGAAGGACGTTCTCCTTCCCTCTGGGCTGGTGGCTCTGCTCTGTGCTGTGCCCTGCCCTGCACCCCCTGATGCCGTGTCCCTCGCACCCACCATGCCTGCTGTGCCAACAGTGATGCCTGCAGCACTTGTCTGGCTCATGGCTGGTCCCAGCAAGGAGGGACCAGCTGCTTTATGTTTAAGAGAGACCCAGAAAATATTGGGGCAGGCTACAGGGAAGGTCAAACAAACCATTTATTTTCAGGCAGAACGGTCAGATGTGAGTGTCTCTGTTTAGGAATCACATCCAGATGCTGAAGTTAAACATCTGGGCTTCACCTCTGTGTTTTGTCTGCGCCCCCCAAGCATGGTGCAGCCTTTGGAACCATCTGCTGAGGAGTTATCACCTCGTTCATCAGCTGCCCCTCACCTCTGGCGGGAGCTCCCACATTCCCTCTAATGTGCTGGGAAGGGCTGGGAGGAGTCAGGATTGCAGAGCTCCACTGCTGGTCACGCTCTGCCTGCCCCCTGCTCCACCCCACAGGCTGCTCTGCAGCTGCCACTGGTGCAATGTGTCTGAGGGCCTCAGCTCCACAGGCGTTTGGCCCTTTTCCTGAGCAGCAATGTGGGAGCACGTGCAGTAAAACTTGGAAGCAGTCCTTTCATGTCCTGGAGAAGATGAGAGCTTTTCACTCTCGAGGAAGGGCTGAGGGGCTGACAGAGGTTTTGCACAGCCCCAGGGAGTCAGATGGGCAGCTCTGAGCTACCAGCCCTGTGCCTGCAGGGCATCAGTCCTTTGGCGGAGGTTTGTGCGCTGGGCATCTCAACTCAGGCAGCTCATATCCTGCTGGACAACTCAGCTGGTACAAACAAATCCCTCAGCAGGAGCAGGCCCTGAAACCCTGCATGCAGCCTGTGCTGGAACAAAGCTGGCAGCGGGGCCACAGTGCAGGGTGGCATGGGAAACGTGGCCAGGGAAAACCTCTGCCAACTCAGCTCCAGCTCTTTCCTCTGGGCTGGAGGGTATGATGCTGGTGGGTACAGCCCACTGTTAGTGGGGTGGGTCTCAGCAGAGCTATTCCATGAGCAGAAGAAGCCAGAAGCTCTGAGGATGGCTCCAGAGAGCTGTTTGCCTTGGTGCTGGAGCTGGTGAGTCCTCTCACTTTGGCAGTGTGAGGGTTGAGGATGGTTTCTAGAGAGGGTCCAGGGCTGGATGCAAGCCTCTCTGTGTCGTTTCACCTGGCAAGGTTCAGGCTCTTTGGACAGGTTTACTGCACGAAGAGCTGCTGCCTTGCTCAACCAGACCTTGCTTGCCTTGGGTGATCTAACCCATGCAGTGGCATAAGTGATAGGTGGGATCTGCGCAGTAATATTTGAATAGTCCTTATCATAGAATCATAGACTCATAGAATCATAGAATCACAGAACATGCTAAATTGGAAGGGGCCCATCAAGATCATTGAGTCCAACTCCTGGCCCAAAGCAGGACACCCCAAGAATCCCAGCCGGTACCTGAGAGTGTTGTCCAAATGCTTTTGAACTCAGACATGTTTGGTGCTGTGACCACTTCCCTGGGAGTCTGCTCCAGTGCCTGAACAACGTCTGGATGAAAAACTTTTTCCAGATATCCAACCTAAATCTCCCCTGGCTCAGGTCCAGCCATTTCCTTGAGTCCTTCATGAGAGTGAAAAGATCGGAGCCTCCCCTGGGCTGCCCCTCAGGAGGATGTTGAAGAGCCCAAGGAGATCTCCCCTCAGTTTTTCTCTTCTCCAGGCTGAACACGCCAAGTGTCCTCAGCTGCTCCTCATATGGCCCCTCTAGACCCTTCCCCATCCTCGTGGTCTCCTTTGGATGCTCTCCAATGATTGAATGTCTTTTTAACATTGCACACAGGGTTTGAGGTGAGGCCACTCCAGTGCAGAGCAGAGTGGGACAGTCCCCTCCCTGGTCTGACTGGCGATGCTGGGCCTGGGCCCCCCAGGACAGGGATGGTGTAGTTGCAGTGT
>VZTX01024335.1:0-16084 GCA_013400915.1 Pardalotus punctatus
CCTCGGCGCTGCACCGGGCCCGGCGGCGAGCGGAGCCGCTCGCTGCTCCGGGGAGAGCCCGGGGAGAGGGGACATCCTCGGCACCACGGCCCCCTCACAGCCCCGACGGTCCTGGCGCTCCCCGCTGCCCGCCGGGGAGCCGGGCCAGGCCGGGGCTGCAGCGGAGGGCATAGGCCGCACTTGGAAAGGCACCTGGCTCGGCGGGACCCTGCGGCGGGAGCCAGGGTAGCCCGGGCGAGGTGATGGGGAAGAGCCGGGATCAGGCCTGGGCGGGGGTCCCGCCTCAGGAGGGGCCCGCAACCCCCGCGGGGTTCCCCGACCCTGCACCCCAGCCGAACCGTCCGCGTCCGCCGGCCTGCGGCCTGCCTTTGTGTGCGGGTCTCCCTGCGAGCTCTGGGACGAAGACAGGACTCCCCCACCTCCCCTGGTCGCCGCAGAGAGCCCCGAGCAGTGCCACAAGGCAGGCAGGAGCTGGGCGGCCACAACAAAGCGGCGGCGAGGCCAGGCCGTCGGGGCGGCCCGAAGGGAGGGTGCAAAGGGAGAGGCGCGCGCGGCCCCTCACAGCACCCGGCTGGAGCTCCTCTCCCTGCGGTACGGGCACCGCCTGCTCGGGGCTCCCACAGCCTCGCTGAACCCCCAGATCAGGAGCAGAACCCCCTCGGGAGAGTCTCCGAGTGCTATCGCGACTTACAGGGCTCTGCTGTCGCGATTACCAAGCCACACACACACGCCCTCAGCGCTGCTGGCGGGGCCGTCCTCCCTGTGCTCAGCTGCCCCTCACATCCGAACCGCGCCCAGGCCCCCCGTGCTACCCCCTGTACATAAGCCTGTCGCGACAGCTCCACCGCTGCCCACCGCGCTATATCGCGAGAGCACCGCCAGGCTCTGCCCTGCACCGCGACCCCCGAGCCCTGCGCACCCCTCCGCCCCATTCCGCGCCCGCGGACCATCCCTTACCCGAGCCGGGGGTCCCGGGCGGGCGCCGGGGCCCGCTCGCTCCCGCAGCGCCGGGCTCACAGGGACCCCGCCATGGGCCGGCGGGGCTGCGCGGGGCAGGGGTCTTATCGGGGTTTTCTTGAAAGTGAATTTAAACCCAAACTCACTCCCACCGTCACGTGGTGCCGAAATTGGGAACAGGAGCAGAATAAAAAGCAAAGTGGGGTCAACCTCGTAATGAACCTTTTCCCCACTCCTACCAAAAAAAAAAAAAAAAAAAGGAAACCAAAAAAAAAAAAAAAAAAAGGAAACCAAAAAAAAAAAAAAAAAAAGGAAACCAAAAAAAAAAAAAAAAAAAGGAAACCAAAAAAAAAAAAAAAAAAAGAAAAAAAGAGGACCCGGGCGGGCCCGGGGATGCGAGCTTGGGAGAGGCGAGCGGTTCCCGCAGGAGCCAGCGGGACGGGGCAGGTGAGACCGGGCCGCGGCGGGCCCCGACGGGGCCGGAGCGAGAGGGGACCGCGACCGTCCCGCCCCGCAGAGCCCGAGCAGCGGCCGAGACGGGCCGAAGGAGAAGGGCCTGAGGAGCCGTCCCGGCGAGGAGCAGCGAGAGGCCCGGCTCAGCCGGAGGCTCCCGCCAGCGCTGCTCCCGCCGCTAACCTGCCCCGCTCGGTTCCCCGCTGGTCCCGTGGTCTCTGAGCTCTCTCTGAGCTACGGGCCCGGCCCGTGCACCGGGCACCGCGCCCGCCTCTCGCTCCGTCCCGCCGCCGGTTCCCACCTGCGGGCCGGGATCTCCCCGGAGGCTACGGGGCCGGGGCGGCTGCCGAGGGCCGGGCTCCACGGCCAGGTGAATTGTGGTGTGACTGTGCAGCCGGTACCGGGGGCCCGGCTTTGTTTGGGTGAGTCTCCCTCCAGCCCTTCTTCCCGCGGCCGTGGCAAGGAGAGGAGGAACGCCGGCCGCCGCCTGAGCTTCCCGCCGTTAAATGCGGTTTTTTCCCCCTTGAACAGAAAAAAAAGGGCGCAGGGGGCAATTACAGGTGGGGAGTATTTAATTAAAGCAAAGCCAAAGACTCCCAGGCCTTCATGCAGCCTCAGACTTCCCCGTCGGTGCGTACGGGGATGCTGGAGCGGTGGGGTCGGGCCCATTCCCCGCCGTGCGGCCCCGGTTGAGTCCAGCCGTGCCCAGAGGCCGGACAGCACCTGCCCTCAGCGGGCTCCGGGATCGGTTCCTCCGGGGCTCGGCCGCCACCGGTTTCCTCATCCCCCGCTGACACCGAGGGTTCAAGCGTTCTCCTCGGACGGAGCCCCCGGCTGCGGCAGCTCCGTGCGCTTCCCGAAGGCTCCGGCAATTCACGGCGAGGCGAAACCAGCCCGACTGTCATCACCCGGCAGATAAACGGCCGGATCCCCGACGGCAGGGTGGCTCCTATTCACGGCTCATCAACGCCGAGCCAAGGGAGCAGTGGGAGGATAAGCCCCGCTTTCAGGGACCAGCGCTCCAAACCACTCATCACTGTCACCGAGCTCGCTCATGCCTTGGCCCTAAACACCGGCGGTTAATAAGAGTTTACTGTCGCTTTTCTCCAAAGTTACACTCAGTCCGCGGGCCGGGGAAACCCGAGTGGGATCCGTTCTGCGGGATGCTCCAGCGTTCTTCCAGCCGCCGCACCTTTCAGTGGCTCCTCTTCCCCCAAAGAAAAGCTGTTTTTCTTCCCCCCAAGAAAAGCTGCCAACCACGATGGAGCCGAGGGGAGAAGTGAGCCCCGAGCCCGCACCCGACGGAACCCCGCGGCTGGGAGGCCCCGACGGCGGCGGCTCAGAACCCCGTGAGAGGTGGAGGGCGGCGGGGGAAAAGTCAGGACCGAGCCTCGACCGCATGGGTTGGCATAGATTTACTGACTTGAGAGGGAACTCACCGGTTTACACTGCTGAGAAGGGTTTGAATGGATGAATACTGAGAAAAAGTTGCCGAATTTGGCCAGTAACAAGGCTGGAAGAATGGAAGGCTGATACTGAGTTATGCATGGACTCGGGAGGAATTACACAGCATCAGAGTCTTGCTTCTAAACAGCGACAGTGCCAAATTTCTAATAACTGTGTAATATGCTTATTTATACCATACAAGGACTTACAAACCTCATTGTGCATAGCAGCTGGGTCATATTTCTTTACCCTTCCATTCCTCAGGCTCTTTTGCCAAGAGACTGGTACCAAACACTTCTAGGCTGAAAGGAAAACACAAAATTTAATCGCAAAGAAACGATGACAAGGAAGCGTGGGTAAGATACGGGCTGACGTGCAGCCCTTTAATCTTAAGCATCTGCCTAAAATAGATGCACTAAGGGGGTATTGGAAATATGCACGTTTTGAAATGCAAGCGATTCTCTGCTTCTAAATCGTTCTGCCCAATTATCCAAATGTATTTCCCTGACCTGGGCACGTTTGTAGGCTCTAAGGCTTTGTTTTAAACTGTTAAGTAAATATTTTAACGAATGTTTTAAAACGTTGTAAACGAATGTGCTGCTCAGTCTCGCACCAAGCTCCGCTGGAACCGAGCAAATCAAACGAACAACTGTATTCCGATTTGTTTTTAAATATTTGGGGGGGTATTTGTTAATTTTATCCCAGCGTACCAAGTGTACTCACTCCTCAGAATTTCAAACAAAGCTGTGCGACATGCAGCCCAGCAATGTTAAACCTGTGTCCAGTAATAATTAAAATATGAATGAATATTCATCTATCTAAATTTTTTTTTAAAGTTAGCATATTTTAGAAATAAAAGCCAACAATTGTGGAATTGGTTTAATTTTTAAAACTAACTCTAATTTTGTCTAAATGCTCTGGATTTTTATTTTTGAATACACTCATTTATTATTTTTGAAAGTAGCATCTAAAAAACTAACATTTCAAATCCATTGCACATTTTTTAATGGAAGAGACTTTACCATGAGCTCAGCAAAGTCGTTGTAAGAATGAATAGTCCAGAGATCACTGCCCTGGTGAGTGTCAGACTGAGATAGTCCCCAGTGGTATTTCCCAGCCAAAGCTCTGATTTAACTTCAGTATATACATACATTAAAAAAAATAAAAATAAAAATTGCTGCATCTACAGCCCAATTACTTTTTTGTTTCTTAATGAAAAAAGCCCTAAATCTACAACATGCTGGAGGATGGGAGCTGGCAAATGGAGCCACCCTGGAATGGCAATGATGGTCTCAAAAATAAAAGGAGGACAAAGCCCAGCGCTCGGAGCGTTGTGATTTCTCTGCAGCCTGGCTGCAAGTGCCCAGCCCTGCTTCCTGCACCCTCCAAACTGTGCTGTGGGATGGGTTCTGAGCAGGACCTGCCATTGGCACGGGGTGGGAGCCGAGCAGGCGCTGCCATCCCTGCTGTGCCACTGAGAGCAGGGCAGCGGCTCCGCTCGCACCGCGCCGCGGTCACGGCCCCGCCGAGGCCTGCAGGACAGCCTGAGCGACAAGGGACTCGGGCAGCAGGGTGGCAGCCAGATGAGTGCATGGAGAGGGGACAGCAGCCCCAGGGCAGCTCAGTGTCCTGGGGAACCTTGGGAGAGTGGGAGGAGGACGTGGGGAAGCTCCTGGGTGAAGCTGCTCTGGAGCACTTGAGCAAAAAGGAGAGGCACATCCGTCCACCAAGCGACAACATGGCAAGTTGCTTCTCAGCGGGCAGCAAGAAAAGAGGACAGGCTTGTCTCCAGCCTTGCCTCAGAGCAAGAACCTGCCTTCAGGTACTGCAAACCCAGCCCAGCAGAACTTGCTGTGGCTCTGCACGGTGTCCTTGGCGTCATCCAGCTGTCACCGTGCAGGGGATGAGGGACTGAGAGAGTCCGGCCCAAAGTGATTGTTCAGTTTGTTCTGGAGATGAGGATGTTAGTGCTATGGGAAATCGCTGTCCTCCAGGGTAAACAGAGGAAAATGCTGGTCTGGGTGAGAAATTCCCAGCGGGAGGAATGAAGGCAGCCAGCTGCCAGCTCTGTCTCTGCCCTGGAGCTGGGTGTAGACCCTGCCCAATCGCCCAGTGTGGCACAGTGTGATGCTCTGCCACAGCAGCTAGGGTCAATGGGGCCAAATAACTGTGTTTAAACATCAGAGCCCCCCGAGGGGCCAGACCCCCGTGTGCAAGGCAGCACAGCAATACACAAGCATGTGCCAGTGGTGCCTGGCCTTGGGAGGGAGGCTGCAGCCCTAAATCCCGCTGCTCACCTCAGTGTCTCGGTGCTATTTAGACAAAAAACTTCATCTCCAGCCACTGGCAAAGCCAGCACCTCCCAGGCTGGCACAGGCAAGCCCTGCACCCCACCAGAGCCTGCAGCTCTTCATGGCCGGTCCCTTTCCACCACGGCGCTGCCCAGAGGGAATCTTTCCTCTTTCTCCCTCATCCAGGGCCAGCCCCACAGCGTGGCAGGGCTCAGAGCAGGGCTCAGCACCAGAGCCATGGGGACGGAACAGAAAACACTGAGCCAGGAGCAAACAGGGGCCCTGGGTGTTTAAACCCTTGCCAGATGCCTACGAGAGTTGTGTATCGCCCTCGCAGGGATCAGTCCTGATCCCGGATCAGGCACAAACATTCGTGCGGATGTGGAGCTGCCGGGGAGGAGACGGCACAAGGGGATGGAGGGAGGCGAGGTGAGAGGCAGATGGGAGCTGTGGGGATCTGGGGACCAGGAGTCTGGGGGAAAGGGGCCACCCTGGGGAAGGGTTTTGTTTCTGAGGGCAGCACGCACCACCAGCCAACCCCTGGGATGTGGCAGCTTGCTCCCTGCTCAGTCACATCTCTCCCATGGACGTCCCACTCCCAGGACACTGACGTGGAACACATTCTTTGTGCTGCAGAGGGTCAGGGACTAATTCTGTTCTCCATTTTGGGCATTTTCCTCCCTGCCCAGGGAGTGGGTTTGCTCTGAAAGCAGGGCTCAACCTTAAGGGTGCCTTTGCCCCCCCAGTAAAGGGATGAGAACTGCAAAAAGGCATCACATTCCCATTCCTGGGGAGGGTTCTCAACAGAAGCAAACAGGAAGGGAAACGATAGCCAACTGGGATGGGGCCCGGAAGCTGGGAATTTCCTCCTTGTGGGACATGACTTGCTGTGAGACCCCAAATTTGCTGCAGGTAGAACGAGGGAAACTGGAGAGAGGGGAGGGATGAAATGTTGGAGCAGCATCTGCCCCTGGCTCCAGCAAGGAGAGAAAGGATGGCTGAGATTCATTAAATAAAGAGACAGGAAAACCTTGCTTAAGGAGCTGTCTGGGAAAGGGGCCATTTCAGGCCTGCTGTATACAAGTGCCAGTGATTTGGGGCCAGAACAGACAATTGCTAGATTTTCCTCCAGGCTCCGCTGTGCAAGGAGCTGCTCTCAAGAAAAGCAGTTACAGAAAGTTGTGAGGAGCTTATTGGTGCTTTTCTGCCCGGGCTGAGAGGCTGAGCTGGCTCCTTCGGGAGAAGGGAAGGAAAAACATCCCCCAAATTAGGATTTTTTTCTCACACAACAGCTCAGAGCACTGACCTGGTGGTGCAGAGAGGCCGAGGCAGCTCCAGCTGGAGGAAGGGCACAAGCATCTTGCCATGCAGTGGGAACAGTGAGAGGGATGGAGAAGGGATTTCATGATCCTCTGGATCAGTCTGCACCTGTCATAAACCAACAGGGTGAAATTTGGGAGGAAGCAGGAGCAGTGGGGACAGCAGGATGTGCTTCCATAAGCTGGTCAAGGAGCTGGCCTGGATGCTTTAGGACATCCTCAAGGTCATTCCCCACCTCTCTCACATGATGTTCATCCTTTTCCATGCAGGTAAATGGCTGGAAAATGCTTTCCTGGGCTGGGAACATCGATCTGAGGAAGCATCTTGGCCAGTGGAGTCCAGCACTGGCCATGGAGCCTCGGGGACCGTGGGGACAGCAGGCACAGAGCCAGCAGCAGGATGGTCCTCTCTGATCCTGACACAGAGAAATCAGGAGCTGGGGTTCCCATCCCCTCTCTCCTGTTTTACCACGTTCCTGCTCTGGATTGAACCTAGAAAATGTAAAAAAAAATCAGTAAGAAATGCTGGCCAGTGCTTTCCATACCAGCATCCTTCACGTACAACACATTCTCAGCACCTCCAGCCAAGGAGAACGCTGTGGTTTTGCCTCCGTGCTGGTGCCACCGACAAAGTGCAGAAAAGCCTCAGAGCTCGAGATAAATGCCCTGAGCCAGATGAAATCAGCCGGGAACACCTGATCCTCATTCCCACAAGGTTATGGTTAGGGTTGCAAAACGAAGGAAGTGCTGCACTGGCATGCTGGCAGCAAATCAAAGCGAATGACATTAATTAAAGCATATGTTAGGAATAGGAAATTAAGCTAAAGCAACATTTCATCTGCTGCGTCTTCTCCGGGCACTTTAGAAAAGGTATAAGTTTACTGTAGAGAAAGAGAAATGAGGAGGCTGGTGCAGAGGATAGATGTGCGGGAAGTTAAAAGAATTAGAGGAGAGTTTTAAAAGCTTTAGACTATACACTCAAGGTCATGTTCACTCTCTGTATTTATTTTGAATTGTGAGTGAGGGGGAAGGCTGAGAGTGCTGGCTGGCACTGCAGGAGGACTCAGGCTAACACGGACCCAGCATCCTTGACAAGGGGGCTCAGCCCTGAAATTGGGACCCTCCACACTCCTCCCTGCACGGCCCCACCAGGCACTGATGGACCTGGGCACCCACTGGCAAAAATACATGTAATTTCCCAGTTTTGCTTTTCTCAGCCCCAGAACTTGCCAAAGGTGAGTGCATCATTCTGAGCACAGCTGGGAACAAGGGCACCCTGCAAGAGGGGAAACCGAGGCACAGCATGGTTAACAGCCTTGGGCACGGAGAAAGCGCAGGGCTGGGAGCACCAAGCCCCTGAGGAACCATGAGAAGCCCCCCAGGCTCTCTCCCCCAGGTCTGTCTCAGCCATGGGCCCTTCCTCCCGCTCCCACCCTCGGGTCTGGCAGCGATCCCGCAGTCCCGACCCATCGGGAGCATTTCTGGGGCTGCGCTGACTCAGACCCCCCGTGTCATCCCAGGTCACCCAGCTTTTCCCAGTCAGGGCCTCTTGCCTCGCTGTGCTGGGGCTGTGAGCGGGGCCAGCCCGTGGCCACTTCCACGTGGCCTCCGTGCCAGCCCACACCATGCACGTGGGTGCCGGACGGCAAAGGCCTCCCGTGTCCCCATGGGAAGGGGGGACATCCCCGCTGCCGGGCTGTGCCAGGAGCTGTGCCATGCAGTGTGGAGAGCACGGCAAGCTCTCCTGTGCTCCTCACCCCTCCTCAGCCTCCACCGTGCCCTGGGTGACCGTGGCACCCAAAGAGTGACCGTGGCACCCAAAGAGTGACCGTGGCACCCAAAGAGCGACAGGCAGAGCCAACGCTTGAGCAGCGAGCGCTGAGTGGAAGAACCGGGCAGCAGCCTGACCCTGGGCACTCTACCCTGCTCCCAAACCCTCTGCTGCCTTCCCTGGAGCCATAAATTGCTGGCCGGGGCCGGCGGCCCTCGCGCTGCCTCCCCACGGCGGTGTCTCCACGATGAGTTACGAGGAGCGAGCCAGGGCTTGGCTCCAGAGCCCCAACGCGACGAGGCAGCGCCGTTCCCTCCGCCCGCTCACGCCACGGCCCCTTTCCTCCGCTCCCACCCGGCCCACGCTGCTGCCCTGGAGGGGTTCTCCCCACGGGACCCCCGTGCTCCGTGGTTTTCCAAAAAAACCTGGCTGGGGCGCGGTGTTTACCCAGGGCGAGCGGGCAGATGGCTTGCTGACAGCTTCAGGAACACCTTGTAGCAGTTGCGGTGATTCCCGAGATCCGTTGCTTCCCATTTCAATTCACACATCATGATTTCTAAACCTCAGCTTGTACCTTCCCAGCGGAGCTCCCCACCTCCATCCTGGCTGCACGCGGTCGCTGCCGGCTCGGGAATGACGGGGAAGGGGATCCCGAGGTGGCAGCAGCCATCCTGTCCCTCACACCGCCTCCCTCAGTGGCCTGGGGCAGGTCCCTTGACCTGCCAAAGAAAGGGGCACAAGCAGCACAGAAATTGGTTTGAGGATGTAAGTACTTCTTAGGGATGAAGGATTCTTTTTCCATCCCCTTGTGCAGCTGAATAATGGCTGTAAATGTGTGGGCTGTGCGGACACGGGGTGGTGGGGTCTGAGGGTGCCATGTGAGGGTCTCTCCCACTCTGGGTGTGGAGCATCTCCACCTGGGATGAGTCCCTGCCATCAGGGGCGTGGGACGAGCCCCGAGCTGTCCCCACTGGGCTGTGGGAGCCCGGCCAGCCCTGGATGCCATTTGGGAGGAGCTCACAGAGGCAAAATGAAGCTGGGACCACGCTTGGCCGTGGTGGCTCCTAAAACCAGCGCAGATTTGGTCAGCAGGAGGCTCACACCCAGCTTCTCCACCTGGAATAGCTGCCAGCCCTTCCCTTCCCTCGAGGAATTGCTTTCTGGGCCTGGTGGGACCCCAGAGCCGCTTGTGGGGACCTTTGTGCTCCCACCGAATTCCCCAAGCAAGTGTGAACCAGAGCATCTCGCACTGGTGTGCTTTCCCTGCCCTCCCTGTGCTGCTGTGGTACGGTCTTGGCCTCAGGGTGACAAAAAGAGTATGTTTTTCCAATTAAAAGAGCCAAATGTGTTTTCCTGCCAGTATTTAGTCCAGCCTAACATGCAATGTCTACATTTTAACCTTGAAGAAGCCTCTAGAGGCACTGCAAAATAAATCAATACTGGCCCACGTGCTGGAAAACAGAACCAATAAATAACTTCAGAGCAGCTTTTCTGTTTACCCTGTGAAATTCCCACTCTTGGCCGTGTGCTTCAAAACAGCGTCTCAAAATAAAATAGAAAAGAAAAACAACCCCGTGAACCCTTCATTAGTGGCGCAGCGTGAGGCTCTGCAGCCAGGCAGAGCTGGTTTCGGGTTGCAGGTGCAGGGCCAATTCTCCACTGACCTCTGGGCTGGGATTTGGGATTGAGGTTGCCTGTGCAGTGGTTTAAAAATATTAAATAAAAACATTCAGAAAAATAAAATATATGTATATACCCTGGATGGGTTCTTACGGCGTGGGAGGTGCTGGAGGAAAACAAGCACCTGGGTGCTTAGATATGTAAATATGAGTATTCCCTGCTTCCTGAGCCTGATCCACAGCTCCAGGTGCTGCACCCAGCACCCCTGAGCCTATCCCAGGCATGTGGATTGCACCCCACCAGCAGCCCGAGGTTTTTACCTGGTGTCATTGCTGTGTCCCCAAATGATGGGGGACAACCGTGGCCCTCAGCCTTCTCCCCCTGCTCTTCCCACATCACCCGGTTTGGGGCCAGCCAGGGATTCACCAGCGATTCCTCCTCCCTGATGATAATAAATGTGTCTTTAGCATAAATAAGATTTACAGGAGCTATTAAAAGGCAACTTGAAGGCATTTTTCTGCATCCTGCTGAGGCAGGGTCGCATGTGGGAGGCAGGTGGGTCTGTAAGACTGGGCACGGGTGTGTGGGGACACACAGGGATGTACCCAGGGACAACCCACCTGGCTCCAAGGGGGCAAATTGAAGCGATTTTCCTCGCGTCTGTCTGTTCGTGCTCGCCTCCCCCGGGGCTCGCCGTTGTCAGGGCTCATTGTGCAGGCAGGACAGCTCTATTTCTCACGCCCTTAACGACAGGGAAAACTCGCAGCCGTGATGGGCAGGGCTGAGCCGCACGATCCGGCCGGCAGAACCAGCCCTGCGGCACGGGTAACCCGCTGGAAAAGCATCGGGGAGAAGGAAGCAGGAGGGTTTTATACGTGGAGATTGGAGAGCAAAATCCCTGCTGTCCCATCCCCACTCGGAGCTGCTCCTCCTGGAGTGGGATTTGTGTTTCCTGAGGGGCAGAAGTGGCTGTCACCTCTCTGGGCTGGGCTCTGACCGCATCCCCACAGCTCCAAATCTCCTTCCCTGAGAGCGAGCAGGGAGGAGCAGGACCAGGAGTTAATCATGGGAAAAACCAGGGCAGCCATTTACAGCTTCACATTGTTTGTCATCCACCCCTGTGGCCGATATTTCAATTCTCACCGAGGCACTGGAAGCGTCGGAGCTCTCGGGAAGCAGCAGACTCGAGACCAACCCCCAAAAAGCTTCAAGATCCACCAGGAGAAGGTGCTGAGCACCTGAAATCACAGCACTGCATCCACCTGCCCAGATTTACCCCAAAGCCAAGGTCACCAGGACATCATGGCCCTGCTGGAGCACGGAGCAGGAGGAGACATTCCCACCATGGATAGAAAAGTGGGAAAACTTCAGGCTCTTGCATCCCTGTCCCCTCAGTGACCATGACAGAGGATCTGTGCACGGGGATTTGTGTGAGCCCACGGCTCTGGGCTCTGCTGACAGAGGTCTCCGTGCCAAGCTGCATCTCCAGGAGTTCTGTGGGAAGTGGGATGGAGGCAGTGTTGGTTTTTTACAGCTGGACACCGGACGAGAAGCGCAGGGGAAAAGGGATGTACAAACCTGCAGCTCACACGAGCTGAACCCCAGACCCATCCCAGAGCGCAGCTCACACGATGCACAGCCCTGTTCAGCTTCGGTGCCACTGCTGCAGGTCCTGGTGGCACCACTGCCACCCCCTGCCCCTGGCCCTGTCCTGGGCAGTGAGGGGAGAGGGCACGACCTCACCGTGCCACGGGCAGGGTGTGTCACACTGGCAAAAACATGCCGAGGATATAAACCGGGCAGATTTAGCGGCTGCAGGGCCTTCTGTTCTTCCTTACATCTCTGGACCATTTCCCCACCCCTTAAATGCTTTACATTATTTATTACATTTCATTTAACCCCAGCCACGTCCTCCAAATAAAATTTATTTTGCAGCTGTCATTCAGGTTTACTCCGGCCTTAACCTCGTAATCCTATTGATTCCCTCATTATTCTCGGAGCGCGGGATTGATTTCATGCCTTCTGTGTTATGGAGAAGCCTTTGCTCATTAATCTCGCACACATTTACAAACAGTTGATCCTGCTCATTCATTATTTTCTCATTCCCTGCACGGTCTGACTCACGAAGTTCTCAGCTTCTCTGCTTTGCCTCCTACTTTTGGGGTGTGGATGGAGAGGGAATAGGATCCCTCTGCTAAAGGGCATCTGCTCTCCCAGAGAATCCCCAGAAAATCCCCCAGACTCACCTTTGGGACACGCAGGACTGCATCCCGAGCTGGAAAGGCCACTGCAACCAACTGGGCTGGGAAAAACAGGGGACCTGAACAAATCCAGCTTGGAAAGATCTCCGGATGAACGTCCTGCACACACCAAGGAGCACCCCAGAGCCAGCTCAGGACCCTACAGGGACACTGGACTGGTACAAGCAGTACCTGGTGCTGGAGTTTGCTGGTGAACACACGTGTGCACGCCTCCAAACACACCAGCAGTGTGTTTATAGAGAGATTAATCATCCTGAGCATTTAATAGAGCCCCATCGCAGTGCACAGCCCTGTACAGTGTGTGGAGGAAGACATGACCCCTGTCATAGAGGCTTAGAATAAAAAATAGGCAGACACTACAGTTCAGACACGTAATAAATCCCCCAGAAGGGCCAATCTCAAATATTTCAGCTCTTTCCCCCCTCCCTGCTGTAATATATAATTGTCTTTGTTGGATCAATACAGAGGGGCTTTGTGGAAGGAGCCTGTTTTAAGGGAAGATTAATGTAGTGAATTATACATGCAGCTAGGAAGAATTCTAATATTCAGCTTCCAGGAGGAGGAGGAAGGTCTGTGGGATCAAATCCTCCTTCCAGGATGGGAACACGGTGCCTGGTGATCAGAGACCTGCTCCTGTGGGATGATGGCTGGTATCCCTTCCTGAAGGGATAAATGGATGTGGCCAGGGTGAGAGGATTCCATGAGTGCTGTGATCCCAGCACAGCCCAAACCTGGGAGTCTGGGATACATCCCTCAACCCCAGCCGGGCTTTGGGGCAGGTTTTGTCACCCCACATCTGCCCCCAAGGCCACGCACCACCTCACCCTGCAGCAGGAGGATCCAGAGGGATCTTTGTCACTAAACACCTTTTTTTAACCCACAGCAGAGCCCTGCCATCCTTCCCCTGGCTCCACGGCCACGCGCTGCTGGGAGCATCCTGCACAAAGGAACACCCCTAATCTCATTAATGTGTAATGACACGGGCTCTGGGGAGCAGCCCCGGGCTGGCCGAGCCTCACCAGCAAGGTGTGCATCGTGCGAAGCACAGGGCTATCATATGGAATAAATTTAACTGAATCAAGTTTTGATTAAATGCCATAAACATGATTGATTTGGTTACATACCCTCTGTATGACGGTCGGTTTAATTTATTTTTTCATTCTGAGAAGGGATGTTGCATTGATCCCAAACATTAGCTTTGACTGCCACCATAAATTCCCGTTTTAGGGCGACCTGCAGCAGCCTTATTAATATTTTTACACTTACCCAGCAGTTGCCAGGGTTAACCCTTCAACAACGTGCCCAAATTGTGCAGTGCTGTGGGGGCAGAGGGGTGACCTGAACCAGAACCAGCCAGCACAGGAAAGTCACCCCTTTTAATGCCACCACTCCAAAGCCACCAACCCTCCTCAACCTGCTCCCTGGACCCCTCAGGGCCAGGGGGATCAGCAAAAACCCCAAATCAGCATCTCCACGAGCCCTTTGGCAGTGGAATTGTGCCCCAGAGCGTGTCCAGAGCGGGCTGTTTGCTATCTGAAATCCCACAAAACCCAGCACACCTCTCACCCTCCTCACCGCTTCGCTCCAACACTGCCACAGATTTCCTCACAACAGCTTCTATATCTTCCTTTTTATCAAGGAGGGGGGAGAAAACTGCCCAGATATTTTTTATATTACTAATAAATTGGGAGAATGCTTTATGTTTTCAATATATTTTCAATTTACTGCCATGGTCAGTATCTTGGTTGCTATGTGTATTTTATAAGCAACGTCAATGATAACCAGATTTAGCTGTTGGTTTCTCCATGAATATTGTGTTATCCACCAAAAGTGATCTCTGGTAACACAGTGCCATTAAAAATAATGCTGAAAAGAGTCAGGGAAACACCAAAAGCAAAAAGAATAAATCACTTCCAAGCACGTCTTGGAGATACTGGAATTTTTGAGGGTTTGTTTGGAAGATAAGTTGATTTTTAACACATATTTTGGACAGATCCTGCAATCCCAGTACCCACAAAATGCTGAAGAGACACATGAGCTCATTGCAGGCTCTCCCTGCCCAAAGGAGAAAGGTTTTTATGCACTTGAACTCCAGACAGTGACAAAAGACACTTTGAGCCTGTCCAGGTCCTGTGGGGACTCTCAGAGCACCCAAGTCCAGCAGCTGGACCCTACTTTATATCATTCCTATCTCCTGTGTAGTTTTATAGCATTCCTTTCAGAAAATCCCAGAATGGTTTGGATTGAAAGGGACCTCAAAACTCCTCTCATTCCACCCCCTTCCACTGTCCCACCTGCTCCAAGCCCCATCCAGGAAATGTCCACGAGGGTATCTCTGAACACTGAATTATTCAACAGGAATCTGTCTGCTGCCATCTCCCCAACCCAATTAACCTCTGTGCTTCATTGCCAAGCACATTCCCCCTATTTTCATATAACACTGGGATCTGGGAGCGGGGTCGGTGATTCTTAGGGAGAAATCAGATGCAGGGAGGATTTTATTTAGGATTAAGGTTTTTTTCCTGCAAGAATGGAGTGACCTGAGCTCATGGAGCAGATCCCCTTCCTTCTTTCTGGAGGAGAACAGCACAAATCCACTTAAACTCACCCAGACCCACACATCCCCAGCAGGCCAATTTTGGCCTCGTCCAGGCAGATCTCTCACTCACCTCAGCTCTCTTTTATGAGCCGGACGGTTTGTTCTCACTGAAGTCATGTCCATCTTTCCAGGGTGCCCTGCAGTCAGGGAGATGAAGGGGAAACATCCAAATCACTCAGCAAATGACCCAGCACAGGCTGAACCGCCACAGCTCCGTGGCATTTCAAATCCCATCAGTCCTCGGCTCTCCCCAGCCAGCACCTGCAGTGGGGCTGTAGCCCTTTAATTAATGAATTAATGAATGCTCTGAGGTGAATTCACAAATTAATGAGTGCCAAGCTTCCCAGGGCGCTGCAAACACGACACAGGAGATAAATCATCACATCACCAGCTACACAAACCAGCACAAGGCCATGGCAGCACGAGGGGTTTGTCTCCCTTCACCCTTGGCAGAAGCTGGAAAAGCCTCAGCTCAACAGCAGCAAGAGTATTTTCCCATGATATGCTGGCTTTCTTACTCTGAAAAAAAAAAAAAAAGGAATTATTTAAAGGTTTCCATAGCCCCTTTTCATCTAATATTTAACGTGTGAGAGTTTCTGCGTGCCCAGGTTAGGTAAACATTAGAGAAGATTGTTTATAGAAATTATATACAGAGCGGTGCTGGTTTAATTTATCAAAAAAAAAGGTTTTGTTGAAATAAATTCATTTTACAGTGGGACCCACTTAAACCTGTGAAAGGAGTGACCTCGCTGCAGTGAACCTGTTTGTGCCTCACCTCAGCTCGGGCAGCACCACGATACCATCTCCCAGTGTAAATATTCCCTGCTCTCCCGGAGTGCGGCACAAACCGTGCCAAGGAGAGGCGTGGATGTGGAGCCAGCAGGTGGCCTCGGAGCTCACAGGGGAATTTGGCCACCGCTACAAGGCTTTAATGCGGCATCCACCCCAGATCGTGAGCTGGGAGCATGGCAGTGCGATCCTAGAGCTGCTCTGGGATGCTGCGGGAGAAATGCAGCTCTCAGCAAGGAGAAGGGATGGGGAAAACCCTGAGAAGAGATGGGGAGAACCCTGGGAATGGATGGAGAGAACCCTGAGAAAGGAAGGGGAAAACCCTGAGAAGGATGGGGAGAACACTGAGAATGGATGGGGAGAACCCTGAGAGGGATGGGGAGAACCCTGAGAAGAGAGGGGGAGAACCTTGAGAATGGAGGGGGGAACCCTGAGAAGGGATGAGGAGAACCCTGAGAAGGGATGAGGAAAAACCTGGGAATGAATGAGGAAAAACCTGAGAAGGAATGGGGAGAACCCTGAGAAGGGAAGGGGAGAACCCTGAGAAGGGANGAGAACCCTGAGAAGAGATGGGGAGA
>VZTX01024336.1:0-23449 GCA_013400915.1 Pardalotus punctatus
CCTCCCCTGCCCCGCGCACCTCCTCTGCCCCGCACGTCCCCTGCCCGCAGAGCCGGGGGCTGGGACAGCTCTGCACAAAAAGGGGCTGTGCAGCAGCACACAGGGGCTTTCAGTGCCCAGCAGGGCTCGAGCAGGCTCGGCCAGCACTGCCCGAGCCTTGGTGGGAGGGAAGGGGTCCCGAGGCCAGTCCAGCTCCCGGAATCGCCAGCCTCAGCTCTCCTACCATCCCCTGGAGCTGCAGGCACACAATCTCACCGCGAGCCCTTTCAGGGCAACACCAAATTCCCTAAATTCTCCAACTCTCTAAAAAGTAGCTTTTTCCCATCGAAGCCTTCAACATCCCTTGATTGCTCCTGCAATAATCCAGGAATTCAAATAACAATTCAGTAGTTGTGTTTTGAAAATAACCTACAGAAAAACACCACACGCAAACAAAACAAAAGTCCAAAATCCCCACCCGAACACGGCCTTCTCTGTCAGGGCAGATCTTCAGTTAGTAAATCAAAGTTCTGCTCCTCAGTAAAGAATTGAGTTAAAACCAGAAAAATGCTTGGATGGAGTCAATTGATTTTCTTTTCTTCCATCCAACTCTTTTATAGGCAGCAGTGGTGGGAGAAAGAGAAGAAATAAAGATTTCCCTGGTCCTGCCAGGTGGCCTGCCAGGCTCTTGCCCCACCTCGCTGGCAATGGCTCTGCATGGGAGCCTCGGGGCCCTCGGTCACTTCAGATTTGTGCCTGTTCTGGAACAGGGTGGCTTTTCTCAATCAAATACACCAAACCTTTTGGGGTAGTTTATGAAACAAAATCACTATAGATCACTTTGCCAGCTAGAAGCCCACAGATTTAAGGCCAAATGATATTTATTAGGGAAGACGCTTTCCTGATTTTGTTAAATAGGAGATCTC
This sequence comes from Pardalotus punctatus, assembly GCA_013400915.1. Lineage (NCBI taxonomy): Eukaryota > Metazoa > Chordata > Aves > Passeriformes > Pardalotidae > Pardalotus > Pardalotus punctatus. The sequence continues at coordinate 906 of VZTX01024336.1, forward strand.
TGTACTGGAAGGGGTGAGGTGTGCCCTGGCTGAGAAAGGACCTGGCTCTGGGGCTGATGAAATCATCTCTTCCACACCCTCAGCTCATGGCAGCACACAACTGAACAACAAGAAAAGTGATGAATGTTCAAGTCAAAGACAGAATATTACCTTTTTAACCAGCTCTGCAGGATGTCCCACCACAAGACATGTGTGAGATTCAAAATAAATGTACTCCAATTCGAATGCAGTTTTATCCCTAAAGAGAAGTTCTGCCGGTTGATATAGCTGGTGCAGCCTGAACTGAACAGTCTAATGGAAGCAGCTCTCTGGAGTCCCTGACGATTAGTGGAGACAAATTATAATGTGCACATCAGTGGCATAATTGCGCAGCAACCCAAGAAGCAAAGAACAGGAAGTTTCATGTTTTGTTGCTAACTAAAAATCTTAAAAAATAACAGTTGCAAAAAAGTTTAGGCAGCAGATTACTGCACTTGGCTTGTTTCTAGATGCAAGATTAGGCAATGAGAATTTCCAGGAGCAGCTGCCAAGGCTGCTGGAGCTGCTTCAAGGATGGTGCTTTCTCCCCTTGGCCCAAACATGGATAGGCCAGGGCTGGAGAGCAAGAGAACTTCTACAGCACTTATGCAATCAGTGCTTGCATGGTAGTTATTTATTTACATTCATGTTCAGAAACATAAGACAGGATTATAAAAGTGCAATGACATTGCAGGTGTTTTTTCACCAACCCTAAAGCACATTTTTCAATCCTGATGTTTATATGCATGGCTGGTGAGACAGAGAGATTAGAATTAATTCCTCACGTGTGCCTATTTAAAATCTACAGGTAGTATCAGTCCACCACTCCAAATTCCAAGGTGTCTTGGGGGGCAGACAAATGCTGGAGAGCACTTACTGTCAAAGGGACATGTGCAGGACTGGCCTCCTGCTGCTCCAGTGCAATTCCTCACGCCCATGTGAGCACGGGCCACTGCTGCCAGCAGCAAACCTGCCAGCTGCCTTCTTCCCTTCAGCTTCTTCTGGGCAACTTTGGCTTCGCTTTCCAGAAGTACTCTGCAGAATGTGAATGTACAGAATCGATGTACATTTATAACAATGAGCTCATTTGTGCTACCATGGAATGTATCTATGGCTGACAGGTTAAGTGTTTATAAATCTGATGATCCCTTAACTGCACACTGGTACTCTGGTGCTCTCCGTTCATTCCCATCAGACATTTCGGGGGGGGTTATGAAAGAAAGTCTGTTAAGTGCACCAAACAGGAAGCCATGACAGAAAAATCCTTCCTCTTTAGCAGGAATAACAGAAGCCTCCATCATGAGAAGAGTGTTTTGCCTTACCTCTGAGGTGAAAGGACTAAACACTAAAGCTACTGTGTTCTCTATCTACCTTCAAATTCTCTGCCTGTTTCCAGCTCATCCCACTGGTATCAGTGGTAACTGAGCTCACTAACTCTCCTGATTTTGTTAAATGTTTTTATGACCTTTCCTGAAATATGAAGTTAAGGAAATGCTGCAGCCATTTTTACTTCTAGAGAAATCAAAGACTTGACAATGGAGGAAGGAAACTTAATAATTAACACAGCTCCATGAAGCTTTTGTGCAGTGAACTCCATATATTTGGCATGTAGTATACTAAGTCTGTATTTTCTCTTGTGGGAGTCCAGAACACTATGAACATAGTGTGTCAGATGCAGTAAAATAAAAAAAGTTGGTTCCATTTGCTGTGATTACAGAGCTGCTAGGAAGACATCCTGATTCCACAAGGCCTGTCAGTCACTGGTTCCAAAATTCTGCCAGAAATCGCATGCAGAAACCCAAGGGGTGCAGAGGTCACACATTTACTGCACTCTCAAAATTCCTCTATTCTGAAATTCTCTGCTTTCATGTGTGGAAGCACTAATACTAGCCCAGCTTATTTGTGCTGATCTAAACAATCTTTATGGGATTTACACCAGAGCATCAATATAAATGGTCACCTAATTGAAGCCCAGTTCAGCCTCCTCCTGTGACTGATGGAAAGCAACAACCAGACTTAATTCTCCAGCCTTTTCCATCTTATATTGATTCAACTCTTCTGACTTCAATACTTTAACCAGCCTATATTGTTTAGTATCTCTTATAACGTAAGGAGATGTCCCAGTTCTGCCTGCATTGTACAAGACCCAGCGATGTTGTGCCTCATCACCAGGTTTGAGCTCTACATGAAATGAAACAACGGCAGAATTCTGCTGGTAGCTGGATGTGTTGGTAGTGAAGTTCACCAGGACAGATGGGCTGTCTGGTGGAGAGATGGTCCTCTGCACAGTGCTTTGCAGGTTCATGTTTCAGCAATATCCAGCTTCACATAGTGACTTCCACAGTAAGACTCAGTTGAGTGCATAGGTAGCTTCTATTTTTCAAACAGTGCATCTTCAAATGAATAATTTAATAAATACATTTAGATTTTAGTTAAGTTTTTTTGTCATTGGACAAATATCTGATGTTTTTTAGTGGTTTAACTGAACTGGATTTCTACCGTAAACCAGGATGAACTCTTTTGCAGTGCTATTCAAACAAAGCATCAGAGGTATTAATCTGACCCTTCTAAAAATATTGGAAAACACTTCATATAACTTCAATGCATTGCATAAAAAAATTGCAGTTTTCTTCAGTTTCATTGACAAGAAAATGACAATTTTTTACAAACTGAGTAATCTTGATAGACACAGAGTAATCTGATGCAGACATAAGACCACTTTTGTCCTTTCAGCAGCTCACCCATAATTTACAGTTGTATTTCTGCAAGTTTAGTTAGATTGATTTGAATTTTTTTGTCCCAAGCCCTGGGTTTAGACTCAGGAAATATGCGTTTAGGTGAAAGAAAACCTGCTTTCCATCCTCTCCTAATGAGGGTAACATCACCTTACTTCGTGGGACTTCAGCAAGAACAAAGTCCTCAAGCCCCAGAGCATTCCTGGCTGTTCACCCCGAGGAAGCCTCTCCTGGCTCGGTGCCACACCTGCACTCGGACATGGAAAACCTGAGCCCCTGCCGCCAGTTCTGCTGGTGACACCGGAGCATAGTGGGTCTGACAGATATCAGCAGAAGACATAAAAGGTAGTATCAATTACTTTACAAAGACATAGCACCAGCCAAAATATTCACATTTCCACAGTCTGTGACTACAACTGTTACTACAGCAATTACATTTCTCTAGAAGTGTTCATTTTACACTCACAAATGCTCACTTTAAACTGCATGACCTAACTTAAATCTGCATTTTCCAAGAGCATTATTCCTACTTTTCCCATATGCATTGATACTTAAAGCCAAATTTACAAAGGTATTTAGGGACTTAAAAGTAATAACTGATACTTTAGCAGGTAGCTCAACACCAACAAAACAGGCATGGGAGTTGTACTTCTATGTCATTAAGTACTTTTCCTAAATCTTTACATGTCTGTGTATCATAATCCACTCTGAAACAGATCTAACACATATGCTTGTGCAGAAATGTTCTTTGCAAAGCAAAATTTTCACTACAGATGCACCACTGCAGAGCAGCTTTGAACCTCAGAATAAAAATCACTCCTAAACTTAGAATAAAAAAATGTCTCTTTGGGAATATTGTGCAACTGTCCATATTTAACAATGCACAGGGGTAAAAATTACCTTTTCCTTAAAACTGGATACGCACTAAACTTAGTGGCAGCAAAGATTATCAAGCTTGTGCTAGAGCCTCACACAGGACATGTGAAGGTTCTCTGCAAGATCCCCAAAGGCTTCTCTGCAACAGAGATTGTTATTCTGGTGTTTTCCCCAAAACTGGGCTGTAAAGCCATCCCAGAAGAATGGTTACAAACCAACTCTACAAAGCAATCTGCGCTTCATGGTAACTGCTCTTTATCATTTTCCAATCAACACTAGTTGGCTTCTAATTGATTTTATATTATGTCCCTTACCAGAAGTAAGAGTATTGTGTTTACTAGGGCAGCACAAAGAGGGCAGGCCTATTCTTACTGCTGTATTTAATGCTGCTGCTAATCATGGAGATTAGACTGAAACAATTACAACAGCTAATTAAAGAACAATGCGGTTTTTGGCATCTTTTCTCAGACAGCACTATTGGGAATTCCTAACTCAGGCAAAGCAGGGATAATTAAAAATCAAGCTCTGGTTTCCCCTGCACTGGCAGCTGGATCACGCTGATTAAACTGCAAATAAAACACATGAAACCAACACTTTGTAGTGTATCCAATTTCACTTAAAAGGGTCTTTAAAGCTGAATCATAAACAGAGAAACAGTGCACAACAAATTATTTAGCTGAAGCTGGATATAGTCTTCACTGTGGTTGCTTCCCAGCTCACTGTCTCTTACACAGCGCAGGGGACAGCAGTTACTGGAGAGCCTGGTGAGCCACTTCAGTCATCCATGGCCCTTCCAAAGGCAGCACTGCTCAGAACACCACACTGGAAGTGAGCCCAAACACCAGCATAAAAACTTGGAAGACCCCTGTGGAAAATGCAGCGTTGGCCCCAAGGACACCTCGGTCATTACTGAGGAGTAAGACAGGGCTCAGACCCCTCACTGGAACCGTTGCTGAAGAGAGCTGTTGTGTGACAGCTACCAGCTCAAGACAAACTTGCAGCTGCCCAGTCAGTGCAGAAATGCAAGCAGAATTAAGCCATGTCCAAGGTTATCTGACACCACCTACAGAAGAGCAGTCAGAGCATCCCTCGTCCTGCTCAGATCTCAGCAGCACCTGGGCTCAACATGCACTTACCCAGAGAGACTCACACAGCTTCACTTCATCATGATGCTAATAAAAATAACAATGTTTACTCTTGGCTAGCGTTTGCCTGTATACTTGTGAGTCACACAAGAACAGTAAGAACACAAACAAACCCAAAGAATAAGACATGAAAGGTGATGCAAAAATACTGAATTACTTGCCTTAAGCTTGTTTGGGTGTTTAAAAATCTGCCTGAAGGTTGTTACTGTGCTCTCTGAACAAGTACTGAATGCTTTGTTAAATAAGAAGGGGATCCCACTAAAAATTTTTAACTAATGCCATGAAATCTAGTATTTATGCAGCTCTGTGGAGAAACATCAGTATTAACTCGTTTTCACTGATCCTACTAACTGGGCATACCTCATATAAATTTGATACTGGTACAGATCAGCTACACCGAGACTGTAAACCAGCAAGAGAGCCACATTCCTTCAGAAGCCCAACTGTTTTTAGCTTAATATATTAAGTAAATATAGTTAACAGCAACAAGTAATAATAAAAAAGCAGGGAGGCTGCACTTGGCACCCGCAATACTTGCACTAAAGGAAAGTGCTTAAGGGACAGGGTGCTGATGCCAGATGATGCAGAGGAAGGGATATAACAAAGAGGAAGTTTTCTAAGAGCAGGCCCTTTCAAGTTTTTGGTAAACATTTGAGAGTTTGGGCTACAGGACAGAAAATCTGCTAGAGAAAAGAATTAGAGACCAAAAGGAGAAATACACAAATACACATGCTTTCTATCTACCTACATACGGTGCACGGATGACACAGCAGTCCTGCCTTAGCCACATGTCATGGGAACAGTTTGGAAGGGTGGCTCAGAGCTAATGAAGAATAAAATTATGCTAAAGGTCCTCGTGGAAAAAGCCCAGTTATCTCAGTAGTACTTCAGAGGAAACACTCCAGTGCTCAAGAAACAGCAGCCTGGGCACGTCGGTGTTCCGGACATTGCGCTGGCTTTTGTTGGAGAACGGCAGCGCAGGGACAGCGGGGAGCAGCTCCTGAGAGCCCTGCCCTACCCTGGGCCACCAGGGAAGCAGCGTGGCCGTGCAGAGCACACTGCCAGCACAGCTCTCTGCTGCCCAGGTGCCAGCTCTGCCCACACAGCTACACGGGCAACAGCCACAGCCCTACCCCAGCTCAGAGGATGACTTGGGTGACATTTTCAAAGCTTGCAGAGGATGTTCAGACCCTGAACTCTGGAGACCTCAGACATTCCACTGAGGCTTCACATCTATGTCACCCAGAGTCAGCCTGAACTGCCACCTTTTATTCTCTTCATTCGCTCAGACACAGTAATTTTTGCATCTAGCTCCATTTCATGAACCTTATTTACCTATGACAAACTTACAAAATAATTTTAGCAGCCTGCACTGCCTAGAAATCAACAGCAGCAAGCAGTAAAAGAAGACATCACCCTTACAAAGGGCCGCAAGAAGTGTCTGTCAAACACCAGTAGAGGAGAAAAGAACCAAAAGCCAATTAAATAAACTTAGTGGCCTGGCTGGCGACGCACAGTGTGCTCTTGAAGATTTCTCCTCCACCTGATCAAACAGTGACTGATAATGACTCTGCTGATTCCTTTTTGTCCACTTCCTCGCTTAGATGCACATATGCTTTATTATAGGGACACAAAATACTCTTTATTTTAAGCTATTTGTTATTTCCTATTACTTTTGTTAGTCTCTGGTAACACATAACAAGTTTATATTGGAAAAGCAGCTTTCATATTTTTCTTTGAAATTACAAGTTTGTTTTCAATCCCTGAGATGGTATCTCACGCTTAAATGAAATTTTGGCAAAGAAAAGTAAAGCATTTCACAGCTATCCTTCTACATCTAGTATCATTATGCCTTTATATACCTGTGTAAAAGCAAGCTATGCAAATTTTCCTAAAAATAATGATGCTAGTGTAATTGTTCTTTCTGGGCTATGTTCCAAAACCAATTTTAAACTTGAAAAAACTATGAAAGTGGGATAGCTGGAAAAAAAAATACTTCATTTTTTACTTAATAATAAATGCTTGAAAGGATCACAGAATTTTATAAGGTCATATGTAACACCAGTTATGACACCACAGCAATGCATTATTCAGTGCCAGCAAAGAATATAAATCCTTGTAATGTACATGGGTAAAATGTGGTTTAATTCTTATTATCCTTTGGCTTTGACTCAAAGTTCCTGCTGAGCATTACAATGTTTAGACGATGCAAATTCCCTGAGATGCTTTAATTAAACCTGCAATGTAAGACTTTGCCTCTGGCTGTTGGTCACAGTACCTGGCACTTCCATTTCCAGAGGCACCGCTCCCCAGCCCCCAGTGCCCAGTGAAATGGGCATTTCTGGCACTGCTCAAGCTGGGGCACACTGCTGCTTTGGGCCGACATTCCATCTTCCTTACTGCATGGGTGAGGTTCAGCACAAAATCGTGACAACTAGGAGACAGAAAATTCCTGCTCTAACCTTTCCTTTTTTAACAAGGAATTTCTCTGGGGGAAGGCATGGATGTTTTGGACCACGAGTTTGCAGCACACATGCTATTTCTGTCAATCGCATGCGCTTCCACTACGCTCCAAACACTGGTAAAGAGAAGTCCCCTGGAATTTGTGTTACCCGGTGACTGCCATAATTCACTCCTGCTCAGCAGCAGGTCCGAAGGGAGAACCCCTGAACCTCCAGGACTTCTCTGCTATGTGCAGGCAGAACACAGCACTGTGCTTGAGGAGTATCTTTGATGAAAATAGCAAAAGATCTGCTTTTGGTTTGAAGTGAAAAAGCACCTCAAATCTCTAAACCCTTTAACTGCTCAGAAAAGCTTTTCCTGCTCAGCTCTACGGGATGCTCATTCACAGGCAAGGACAGCTGGATGCCTTCAAGCACTCTGGCAAACACCCTTCAGCATTTTTAGGAATTTCACTCTATCTTTGCACAGTGTTTGCACTGCTGTGATTGTGACCAGCCTAACGGCTCCCTCTTTGTGCTGAATGCTGAAGCAGGCATTTTAAATGCAGTTGTTCACACGTGTTGACTCAAAGTGCACACATTCTGAAATTTCACTCCCTTTCAGCATTACTGCCAATAAATAATTAAAAAGCCTATTAAGACAGCAAAAGCCAATTCACTGAAATTATAAGCAAATATTTTTGCATCAGGGCCCAGATTTGGGGAAACACTCAAACTCATGCAAAGCATGTGAGCATTCACATTGACGCAACTGCCTGACTTGCAAGTCGTGTTTTGCTGGGTAAGAGCCATTACTCAGCTCTGCAAATTACTTTCTCTTGTGGAAACATACATTTGCTCAAGATTTCAAAATACATAGCAAAAACCGGTTTCATAACTAGAAAACCAAGCCTGATTTCAGCCTAAGTCCTATAATTTTGAATCTGGATAGAAAAAGCAAATAGTACTGGCAGAATTTAGCCTCCACTGTATTTTTTCAGACATCAAAATACTTAAGTTATTCTGATACATACAATATCACAAAGGCAGACAATAATGGAAATAAGGACATCAAGAACGTGTTTTACTCCAGGCAGCATATTTACAAATATTACTGAAACTAAATCAGCTGCCACTGAGGGAAGACAGACATTAGGCACAAGGAATCTCAGTTTGAAAAACATTCAGAAAATGGGACACATCAAACTAAAAGTTAAATTCTAATTAAGAACACGAAAGCTGGGAGGAAAAGCATATGCTGTCAGAACCACAACAGTTACATCAGGAGGTGACAAGGGAGAGAAAGAAGGGCTGAGGAGGAACAGGGACATTAGAGAAACAATAAACCTTCTTTTGGGAACAGAGCATCTCGGCTAGACTGCACGTGTCTGGCAGCACACCTTACCACACAGGCAAGCCCTATTGACCCTCTCTGGTTTGAATTTCCCAGGATGACCTTCCCCAGCTTTCTAAAGCTGCATTTTCATGACCAGCTGAGACCATGGGGTTGGGGGACAGGAGAGGATTTGATGATCCCAATGAAAATGAAAATTTCCAGCTGGGATACCACTGGTCCTTGACTGACTGCAATGCCCACTCTCCCACGCAACAAATGGATAAATGACATTTTCTGAATTATGCAATATTTGGTGTTGGATGGAGCACACAGGCTCAGATGGCTGTTTCGGGAGCATCTTCAAGGAAATCGTGCTTTTGAAAATACACAATCTAATCCTGGAGCTGAATGGATTAGCTCAAGATGTAGGGATGTCTACTGTGGAAAGTCATTTAAGCTAAAACAGAGCAAGAATTCACCTTGGACCAACAATTCGTGATTAACTTCCTTTGCTGGCAGGCTTAGTGTAAACTAGGCACTGTGCCAAAGCCTCCCAATCCACTCTGCAGAAAATGCAATTTGAAATGATGCTCTCATATTTTAACAGCACAGGCATCAGAGTGAAGTTTCAGGTAATGGTCAGAAGGGGCACAGGCCTATGGATCAGTCATGGTACTGGCACTTTGTGTAACAATAAATCAAAGCAGGCCTTTACTGACTTCTTTCACTGCACAGGAAAGGAACAGCTTCCGAACCTGTGTGTGCATTGGAGTGTATGGACTACAAGGAAAAACTGCCACTTCTAAGCTGGAACCACAATTTACCAAAACCATCCATGTTTAGTATGATCTGGAACAGTGGGAAGTTAATATTAAAGATATTTTTAAATATAGTACATGCCCAGACACATTCTCTGAATGTCTGTTACATGAATGAGATCTGCACAGCCCTGGACTCACAGGCACCACACCGGCCCCACCAACTCTGCAGAAACTACTCAGCATTTTGCTGGGATGACTTCAGGCATCCTACAGACAATGGACACGACCTGGACTTCCGCCTTCTGGCACCAGATACACACCAGAAACCTGTTTTTCCACCGAGATGGGAACCAGCTGGTTCACGAAATCCGCAGGCTACTGTAGAGAGCTGCTCATGGTCACTGCTGCAGAGTACGATCCCCAACAACAGTTCCTTTGAGTTTTAGCTTCTCTGAAGCTTTTGGACTTCCCAAGCCCACCAGTTTGCCTCAGGCAAGCTGGAGCCATGCTGGGATTTGCAGCCTTCCTGCAGGAAAGCTGGAGGAGCTCTGCCCAGCAAACCTGCACCCACTGAAACCACACAGGCACCCCAGCTGCAAGCAGGGCAGCTCCTCCTCTGAAAAAGCTGCATCTGTCGGGTACCTTTTAAATAGAAATGCTGAACGAAATCATTTCCTTATGAATGGCCAAGTTTTCGTGTGCTAAATGTCCCACACAAACGCCAATTCACTGACAGCAGCAGCACTGGCACATCACCAGCACTTTCCGTGCCAGGCTACCCAACTGCCACAGGACCAGGGGAGCCACAAAGGGAGCCCTGCACAGGGTGACACAAGGAATCTGGAGCAGACACCTGTGCATGTTTTAACTTAGGCTCCACGTCAGAATTTAAAGATGAGATAAAAAACATCAACGATTTTATGTGTGTCAGTTTTGAAAGGATGGGCTGTAAAGAACACAAAGCTATTCAACAAGAGAAAAAAAAAGAATGTGAAAAATGTGTCAGTTTGATGTCTAAAATAAAAAGGCAATGACCTCCATTTACACAACATTTCTGTGTTTTCATAGGCAAAGGAACAGGCAGCACACCTTGAGAAAAGTAACCACGAGGCTGATTTGGCACCTCATTTGTTACTTATATTGTCTTTTGCTTTTCTGCCCTTAAAAAACCCAACAAACCAGCTGCTAGTCAAGACCAACCTTTTGACTTTTGTAAGACACTGTGTTCAGCTAGCAAGCACCGTGATAACAGTGCCAACACAAGTTCAAAGCTGAGCTGCCAGAAAGGTGCTCTGCAAGCAGCAATCAAACGCTGCATGTTTCCTGCCTACTAAGAAACCAAACACCGTTGAAGACCACAAACAAATTAGCATCTAGATAATTTGTAAATAATTAACTTAGTGTCATTCCTTAGGCACCAAGTGCTCGCTCTTCTAATATCATGATTTAAATATCAGCATTTATTAAAAATATTTGGTTTGCTGTACATAAAGTGAAACAGTAGAAGACAGTCAAAAGCAATTAGAAATTTAGGTAACATTTACTGCATAGGATAAAGCACAACTAATGAGAAAAGACACAGGAACAAAGAAATAATGATAATTCTTTCTGGTTCCTGTGGAGTCATGGAGTAACACATCTAATAAATTGTATTATGTGTAAGCAGTAAGATGAAAACCATTTCAGCTTTACAGCTGTTTTAAAGCTGGCTCTCCATGCAGAGCGAGGAGCTCATCAAACCTGCAGGGAGCAAAACCTTTCTTGGAAGCTGCACTTCATGCTCGGCCCTACTGTAATTCATACAAATCATTAACCCAGCAAAGGCAGCACCCAGCCCTTGCCACCCCCCAGAAGCCGGCACCCCAGGCTCCCCAGCCACCACTTCGATGTTAAAACTGCTGATCTTCTGCAGTTCAGCAGCACATCTGCAGTGGGGAACTGACCTCTCTCGCAAGGGCCAGCACGGGCTGCCCTCTCCACAGCCTCAGCTCCCACCTGGGGGCACAGGGCAGCCTGGCATGGGGTCCCAGGGGTTGTGCCATGCAGCCCAAGGAGAGAGAGGGTCCCTCTGGGGCTCCCAGCTCCCCGGCAAGCGCCCCCATGACACAAAACCCCACCCCGTGCACAGAAAGAAGAAGCCTTGAGCAGGCGCTGTGCTTGGTTTCGTTTTGCTCCGAGGATGGACGTAAGTAATGCTTTGGGCTGCTGGGCTGTGAATGCTCTTGTAAGGCCAGCCAATCGAACATTTGGGTCTTTTCCTTTGAAACCTTGCTTTGGCCAGGATGGACATAAGTAATGCTTTGGGCTGCTGGGCTGTGAATGCTCTTGTAAGGCCAGCCAATCGAACATTTGGGTCTTTTCCTTTGAAACCTTGCTTTGGCTTCAGCACTACAGTCCATCCAGGTGCAGTCGTTTTCCCAGTGCGAAGCCAGGGGTGGGTAATACAGAGCTCCAGATCTCCATGGGATGTACCAGCTACTGCACACTTGTCTTGCCAGCCTACAGCCTCATCCAGTGATGCTGGGAGCTCTGACAGCCAAAACTACAGGGGCTGCACAGCTCCCTCAACAAGGCTGTGAAACAAAGCAGTCAGAGGAGGAGGAAGCCGAATGTGAAAAATGCCCTGGTGATCTGTGCAGCAGCCCAGGCAGGTGAGCAAAAGAAACTTCCACATAAATTGTCTACTTCTGTGCATTGGGAACAGCAGCTCCAGCAGTAGGATCTCCCTGTGCTGTGGGCTCCAGGACTCGAGGGAGCAGGCAATTACAGAAACACACACAATTCTCAGTGCGCTACATGGAAGTGGGCATTGCCACTTCAAAGCTGCCCTGGCTGCAAAACGATTGTAACTAGATCTGGAAAATGCTGCATGTAAAACACAGCTGTGCACGTCTATATTTATCCAATTATTATCTGATTGTTTGTAAGAAAGTCTTTGTGCATTTTTATTTTCTGTGCTATGCTTCTCCATCCCAGAAATAGAATTAACACTTTAAATCACTGTGCTATACAAAAGCTATTTATGCCATTGAGGTCTATTCCCAGCATAACCTAAGGAAGAGAAAATTGCAGGAGTGTGTGGGGAAAAAAAGGCAGCATCACAAAAGCCTTTTGAGTGTCATTTAGCTGTAGCCGATACAGAAAATGAAATAAAACACAAACAGACCCCACATTTCAGAGTCATTTCAAACCAACCCCAAAGTGAACTGCATCCCAGACAGTTTCCAGGCCATGCTGTGCAGGGAACACCCCCCAGACAGGAACATCAACGCCATCACCTGCGCCCAGCTTTTTGCCCTACCTGCTGCACAGCCTGCCCACAGGCAAGTCAGCTTGCATTTCACTCCCTGCTCCCTGCGTGCGTCTGACTAAGCATTTTCTGCAATGGTGCCCAGGAGGTGATGAACGGGACCCACCCAAGGTCTGACTGGAAAATAACAAGTGAGTTCCTCCTGTTTTGCTGCTCTGACAGCAAGTGGCACACAGGAGAAAGAAAACAGCAGTAAAATTCTTAACAGCCCCTCACTTCACCATCAAAGCTGTCACAAATATATATTGTATTTGCAATCAGTGAGATGAAGTACTTCTTCATTGCTAGATATATTTATCAGAACAACTTCTACGTTTATTTCACTTGAAGAAAGATACCCAAGCATTCAATTAGTCTACAAATATTTTTGTTAGTATCATTGTCTGTTTGTTATGAGAACAGCTGTGCATTAGAGCTTTATTTAAGCAATCAGCCAGGCCTCATGCTATCAAATATTAATATTTTATGCTTTATCTCCTCTACTATTATTTCTGAAAAAAACAAGAATTTTCCTGTTTTGTGATGTCATTTGAAGTGCATGGAATAGACTTACAGTACAGCAGAAACAGGATCACAATGGAACATTGGATTCTGAGAGCGACTGATTACAATTCACAAAATTTATCTGTCTTACAATTTATATATCTTTGGCTTTCCCAATTTGCCCTATACAGTAAAACAGGCAAGTACAAAACTCAATTTCCTTCACCAAACTTAGTTATTGCTGGAAGGCATTTTGAATGCAGTACAAATTAAGAGGAGACTGCTAGGAAATATCACAATTTCCCTACTTTTTAAAAAATCATCGCTTGGAAGCATAAGGCTTTGGTAGGAGCATTGGTAAAAATATTCCTAATTAAAAATAACTGGGTAAGAACACTCCATGTTCCTGAGGCTTCACCACACTTGAATGGACTTGGGGACAATTGGAAACGTACCCCTTTCTAGAAAAGACAAGTATATGTTATCAAATGAGCATACAGAAGGGGCAGACAAGCCACTGGACAGCTCAGGAATACTCCTGGGAACAAAAAGAAGCCCAGCCCACAGCTGACATCCAGAGAATACGTGCTGTAGTTCAGGCTTAATTAAATGAGAGCAAGGATGCTTAGCAAGCTCTGCTTGCAGAGTTCAGGTAAGAGTTGCAAATGCCCTCCTGTCCATCACAGAAGTTCCTTCCTACATGTGCTGGCTCTGGGAAGTTTGCTCAGGCTGCAGCTCCCACAGAAGAGATTTCATTCTCACTGCTGTCCATGGGACAGCTTTTACAAGCACCAAGCAGACCAAAAACATGCTGAAAATATTGAACACCCTTCAAAGAACAAGAGAAAGGAATTTTGTTATTACACAGCACCAGGTCACTATGAGCTCACAGGCAGGTGCTTTTTTTCTCTTACAGAAGTTAGAAAGCTTTACGTAAGCAATTTTTTTAAAAAATTCATTTTTAAAAAGAGGTTTCCTATGAAATGCAAGTTTCTCAGCATTGGCAAGAAGGTTTCCAGCCCATGGTGTGTACCCTCTTCATGCAACAGACTGTTGCAAAGAACTCCATTGTCCTTCAATGCCAGACTTCTCCATTTGTTCCTAGAGACGCAAGTTCAAAGCTATTAAGTTCTTCCTTTCTGTGTACATGGCTAAATCCCATACAAGGGTGTAGGATATGTAACAAAAGTTAAAGCTTCCCTAAATACTGCACGAGATTGTGCCTACTTATCTCCAATGCAAATAATAGCCAGTTGATGCTGCAGACTATTTTCCACCTGTATCCAGAAGGGACCCACTCAGCAGATACATTTGACGATGCATTCTCCTAAAAATACCTAAACTCCTTCCTGTGTGAATTAACAATGGAAACATTTCTAGTCACTGTGTTTCTGGGGTTATCTTTGCCGAAATCAGTGTATCTGATTATTAGACAATAATAGCTCAGCAATTTGATTGCAGTGGATACTTCTATGGGGACTGCTTTATGAAGACTTCAGAGGGAAGCCCATGAATTCTACTTGTATTTTCATGCTCCTCAGCAGGAAGGAAAACACGCTGTTCCCTCTTACCTTTGACAGCTGAGTCCAAAATCCTCAACTACCATGTGCACAGTCACCACAAGAAATTGCAGAATTTTCCCCAGCAGCCATTTCCCCTTAGATACATCAGCTCTTTACTTGCCTTGGCACATCATGAACTGGCACGGATCCCTCCTCACCCCCCAAACTAACATGTTGGAAGAAAAATACCTGCATTCTGAAAAGCAAGTACCCTGGAAGTTTCCTTTATCTTCACAACAGGATTTTGTGAAAGACTCCATGCTTACGGTGTTACCAATCACAATTATCTTGTCACAAAAATGCAAAATTTTCTTTTTCTACAGGCACTTGTTACTTGATTAGCACAAGTAGTGTGATTTGGCAGGTCCAATTTGACCAAACTGCTTTGACAAGCCTCTGAAAGAGAGAACGAGGGCGTCTTTTCCTTGGAAATATATCAGCGATAGCACTTGCTCAGCTCTCAAGTCAATACCTTCCTCTGTTCACTTGCATACAAACCAAAATATATCCTTATGTGACTTCAAGGAGATCTGCTGAAGCTGAGCAGGTTGGAAGAGTACCCACTCTCTCTTTGGAAGGTCACTAGCAGCAATACCTGTAAAATTTTCAGCAGCTGTATGGCTGATTGAACGACCAGGGAAAGGAGGGGAAATCATATGAAAAATTCATGAGGAGGCCTCCAGAACACAGCACGGGTTTGAAATGTCAACATTCAAAATACCAACCAAACCAAGGCAACACAGGAAACCAGAAGGGAGTGGCAAAAAACTCTCAAAAGAGCTGATTCATCCCAAGATTGGGCAGGAAACCACTGAGCAGAGAAGCTGCTCACAAGTCTACTCAGTAAATGCAGTGCAAGGCTCTACTCCCATCTGCCCCCAGAAAAAAAGGCGGAGAATAAAGCACGCAGGAAACTTCTGCAAATTTGGAG
The DNA here is from genome assembly GCA_013400915.1 of Pardalotus punctatus. NCBI lineage: Eukaryota > Metazoa > Chordata > Aves > Passeriformes > Pardalotidae > Pardalotus > Pardalotus punctatus. The sequence continues at coordinate 16,504 of VZTX01024336.1, forward strand.
ATTCTTTACGAACCATAGGAGATTCTTTACTAACCATAAGAGCAAACATCCTGTTCAAGTCTATAAAATGTTCAAGCTGCTGGTGTCATTCTTCTCAAAGTGCTTTTTCATGGCAGAGAAAACAAAGACACTTGCGGCTAAGACTGCTAATTTCTCAGTCAGTATGTAAAACATCAACTTCCACTGTTAATTTGAATGCTTTTGACCACTTCAGCTAAAGAGAAATACACCCCTAGAAACCAAAGTTGCACCCTGACCTTCAGCTGTGAAGGTCTTCCAGACGTGCTTCTACCTCTCACGGAGGGACAGTCTGTTCCCTCCCCACTCCAGGATACCTTCACTGACACAAACTCATGTTCTTACACTATTTTAAGTCAGTAACAAGGTAAGTCTTCATTATTACTGTATATATCTAGTTCTCCATCATGCACAGATCAGTACTTGACTATACACTGTGTTTTGACACCACTTTATAATGCCACTGTGTATAGCAAACTCTGTGTGATCCTTCCTTGCCAGTTTTGACTCACAAGGACTTGGCTCCAAAGTGAGGTCCATAAAATAGATGTACTAGGCTTGTTGAAACAAATAACAAAACAGTCAAAAGCCTTCCCCAGAGAAAGGCCAGCAGAAGACAAAGGTAGGAATATTTATGCAGTCACTCAGGGGCATTGGAAATGTGTTCTGAATAAACAGTCATCTTCAGTATGCAAGTTCCATAGCCCTTGCTGTCTCCCAAAGATCAGCGAGAATGGAAATCAATGATGCTGCCTTGTTAGAAAACACAAATCAAAGCATCAGTGACTTTGTAAAATCCCTTCTGTCACTTTGACCTTCTGGTGCCAGGCAGCTCCACAGATTCATTACAGTTCATTGTAACGTCTAAAGAAAAAATCACCAGCATAACAGTGTTTGAGGGCAACACACCAGCAGCAGGAATGAGGAAAAAGCTGGGAAGCAGAGTATAAAAAAGCAAGGGGAATGCCATGAAAGGACGCTCACTCTGCCTGGAGGAGTGTGTCCTCTCTTCCAACACAGGCAAGTCAATTCTGCCGTTGTCCACCGGCACGCCACGTCCTTCCTCACCATCTGCACCTGCTGTTTCCTGCTGGGAATCTGGTTCTCTCCCTGCCCAGGCAGTCATGGCAGGAGCTACTGCTATGGCTGCTCCACCTGCACCTTCTCCAGGGACACCAACAGGGGTAGATACCATAAATAGGGTGGGCAATACCAGCCCAGCCCTCTCTTTCACAGAATCTCCTGGCAGGAATACGTGGGATGGGGAGCAGCACTAACCTGAGTCTCCAAGCTGGTGTAGGGACTGGGAGGTTCAATCTACAAAGAGAGCAGACAGAAACAGCCATTACTCTGCAATAGTGGAAACAAGGTGTTCTGAGCTGCTATTGGTCTAAAGTAGCAATATCAGGAACAAAAACACCTGCTTGAACAAGGACGGCAGGATTTTTTAAAATTTTAATATTTACCACTTTTCCAGACATCTGGAAATGACACAGAACTTACAGAATCTCTACAATATTTGGATGAGCAAAAAAAGTTGCAGTAATGGGAGTACACCCGAGGGCCATGTGCAGGCCCTCACATCTTTGACTTGGTGTGCTTCTACAATTCTTTCTTAGATTAAAATTGACTGGATTTAGATCAGATGAATATTTGTCTGGTGCTCCTGTAATTTCAAGGCATTAGGACCTTTTCAGAAAGTTGATCAAGACTTGATGGTGAAAGGGTTGGCCACATCCTTGGCATTTTTTTCCTCCCAACAGCTGCAGTTATTTTGTTTTCCATTACATTTCTTCCTAATGAATGTTTCTCTCCAGCTTTGCATATTATAATGCAAGTGCACTGCACATTTTCTGCGGTCTGGCATCTTCCTTGGTGTCAAAATCTGAACCAGACTGGCCAGAGGATTCAAACCTCATTAAAGAACCTCTAAACACAAAAGCACAAAACTGTCTATTTAGCCTGTTAATTAAAAGGTTAGAAAGAGATAACATCCCTATAGGAAACTCCATCATTAGTGTTCTGGGATTAGTGCTCAAGCCAAAACTTTAAAAGCACATCTTTTAAAGTATAAGGAACATTTAAAACCTCAGTCCTGCTGGTCCAGGTATTACTCTGCAAGGTCTTGCTCTCCACATCCTGTTTAATTGGAAAGCCTAACAGAGCAGAACCAGGTCAATGGTGCTCTCTCTTGAATGCATCACATCTGTCTAAATTAGACACTTTTAGTTTAGAAAATTCTTGTCTATCAGGTTATCAGGCTCCTGAGACTAATTTTGAGTTTTGAGCCATTGTGATTCTCTCTTTGGCTAAATCACAGAACAGAATGAAAATAATAAAGTGGGCTTCCTCCAAGAAACCATATATTCCTTTTAATTATGCCTATAAAGCAGCTTTTGTTTTAACTATCACCATAAATATACTAATGAAGAAACAAGCTATCAACCCAGGAAAAAAAAGGTTAAGGAGGAAATTGGCCTCAAAAGCCTTGATAAACCTTCCCTCCTGTCAGCAAGTCATGGGTCAGGCAGCACAGTGTGCACAGGTGAAAAAGCCCACATTACCTCTGTGACACTGCTAACTTAGAACAGGCTGATGGAAGGTTACATTTAACACCACAGTTCCATTATGACACAGATGTAGTAGATCTTATCTGACAACTGGCCAAATGACACCAAGACTGGAAGGAAACTGAGAAACCTCAGTGAAATCCAAATATCATGTCATCAGCTACGCTTGAGGGAGAAAAAATCATCGGAAGGTGAGAGCTGAGGTGAGAGGACGCTCATCCTTGGACAACCTCACTCTAAAACAAATGATGGCAACACTCACAGCTGTTCTCACATAGACTTAGCAGGGATAAACTCATCCATATTGCAGCTGGACTCTCAAGCAATGCTAGTTTGGTCACAACATTGTCCTCCATTGTCCCACTTACATTTATATCATGGCAGGAAGATCACAACACTAGCAGGTGTGTGGGGCAGAGAGAATGCAAAATGTGTTTAAATAAAAAAAGCCAAATGCTACTGTAACAAAGAACAGCTCAGCTGCACAGGCTGCCCTTTGAGAGATCATCTGGATTTTCTCAGTCGGTGCCAATTTGATTGCAGACAAAAGCTTTTTCAACATGTACTGTTCACTTCCAAATGACAATATTTCCACAAGAGGAAGTAGCTACTGTATGTATAAAACATCCTGGAAAGATCAGGGGATTCCTGTAATAGATAAGGCTTCAGACTACTTACAAGCCAGACAAACTCAGTGCAATATTTCCTGAATAGAACGGATTTCTTATGGCCATTACTAATTTCCAAAACTTCCTGGACTAATGAAAGCTGTAAATGTAAACCATGTCTTGAATGGCATTATTTTGCCATGTGGATCATGATGCATCAGCATGGGCCTGTGATCTACAGTTTTTCCTGTTTATTTCCCCTCATTTTGGCTGTGGTAAGTTGCATTCACTTGTGCAGTCACCACTGAGCAGCAGTGCAAGGGGAACTGTTTTGCCCCATCAATAGAACACACAACATTCAAATGTCATGTTCACTTAGAAATTATCTGAGAAAAAAATGAAGCTTGGCCTTTATGAACAAAAGTATGAACACACCAGGTAAGCTCCTTGCCCAGCTCACAGCTTCTTGCATTGCTAGCGATGGTGACAGGGAAAAAGCCAGCCCTTTCTCCCAGCTGCACTGACACGGTACAACATTGCTGTCAGCCTGCAACCACTGACTGGGAAACAAAGAGACTTTGCTGGGCTGTCTCTGGATGCCACCCCTGCCTGGCACAGGGGCTAATTCTTCCACCCAGTTCCTGACTGCCCATTCTGCTTTCCTGCTTCACTCGTGCAGTTACAGGTACCACACTCAGGACAGCTCCTGGAGCCAGCCTGAGGGTCCCCAAAACACAACTGCAGAGAACCCATCCCAATTCTCCTCTTTAAGCAAGGCAATAAGGAAGCTGAGGAGGATGAAGAAGGTGGGAGGAGGAAATTGTAGTCAAATTTGATTTTCAATTGCAAAAAATAAATTTAAAATTCAAGCTCAAAGTCAGCAACATTAAAGAAAGACTTTGACTCTTACTGCAGGAAGGGGCACGTTCTTAAAACCATCTGCCTATCACTAGTGCCAAATAAATGTCACATTTGAGTAAATCCCAGAGCTCTCCTCCAGCTCCTGCACGCGGTCTGATGCACAGTTATGGATGACAATGTGCACAGGAATAGTGCATGTGTGAAGGATGAGCATACACACTTTTGGTTTTTTTTCCAGATGTCCAATCTCAGCTTTGTTGAACCTTCCTGTCCTCATTGATTATTAGCTGCTAACTAAGGTCCGAGTCAGACAGCAAATTATCACACGGAAACACTTAGGAAAAACCAGCAGAATAACTGGTACCATTTGAAGCAAAGTTTTGGTTGCTCTGTGTATGTTCCACTTCAATTCTACCAGGTTTCAGCAGCCTGACACAGTACCACAAGAGTTGTGCTAACTAAACCCCAGGGGCATCAGCAATCACCCCATCTGGAATTTCAGACTGCCATCTTTCAAGTGCTATGAATCACTGCTCTCCAGGGCTTGTGATCAAATGAAAGCTGTAAGTGGGACTGGAGTGTAAGCACCACGACATTGCTGCATAAGCAGCCTGACACATTGATCACCTTTAAAGAGTGATCAGGGTAAGACTGTTTACTATGGAAAGGCAACACCGAGAACAGCAACCCTGCTCCTGGGTTTGGCTGCTGTGTTTCTCATAACGGGTTAATGTCTACTCCCATAAAGAAAACAGACACGTTTTCAAACACTTTGCAACCCTCCCAAAACAAAACTAAAGAATAGGAAAGTCTTGGAGGAACTGAGTTGCAGATGAATAATCCAAGTATTCCAAAGTCATATGGGAAATATGACAGAAACTTGCAAAGTCTAGGACCCTGACCACAAGACGTGTCTGTCCCCCATGCCACAAAAGATGTTTTTCAAGCAGTTTCAAGAGACACCAGTTTTGACTATGGTAACTCTACCCATGCTTCAGTCTAAATCACACAGGACCTCAGCCTGACTGCAGGAAAGCCCAGGGTTAGACTCCAAGTGCTGTTGGCTGCACTGGACTTGCTCCTGCAGACAAACCTTGTGCTCGCTGCCCTCCCATCACTTCTGGACTGTGCACGTTGATTCCCACGCAGCTCTGTTCAGCTTTGGTGAGCGGGGCAGCACTTCAAAAACTTTTTATACTTGATGAGCAATTTTCACTCATTTCTAGTCACTTCTCTCCATCCCTGGAGGCAGCACGGATCTGTGTGGTTTGGCACAGGGTAGCAGTGCCAGTCACAGGTGTCCTCACCCCAGAACCTCAGCACTCTCACTTGCAGCAGGTTTACCATATTTTGTGGATCTGGACCATAAGGCACACAGAGAACCAGCCTGTAAAGCCCCTTTTTAGTTGTATTGATTTGTTCTCTGTCCCTTTACAGCTGAATCAGTTCTTTCAGTCAGCTCATGTCGCTAAGCAAAGAGAGCTGTGCTGGCACCGCAGAGGTGGCCAGCAAAGCCACGAGCAGGAGGATATGAAGGAAGAACCAGCAGTTAGGGACAGGGTAAGACAGCAAGTAGCAATAACAAATGCCAGCACCACCACAAAATTCCACTAAATAACTTCCCATGAAACCACAGTTTCAGACAAAGATACAAAACATTCACCTAAAAGTGACATTTCACATGTCCTCTCCAATTGCTCTGCTGCCTGCAAGGCAGGACCACATAACAGCAGCTCCCTGTGTGGGCAGTGCTGTTTTTACAGTTTGCAGTTAGGGTTACAGCTAGCCCAGAGCACTGTCACTTCTTCTCTTCTGCTGACTCATTTCATGACCCAGAGGTTTGTTAGCCTGCCAGCCTGTGGTTTTTATCCTACACTCGAATTTGGCTCAAAACCTTTGCATATTCACAGAAACAAAAAGCAAAACAAAACAAGGGACTCAAAGGGATTCGAAGGGACTGCCTGGACTGCCATTTCCCCATGTTTCTGCTGCCTCTCCAGCAGTGAGGGAAAGCACAAGTCAGGTAACCTCCCACACACGCTAAGGATGGCGGTGACACGAGTGCCCTGGAGCAGCAGCCAGGGCACCAATGCACGGAGCTTCCCCGCAGACATGTCGCTGCAATGAAACCCAGCCTCTAATTACAGGAAGTGTTCAGTAAACTTAATTGTAACCCTTAGCTACAAGTCACATTAACAGCTGCCTCTGCAGCACCAGCGATCTCACACGCTGACTTATTTGGGGAAGAGTGACTTCCTGGCAGTGCCAGTCCTGCCAGCCTGGGCAGGAGCTGCTGGGCAAGGTCCAGGAGGTTCTGAAGTCACCCAGAAAATGGTCTTGCAGATCTGACTTCTATCACATTGCCCACTCTCAGAAGCTGCACCAACGTCTGCAAAGAGGGAGCATTTCCAGGGTGGTCTGCACGGCACTAGCCCAGTGGTTTTTATTTTTCCTTGTTGGGTCTTAGGCTAACTTCAAAGGCTCCATTAGAGTGTTTGCATGAAGAGGAAAAGATGGAAAGGACTTGCTAGTATGATGGTACCCAAGACCCTCACTGTAACTGCTCTGCAGAGGATCCTTTCAAGCAAATACACCAATTCCACAGAAAAATCAGCTTGTCACGACAGGCCACATAAATCATATTTTTTTCTGCTGGGCATTACAACACACATCCAGGAGGGTGTAGTACACAGGTGTAAAAGCTATTATTTGATTTCTTTTTTTCCTCCTCCAAAAGTCAGTGAGAGGAAAGGAAAAAGATTATAGAGAATGTTTCCTACAATGCATTAAGAAAAATTATTCAATGAAAGACTGATCTTGAAATGCCAGGACTGGAAATCAGCATATTTGCACCATTCCCCCCCACCCCCCCCATACTGTTCAAATGAA
>VZTX01024337.1:0-10378 GCA_013400915.1 Pardalotus punctatus
GAAGGAAGGAAGGAAGGGTTAAGGGTTTCAGGGATATCTGGGCACTTCCAGGGAGAGAAGAGGTGGCCCAAGCAGGGGGCACTTTCACCTCTGGCAGCAGGTTCAGCTTGGGGACCTTTGCCAGTGCTGGGATGGGCACACAAGGAGTGAGGGGAGACAGAAAGGGGACGAGGGTGACAAAATGTCCCATGCAGGCCCCCAGCACACACAAGGAGGTGTTGCCAGCTCCAGGCTGGTGTGGCAGCTTCCAGTCAGGACTGAAACCATGGCAGAGCTGAGGGCAAGTGTTCCATGAAGGTGTGGAGGTTTTCTGTAAACAATTGCGTTTCATTATTTAACTGTGAGTACGAAGTAACAGCTCAGAATTAATTGTGAAAAGGCATTGCAACAACCCAGGGCTGTGTTGGTGTTTGCTTCTTGGAAAGGGCGTTACCATTCCACGTCTGATGCCCGTGACATCCATGAGGAAAGTTAAGCAAATAAATGCTAAATAACAAATAATAGACTCCAACAATAACTGTGTCGAGCCAGGACTCATGGTCTAAGTAATAAACCCTGGGAGAGTGCTAGGTTTGAAACCATATCCCACATACAGGGGCTTTTATTTCATTGTAATTTTACATTTTATTCTCAACTAAGCCCAGCTCACGGGTTATGATGTTTCTGCTCTGTTGGCAGAAGTGCTATTTTTAAATCACTCTGCACCTGGCAATAATGTATTGCAAATACAGAGTAGGTTTTGCTCCTCCAGCAAAAGGATTTGCCAGATGGGCTTTCCTAATAAATTGTGTCTGATAAAAGGACGAGAAGGTTATTTAAACAAAAAGATTTTAGCTATGCCATTACATTTAAAACAGATTGAGGATTTTGCCAGTAGATAAATCAAGGGGAAAATAGTGAATAAGCCCAGTATTCTTTGGATGATGCTTTCTCTAGGAAGAAAGGCATGGGTGTCTAAAAGCAAAAATGAGGACCACACAAAATTAATTATTTAAATAATATTATAAAAGTGGGGTCAGAGCAAAGTTCAGCTTGCCCAGTTTCTAGTCATAGAAAAAAAGCTTCAAGTATGTGTGCTGTGAGTCCTGCCTAGAGAAACAGTGCTGGGTACCAATATCAGTTCTATTTGCCTTTAATGTAAAATTATCAGCCCTGCTTTGTTTTTTGTTATAGAACGACCTTATATGCCTAATTGCAGAAAGGATTCCGGGCTGTGAGCCTTAATCTGGCAATTTGAACCCACGAGTTAGGCACATAAAATCATTCTTGTCCAAGTTCTCATTAATTTCAGTGGGCTTTGGAGCAGGCATTGAAGAGCAAAAGATGAGCAGACTTGGTCCTACCAAAGCCCTTCTGGCATGCCCTGCTCCCCTTGGCTGTGGTCAGTAGCAGAGGCCTAGGAAAGGTGGAATTCATGCAAAACATAGAGATGAATGTAGAGATTCTTCCTCTAAAAACTTTCTTGTATGATTCATAGCACAAGCAATTGCCGAGATGAAATTTGTGTCTTTCTAAAATAGTCTAAGATATTGTTAAACACCTAATTTTTTAGCAGCTGGGTTAAACCCCAGAGATACTCGTTTTCCTTCTGACAGCTCACCTCTGTCAAACACTTGAGCCCTTTGAAATGATGGCCTGACATGGAGTTCACAAGCTGACTTTACCCAATGTCACAGCCTCCCGTCCGCCTGCTTGGCTTGGTGCAGCCTTTGAGCCTCAGCTCCCTGAGCAAGCACTCAGTGAAGTTTTAACACCTTGATCTTCCACGCAGCAGGCTGGAAATCTGTTCCTCTGAGGTCTGGCTTCCATTCATCAGCTGCAGTTTTATAGTATCAGTATGTTAATGTTTTCAGAGAGGCAGGAATTTCCCTAAGAGCTGCTCGATGTGAGTTGCCCGTACCGTCCGTCATCGTCTGGCTCTTCCCAGGGAGCTCTCCAGCCAATTTGTGACTAATCCTCATGTCCTTCAAGAGGAAGGGACAGGATTAAGGAGTGCAGAGGTGCATCTCTGGATGCTTTAATGGAATTTGCACCTGGCAGTGATGTCATGGATGAGTTGCACTGCAGTTGGAGGGGGATTTGTGGGCATCAAGTTCAGAGTGATTCCCCCTCTGTGTCCCCTTGTCTGCTGGGTTAAACTCACCAAAACAAACAGACCCAACTCACAAAACTTGGGGCCAAGCAGGGATGCAGGGCAGTTATTCATTATTCCAGTTTTAGTTGGAAATTCTCAATATTTGATATTGACTCAAATTGATTACATTAAATCCCTTTGGACTGCCCTGAAGTTATTCTATTATAGATCTGGTTATCTCTGAAGGGTTATAAAGGACAACACTCAGAATTATTAAAGTGTGTATCTGAAATGCAGAATCACACCAGCACTGTGTGTGTGTAAGAAACAGCACACCCTGCCTTACAGGAAACTATTTTCCTTTTCAGAGATCCTTATTTCACATTGGAATATTTTGCAGGCATATTTGAAATCATATTTTCTGTAATTATTTCTTTATTCAAGGAATCTTCTACTAGAATGTTAGATTTTTCTGAATATTATGTCTTAGTTCTTCCAATTTTCCTTTTTTCTATTGTTATTATATTTATATTGATTGCTTCAGGAAGTGATCAATTATTAAACAACTCTTTCAACCAGAAAATGTGTAGATCCATCTGTGGCTGAGCTTTGTTGGGTGAGAAGATTGGCAGCAGCCTGTGACCACGAGCTGTGCTATGCAGGGGGGTGTTGCTCTGATAAATGATGATGCTGAATTGTTTTTATGGTGATTTAACATTGAAACCTTATTATACTGCGAGCTCAAAGTCTCCACTTTGCAAAGGCTGTGTCAGCAATAAGAGCAGTGACTTTCACAGGGAGGAAAGACTCTCACCTCATTAGAGCTTTGTAGAGCAGCTTTAATGGCAGAGCCTCCGTTTATGATAAAACCAGAAGTCAGGAGATAACTAAACAGTAGGGAACAGGAATGCTGAATGATACATAAACTCACACTGAATGAAACAAAATTAAGATCAGAGTAGTTATCAAATTTTTATTAGTTTTCCTCCTGATGGTCATCCATTTAACGCATAATTTAAGCACTATTTAAGTATTGTGACTGCTTTTATAAGAAAGGATCTTCCCAGATCTCAGCACTGGGGAAAGAACACAGCTGAGCACTGGTGGTTACTCTTCAGGACAGACTTTAGAAGCTCCACTATGAATTTTCTGAAATGACATAATTTTCAAGCTCTGACAATCAGTGCTTAACCGGAAATTATTTCTGTTTACAGGATATAATCAGCAGGATTGGACATAAAGGGAAATAGAATTATACCAATATGGAAAATAATGCTTTCATAGATAAAACCGTATCTTGTACAAATGAAAGTAAACTTTAAAAAGATGAACCAATGCTTTTAATGGTTTTATTAAATTTTGTAATTTTTATTACATTTTATGAAATGTTGTCATTTCAATGTTGTAGTTTCTTTGATTTCCCAGTCCCTGAAAGAGAAATAGATTTGGGTTTATTCAGTGTTTGCTCACAAGTCAGTTATAACCAGAGATGGCTAAACTGCAGGAGTTTCCTACTCAGCTTAGGATGTCCAAGCTCACTTCAAACTGAAAATGGCGTTGTCAGGGTGAGTGTTGAAGCATCAAAGCTCCAGTTGGACACGATTTCAGGAAGCCAGGCATGGGGAGAAAGCACAAGCACTTCACTCCAAGAGGCAGTGGTAAAGCAGGCTCTGAAGAAGCCACTTTTTTTTTCCAAAGGCCATAAATAACCCTTGGAGTGCACTGCACTGCACTGTAATGACTTGCAATAACAGATTTTCTTATAGCAGAAAACATCCTAGATGATATGATTGTCAGTTCATCTCTAAGAATATGCTGCCAGGCTTGGACTGTAGGATATCCTAGTGCATGTTTAAGGCACATCCTATTACTTTTTCATAATGTTTATTAGCATATTTTAATATTTTATGTCAAATCAAAACATTTACTTTAGCAAATTGACAAACACTACTTCCCCTCCTGCATTTCCCTGTCTGTTTTCTTTGTTTTGCAGGATCCCAAATATTTCAAGTCACAGAAAACTGGGAGAGGCCAATTAAAAGAAGGCTGGAGAGAGACCCATCAGCCAATTATGTGTTCCTACAAACTTGTGACTGTGAAATTTGAAGTCTGGGGACTTCAGACCAGAGTAGAGCAATTTGTACACAAGGTCAGTGAAACAGGAGCTGTTTCTCATCCTTCACATAAGCAGAACTCGAGCACTCACAGGAATGCGGCTGTGGCTGTGGAGAAGCCTGGGAGCTCGGCCCAGTGTGCTCAGACCTCTCACAAGGTCTGAAGGGTCTGGAGCAGAGCCAAGGACTTCATGTGGGTACAAACTTGACAAAGCCCGGAGCTGATCAGCCTAAGGTTGAGAAAAACGATCAATAACATTTTCAGTGCTGTGACAAATACATCAACAGAAGTATTTCTGAGTACACAGGAGTCCCATACACATAGCAGTGAGGTGCAGAATTCCTTAGAAACAGATAGTGGGAAAGTTTTCCAATTGGTTTACTAAAAAATTAATTATATAATGAATAGCATAACTGCCAAGTGATAAAATTTTTCATAGTATTGGCCTCCTACATGTTTGAAAAACTGAGAAGGAAAAGGAAGAGGCCCAGAATGTCTAATTGGCCAAAGATGAGTGGATTCTGTACACATTCCCAAATGGATTCCCATGCTAGTCAAAGCCATGACTCAGTGCTGGCAACAGATCCAGTGGGAAGCTGGACTAGGAGCCCTTCAGAGCCAGCATGTCTTTTCAGATGTAAAACTGTCAGAGGGTTTCTCACTTTCAATCCTGTTGAAAGTCACAGATGAGATGTTCTCGCTGCTGAGGCCTTTAACCCTTTCCTTTTTGCAGGTGGTCAGAGACATCCTCTTGATCGGGCACCGGCAGGCGTTTGCCTGGGTGGATGAGTGGTATGGTAAGTGTCCCCAAAGCCAGCCCTGGGTGCATGAGTGCTATGGTAAGTGTCCCCAAAGCCAGCCCTTCCAGGGGGCTGATGAGAGCCCCAAAGACAATTTACAGCAGGTTTCCTTTGCTCTCATGGATCATCAGGTCCTAGTGGGAGTTGTTCACAAAGGAGATGGAACTACGTTAAAAATCATCTCCTTCCACCCTCCTGCCGAGGGCAGGGCCACCTCCCACTAGATCAGGTTGCTCCAAACCCCATCTGACCCGACCCTGACTTCAGGGATGCTGGATTTGGCCAGTGGGCAGCATCCAGGGATGCCTTCCATCCCAGCATCCCAGTACCTGCACCAGTGCCCTCACCATGCACTGCAGGCAGGCAGGAGCCATCTGTATGGAGAACTTCATGCAGGCTGGGATAAAGCTTCTTACAGCTGCCTTAACATGCAGCCATTTCCATACTCCTAAGGCTTCTGATCCAACACATTTCCAGCTTTTTAGGAAAGTTTTAAACTATTGATATGGATTGCAACAAAGAAAAGATGGAGCTTTTCTGAAAAAAGATGCACATAAGCATAAATCCTACTGGGTCTGATTCAGCAGCAGCTGCATGCAGAAAGTATTGGGAATCCATGAACCAGCTGTGGGAACATGGGCACTTCCAGCAGGACAAAGTAATCTGAATATCAAACCAGTCAATTGCATTGTATAAAATAAGCTTGCTGGGTTTGTGCCTTGTACATGTATTTTCTGTAAGGCGTGTCCATAATCACAGATGCTCTTCAAACAGGTTCTGAGACAGTCCTGTAACACATAATAGGAATTTGGCAATGTATTTAGAATGCTTATTTAGACCCTCCTTAAGCTTTAGGAAATACTGATTTGGGCGTTTCATGGGTGAGTGCCAGCTCTCTCATCAGAGATCAGACCCTTTCTGCATCGCTCAGGAACAGTCACTGTGCAAACACATCTCAGAGGTGTCACAGCCCTGCACGACTGTACACTGAAATTTAACCACAAACTCAGTGGGCTCATTGTTTGGAAATAGAGAAAAAACTGCTTTTGAAATCACTGTGCTCTTATAAATTTAATACTGCATGAAAATCTTGTGTGGTAATGGTCATAAAAATACTGAAAACCACTAAAAATATATTTTATTTTGGGATAGCTATAAACCAGTAAGAGAATTTTATATCCAGTGAAAGCGAGTTCTTCAGAGCTATTTTTTTTAAATTCTAGACTTGTTTCTTTTTTTACCTGAAATAGAGCAATCCATTCTTTTTCCTGTACCAAGTCAGGGAAACTGGTAACTTTAAATAAAACAGCTTGACTTCATGTAAAAACTGAGCCCATAAATTTGCTCCCAATCCACCCAAAATATCTATACAGTGAGACAGGGAGAATGTTATTGGGAAGCAAAGTGTCAGGTGCACTTTAGCAGAGTTACTGATAATGATGACAAATGAATAGCCATGAAGTTCAACATATAGAATAGGTTTAGCTCAAAAACATTTCCCAACAGATTTTCCCCTCCTAAGTCTGAAATCACCCTGCCAAAAATACTCTTTCTATTAATGAAATTTTGTGATCAACAACTACCTTGCAGATTTTTCATGTCAGAGTGAGACTTTTTGCTAACTAATATAGTGTACTTTTAGAGCTTAATTATCAGCCTAAGAACAAAACCTAAAACATCTGGGCTTAATAAAATAGGTATGAATCAAGACTCAGTATATAGCATCAAAAATACAATTTTTAAGTATCTATTAACACCTTTTAAAATGAAAACTTGAGAAAGACCTGAATATGATGGTAGTGAGCTAAACTGAATCAAATAATCAGTGTAATAAACAATGTGTTATGTTAATGACTGGTTGCTGTTACTGACCCTGTAAGTATGAACGTGTTTTGTCATTTAATTTACTAAACTGTGTTTAGTTAATTATTAAGAAATTCTATTTTCTCAGTATTACCTACTAATAAAGAGCATGTTCTCTGCTTGGCAAAGCGCATCCCAGCATGTTACTGACACGGCTTCTGAGCTTGTTCCTCATTCCAGATAACAGTGAAAGACTGAAAGAGTACCAGTTAGTGGTATTCCATGTTTCCTTTTGATCAAAATTTTAGTCTGTATTTCTTTTTACTGATGAATTATGACATTGTGCTGCCACTATAACAGCTGAAGTTGTATCTTGCCTTAAAAGCTGCCTCATAAAATGCAGCAGGAGCCTCATAGCACAGAATGAGGAGTGGTGTGATACAAGAACTCCCAAATCCCAGTGGCACATCGTAAACTTGAGCAAAATGGGAGCCTCAAGAGCAGATCACAGTGCATGACCAAAGGGGCTCCCATTTGCAAGCAGACCATGCTAATAAAATGCTCTTTAAGTGTTTTGAGTAAAAAGTTGATGGCTGTTTTTACGAGGCTCTGAAGTTACGGAAGCATCGTAAAGAACAGACCAAAATCTGACACCGCTCCCGCTCTGCCTCCTTGCTCCCCTGTGGATTTCTTGAAAGCATGGGAATACCCAGAAGAGTAGGGTCACAAGTCAATTATTGGGTTCTTTATGGTTTTGCTGGAGCTGTGGCTGGTGACAAATCCTGTGAAATGTGTAAGCACTGCCTGGTGTTACACAGCCAGGCTGGGCAGGGGGCACTGATCCTGCTGCTGGGATCAGCCTGATTTGGGGGAGATTTCTAATTTTTATCATTCATTAAAGTGCTTGAGGCTACACAACCATTAACACAGTCACTATTCATTCATTTACCAGTATAAGTGTTAGTTTCTGGAATCTAAGCTGGTGTGGACTCTAACACTAGAAGTTTTGCTAATTATGAGATGTAGAATACAAAGTTAACATAAACTTTTTTTACAAGTGCTGGAAAGGTAAGTAAATATTTATAATATTTCTGTAGCTATCCTTTTTATTCCAAAGGATCTTCTAAAATCTCTTTAGAAGATCTTGGCCTCTGCCAAGGCCTGCACTTCAGTACTTCCTGCCTACCTTACATTACACAGATATTCCTAAACAATTTCCACTCCTTCCTGTTCTCTGACTCCCTTTGACTTAACCTCACACCTTCCTTGGCTGACACAACTACCTTTATGAGGCAATTTTCATAAAGCTAGTTGCTCCTTGCTTTTTTAAAAATCCTTTGTTGGCTTCTGCTGAAAGACTTTATGTTCCTAGAACCTTCTCCTTAGAAAAAAAAAAAAAATTAAGTTTGCACTGAATCAATGGAAAATGCCAACAATTTTGGACTTTTTACAGATATGACTATGGATGATGTTCGAGAATACGAGAAAAATATGCATGAAAAAACCAACATTAAAGTTTGCAACCAACATTCATCTACTGTGGATGAAATAGAGAGCCATGCCAAAGCAAGAGTATGTTGATTTTTAAAACATATTGCCCATCCTCAGCCAATACACCTGCACAGACCAGAGAAAAGCAACCAATTGCTGATCAGTCAGTGGAATTCTGGGGAGGTTTTGCTTCAGTAGGAACAGAACCTTTCTCCATGAAGTGCAATCCTGCTTTTGGTTTGCACTGTGAACCTGCCAGTTATGTAAGGGAGGGTGGGGTTGGGCTCAAACACAGCTCCCTGGCTTCCAGGAAAACAATGCTCCAATCTCAGCTGGATGCATAAAGAGGAAGTTAAAGAGGATTTTTTACCTTCTATTCTTTGAATAGTTAAAAAATGCAGGAGTTCACAGTGGTCCAGTCAAAAAGCCAAGAACATGGGGAGTGGAAAACTTCTATGGGACTCACAGAACTCTTTGTTTCACCAGGGAAAAAAAATCTGATTAATTATTCGTTCTTTTCAAGGTAATTTTAATGTCACTGCCATCAATTAGCTACCAACAAGGTGGGAAGTATTTTCAGAAGTATGTAACTGTGGTTTATGGAAAGACCAGGTTCCTGTGTAGGTTCTTTAATTCATAAACAAATGGAAATGTCATAAAGCACTTAATTACCTAATTTGGACATCACAAGTAGAGGCCTAAAATTAGAGATTGATGCTCTCTGCAAAGAGAGAAGATGCAGTGGCCTTTGCTCCTGAAATGTCATTATTCCTTTATTTCTGCTAATGGTGCTCAGTGAGGGATTTAATCATGTGAAGAGTGTGGGGCAAGGCCTGAAGGGCTCCAAGTCTTTCCTTGGTTCCTGCTCAGTGCCAGTTGTCGACAGCCTGAGAAAATATTGTCCGAGTATTCCCCAGAAGGTAATTCTTGTGTTCTAAACACAGCAGCTTCACTGACATCAAGGCTACTCCTTAGCAGAGAATTAATTCAGATTTTGGCTCTACACTTCAGGATTTAGTTCTGAATGAAGTCTGCCACCTGTAGTTTCCATGTGGAAAAATTGTCATTGAGGTCAGAACAGAAGTTGTTATTAATGAAAAAAAAAGTGAATCCGAGTCTTCCTAGCTCAGTGTAGGGATTGTTTTACCTGACTGTATATCAGAGTAGAAGGAAATTAAAGCAATTTTTTTTAAATTAAAGCAAATTATTTTTTGCTAAAAAGCAAAAATCATTTGAAGTGTTTCATATCTGAATTGAAGAGTCTTGGAGGCTCCACTCAGCAAGACTTCACTTGAATGGACAGTGCACTGAGAAACCTCCCTGTCCCCTTCACTTGTCCAAGCCAGCTTTTGGTTCACATTGTGCAGAATTCCTCAACCAAAATCCCTGTGATTCCAGGGGGGTTTTGGACCCTTTGAGTGCAGAAACACTCACACACTATTCCAGGGTGTGAAACGAAATGTAAACCAGCAAAACAGGTTCAAAGCTCTCTCCGACACAAGCAGGTCCAGATGGGACCATCTGTTCATGGCCAGCGCTTCTGTCAGAGCTGGGACAGCGCTCAAAAACTGCCCGGGCCGGCTGGAAAGGGCCTGGTGTGGGCAGGGAGAGTGAGGGCAGCAGGCACCGTGCTCGCTTTTTGTTTAATAAAATGTTGGAACACAACATAAAGCTGGTTCGACAGCCAGGGCTGCAGCTGGGTAAAAAGCATCAGTGCCCTGGAAGGACAGGATTTGGTCACACGTTTGGTAATTCCCACTGCCACTCCTGTGCTTTAGACGCTCAAATATGCGAGACTTCTTAATTGATTAAAGGACTGCTGGTTTTATTTCTGGGGTTTTGAGCTTTCCGGGCTCAAAGAATCTATAAATGGTCTAATGAAATACTTCAAAATTATGAATTTAACTTGACATTCAGCAAAAATCTTAACATTGCCTTCAGTTGGCTCGGTGGGCGTCTTGCAGGCACCGCAGACACGGAGCAGGAGATTCCACAAGAGCCTTGCTGATTTTCTGCTCCACTCCGTTTGGAGCAGATGGCATTCCCGGCCATTTTCTCGGAAGTTTCACCCGGCTCGGCCCGGCCCGGCCCGGCT
>VZTX01024354.1:0-12141 GCA_013400915.1 Pardalotus punctatus
TCCAGCCGGAGCGTTTATGCGGCGCGCGGGGAAGGGGCGCCGGGGCCGCCATGTCGCGGCTGCACCAGAGCAGGTCGGTGTTGGGGTTTGTGTAGCGACTGGGGTCTTTCCCTTCCCCTCCCTGCCGAGGCTGAGCCGGGCGGGGCGGGGGCTCTGGAGAATCGGGGGCTCTGAGGGGTCGGGGGGTCTGGGGTTGCCCGTACCCACCCTGATGATGCTCGCGGTGCCGCTCCCCTCAGGATCGCGGACTTCCAGGAGGTGCTCGGCGAACCCACGGTGGCTCTGCCCAAGCTCCGCGAGCTCTGCTTCAGCGGTGAGTGCCGCGGGGCCGGTCCTGGGCTGGGGAGGGGGCTCCGGGCACGGCGCTGCTCCGGGTGAGCACCTGGCACAGGGCGTCCCCGCGGGAGACACTGTGGATAACCCCGGCAGCGTCCCTGGGGAAACTTCGTGCCCTTCGGGGAGAAAAAATGCTGCCAGGCCTGTTTGTGAGGTGACATCAGCAACCCGCGGTGAGAGATGGGCTAACGTGGTTATTTCTCTGCCTGGTGTTCCACAGGAATTCCCTTTGATGGTGGGCTGCGCTGCCTGTGCTGGAAGGTGGGTTTTGCTTGGGGTGCTTTTCTTTCTTGCGAGTGATGCTTTGGGTTGGTTAAATACACGTAGCATTTTTTTGGCGCTGAAAGTTGTAAACAAACAAACAAAACAATAAATCCAGAGTTTAAAAGCCACTAGAAGTCAGCAGTAATTTGTGGAGATCAGCACTTTGCATGTGAACAGCCTCACTTTTAAGCTAGCAGTGCATTTTGGTCAGGTTAGCTATTGATCAGTCCTACAAATAGCTCTGTGTTGAAAGCCAGTCCCTGAAATATTCCTGACTGTTGCTTGGCAAAGTACTTGGCTTTCTGGAGAAAACTCCCAGTATTTTCCAAGAGCCAATTCGAGCCATTGTGTTTGCTTTGCTCATCTTGCAGGTGTAACAGCTCATTGAATACTAATTCCTGTTCATCTGTCTCCTCTTCAGATACTCCTGAACTACCTCCCTTTAGAGAAAGCCTTATGGAGCTCTTTGCTGAAGAAACAGAGGTGAGGATGTTGGTACTTGTCCCTTTATTTCTAAAGATATCTGCAGGGGAGGAGAATAGTCATTAAATAATTAAGTACTTTCATAAAACAAATTGTTCTTGTGTGTAATGTGCTGTTCTCCCAGCTGCCTGATGGATTGACCCATTCAGCTACACTGAAGAGAAAATCAGATGCATTCTGGCTGAGCAGAGTGGGTCAGAGAGATCTGTTTCAACTCTGTCTGTGTGCTCACCTTGACCTTATCTTCCTCATTGCAAACTCCTCTTTTCTTCCTTAAGGGATCTGTATTCCCAGTTCCTAAAAGAAATGATTATCCAGCCTGGGATTGCCAAAGCCAACCTGGGTGTTTCAAGGGAAGATGTGACTCTAGAAGATCACGTAAGTGTGGTGTTTAACGTTTGTGCTGCAGAAAATTCCTCAGAGCTATAAACTGTTGTTCTGCAGTCTGGACCCCTGGGCTGCTCCTGGCTCTTTTCCCAACTGTTCTGCCCTGCCAGAGGGAGGGATGGTTCCCAGCTGCCAGCCTGGCACTGATGTCTTGGTAGCCTTGAGTGTGAATTACTGGCAAAGCACCAATAGCTCTGTAGAGAGCTGTTTCCAGCTGTGTACATTCCTCCTCCTGCCCTTTGGGGCTACCTGCCCAGGCTGTGGGGCTCCTGGGGAAAGAGAGAGGCTCACAAGAGGTGCCTGGAGCTATGAGATGCTCCCCTGGGAAGTTGGGTCCATGAGTGGATTCAGAGCATGCTAACTGAGCAGAGGATATAAAAGACGCAGGAGGGTCAGGCTGGACTGTGGTGTGGAGGGCAGGAGTTGATTATTTCTGTAACGCTGCTGGGTTGTTATTTTTTTTATGGACTATTTCCTGTGTGCCTTGGCTTTCTCCTTCCCTGAAAGTGCTGTTAGGAGTGTGTGTGTGGGAGGAGTGAGTGAAGTAACTGATAGAAGAGACTGTAAAACGATACAGCTGCTCCCGTGACCATCCTGGGTGTTTACTCCCCTGCAGTCACCTGCCCCACTGTGATCTCTGGAGCCTTGGTGGTGTAAAACTGGCGTGTCTGTAAAACCACACAGGCAGGTCACAGTGATCTTTGAATCCCTTGGAATGTAGCTTGTTTTTTTCATGGTTGGTTGTTAACTTGGTGTGGATTTTGGTGCGGAGAGAAGAATGTGTCTGTGTAGGGGGGAGTTGAGTTTATCATATTGGGAAACTGGTCAGATACAGCATAGGTTGTTGTTCGTGGAGTATGTATTTCCTTTTTTCTGGGCACAACAGTGGTGCTTAATCATCAATCTCAGAGCTAAAACAGAGGGGGAAGCACTGGGTGGGTGGATAACTCTTACCCAAGTCCAAAGACCATCTCCACTGTACAGGTTTGGAGCTGCAATCAGGAATCTTGTTGACATGGGATGGAATACCTGATTTGGGAAACTCTTGAAGAAACACATGAAAAGGGATTGAAAATGTGAGAGTAAAAGTGACCCTGATGTGCTCAGACTCTGCTGGTGGCAGAGGGACAGCAGAAGTTTTAAATTGCTGTAGGTTTACTGAGGATTTTGATACATGTGAAACACACTTGTTTTGTTTCTGTTATTCTTTAGCCCCTCAATCCAAATCCAGACAGTCGATGGAACACTTACTTCAAGGATAATGAAGTTCTCCTCCAGATAGACAAAGATGTCAGGTGTGTGAGGCACAACAACTCAGGTTTCTGAACCCAAGCGGTTTGGGTAACAAATTGTACTTTGAAAATGGAGTTTAATATTAAACCAATCCTCCCACTCAACATGAGGCAGGTACTTCCTTCTTGTCCCTGATTTCCTTCTGTGTCCCTCCTAGGAGGCTGTACCCTGACATGGCGTTTTTCCAGCGCCCCACAGATTATCCCTGCCTGTTAATCCTGGACCCCCAGAACGAGTTTGAGACGCTGCGCAGGCGGGTGGAGCAGACCACGCTCAAGTCGCAGACGGTGGCACGAAACCGCAGTGGGGTGACAAATGTGAGCTCTGGGTTGGGGCTGTTCTTGTCACAGGGCAAGGCCTCAGAGCTGGGAAGGGTGGTTCTTAGGCTGTTTTCTGTTTCTCTTTCTGCTTGTGCAGTGAAATAAAGAAAACACCCCAGCAGATACTGAGCATTCTGAGGGCTGGACATTGTAAAACCAGTTTTAAGTGCCTGCCAGAGTGCAGGGAATCATTGCTGTATTTAATTTTAAAGATTGTTTTTACCTGACTTCTGGTGGAATTTTGAGTCACAAGTTATTTTATGCTTGACATGTGCCTTCTGTATGGGAACAAAACACTGAAGAGTTAATTTACTATGAATTTATTATGAATTTCCATAATTCTCCAGAACTGGATCTCAAACCTGCAATTAGAAGAGCTGAGTATCTTTTGAAATGTGTTGTTCCTTTTGTCTTTCACGAGTGTCACAGCACACATGCTCTTGGGGAAGGTGGCTTCTCCCACAACCATTGATACTTTCCCTCATACTACTGACAAAGAAGTGGAACTGCTGTGGTTTTTACTGTGTGAGATCATGTGATGCAGTGATTCAGAGGGAACTGTGTCTGTTGCTGCACAGACTTTGTTCTTCAGGGGCAGCCAGCACCAGGACTTCCCTGCTTGTGTACTCACAGAGTCACTTGTCTTGGTTTACACGGTGTAAACTGCCCAAATCTTTCGGGGGGGCCTATGGGTGTTAAAAGCCAAGCTTGACATGTGTGCTAAATGATCTGTGCCAGTTGGTTATCCTGATTCAGCCTTGTTTTCCAGGTGAGCTCCCCTCTTAAAACCACCCCCAGCTCTCTGAGCGAGTATGAAGTTCTGCCCAATGGCTGCGAAGCTCACTGGGAAGTGGTGGAGCGGATCCTGTTCATCTATGCCAAGCTGAACCCTGGGATAGCTTATGTCCAGGGCATGAACGAAATCGTGGGGCCTCTTTACTACACCTTTGCTACAGACCCTAACAGTGAATGGAAAGGTGAGGGACCCTTTTGACTGCTCAGCAGTGGCTGTGGTAACTGTGAGTTCTCTGCATGGCATGAGGAGTTTTGGGGAATTGGTAGGAGCTGAATGGACTGGGCGTGGTGAGGACATAGGAAGTGAGGATTTTTGGACAGTTTTTGTTTGTTAAAATCCCTTTAGAAGCTTTTGTTTCCTTGTACTCTATATATAGATGGTAAGGAGAGAACGGTAGGGGAGGACTTGCCTGTTGCTTCTACTTCGCAGGAGCTCTCAGGGTGTGTGCTGGTGGCAGATTATGTTCTTGGGCATAGATAACTGTTTTGTGACCTGATGTCACAGCGACCTTGTGTTGCACACTGGGTCAGTATCTGCAGTGGCTTTGTAGATGTTTCTAGTGTAGAAGAAAAAAAAAAATGGTCGTCTAGCCTTGACCCAGACCAAGCAAGCCAAGATCTGGTGGGATCTACATAAATCCAAAACAACAACCAGATTATTGAGCAAGAATAATTTTACAGCTCTGTACCTCTTGTCGATTATACTTTCTCTATTCCCCCATGTTCTTACTTTCTTTCCTCAGAACATGCTGAACCAGACACATTCTTCTGCTTTACCAATCTAATGGCTGAAATTCGGGACAACTTCATCAAGAGCCTGGATGATTCTCAGTGTGGTATTACCTACAAAATGGAGAAGGTGTACTCCACCCTGAAGGAGAAAGATGTGGAACTATATTTGAAATTGGTGAGGAGCCAGGTGTTTCTCTGGGTCTTGGGTGGGATGCAAGGAATGGAGCTTACCAGTGCATAATGTCTGACAGTTTTGTTAAACTGTGCTTGAATAGAACACAAAGTGTATGAAGGGCTTTGCCTGTGGGGCAGAGAGACTCTTATCTGTGAGCTGAAACAGCCTCTCCTTGGAGTGAGCCCAGAGCGAGCTGACACAGCAAGGCTTCCTCCCCTGCCTGGCTCTGAAAGCAAACAATGGTTGTTGCACAGCTGCCAGCTGGGAGTCTTGAAGGGACTTGGCCATGATCCTTGGTCACCTGTGTAGTTGGAGCTGGAGTCTTTATTCTCTTGTAGTGATCAGGCAAAACATGGGTTTTGCTGTAGAGCTTTTCAGCATTTCAGGTTACAGAAATTGTTTCTGCCTTTAAGAGCAAACCAGAAAACATCCCCCATGCTACACACACACACTTCTGTTGCCACTGGTTGCCCTGGCAGCCCTGAGTTAAACTACATGGAGCTCATTCCAAAGGAGAAATGAAATCCAGTGAGCTGGATGATCTTGTCCCCCAAATTCTGCTGTTCTTCATCCAAAGGCTTTTGAGTGCTTTGGGTTTGTGTGAGTTTCGTAGAACGTGTAGAAGGCAGCTTTCATTACAAACACCTTCAGTCTTACAGTCCATTTGGTGTGAAAGTCCAAGGAGACTTTGTAAGGAAAAGCTATTCTTGTTACTTCAACCTTCACCAAATCACACTGGGATCATTTTCCATCTAGAAAAGTCAGGATATGTTTCTTTTATAATCCAGAAGATGGTTTGTCAGCACAGTGACACAGCCTGCAGTGTTGGCTGGGAGCTGATTCAGTGGGGAGAAAAACTGCCTTGGCTGGCAGGAAATTGTCTTGGCCATGCAGCAGCTGGTCCTTAAGAATATCAGCAGAATCCTGAACTTGTTTGACCTTAATTAAACTTATGGTACCTTGAATTTAACATCAGAAAACAGGAAAGCTTCAGGCTAAAGGTGCTTACAGCATGTTTTACTGACCATCAGTGTGAACTCTGTTCATCTTTGTTTCTCTTTGTGAATAGTAAACCTTTTGATAAATACAGGGGTTCTGGAAAGGAGAGGAAATCCTGACAAACAGTGCCTGTGCTAGCGGGGGAGGGCTGCAGCTTTGCAGATAAAATGCTGTTCAAATGGAACTTTAAAATTACTTGGCAAGTTTAACGGAACACAAATAGTGCCTTTAGGGAGAAAAGCTTCCTTTACTCCATGTTGTTGGACAGGAGCATTTTCTGGCTTGGCTGTAGGTGTGGAGTGTGGCTGCACTGAAAATCTGTTGGTCAGGGTTGAATGGGAGAATCTCCAAAAGATGCAGTGGTTTTCCTGCTGCTGTAGGATGAGGTGGGAGCTTAGAGCAGTGTCGGGGAGGAGACAGGGATGGAAACATGGGGTGCATCTCTTGCCTGTAGGGAACTGGCCGGGAGCACGTATTCATTGTTTGCCTGGTGCCTGTCTGACAGCAAGAACAGAACATCAAACCCCAGTTCTTTGCCTTCCGCTGGCTGACGTTGCTCTTGTCCCAAGAGTTCCTGCTGCCAGATGTCATCCGTATCTGGGACTCCCTCTTTGCTGATGACAAGCGCTTCGATTTCCTTCTGCTCGTCTGTTGTGCCATGTTGACGTAAGTACACTCATAGCCTTCCTGTTCTTCTCTTCCATGGATCCAGGAGTCTTTGTAGGAATGTGTTTGGGCATCTGGTGAATAGGTTATAGGTTTTAGAGTTCTTTTGTAAAGGGTCAAACATAGCTGGAATAATTTCCATCTTTCAGACTCATCCGGGATCAGTTGCTGGAAGGAGACTTCACTCTGAACATGAGGCTGCTACAGGTAAGAATTAAATAGAGTGGGTGCAGGGAGCAATTGGAAGAGTCTTAAAATAGTACTGTGAGAGAGGATGACAGTATGTGAGAGGGTGGGAGGGTATTCCTGGTTCAAGACAAGTACCACATTTGTGATGCAGGAAAATCTGCAGGGATCTTACAGCACTCTCATTATTGGAAGTGGGAGTCTTTTGCTTGTGCACCCTTTCTAGCCTTCAGAGACATTGTCATAGATTGAAGGTTTCTAATGTTCCTTTGGTTTGTGAAAAAATTGAATAATTTCAAGTGAAGATGTGAAACCTTATGTAACACTGTTAAATTTTTTGGCCAGATAGGTTCTTTTTAGTTCTGAGATCTGTGAGGTTGGAAACGCCTGCACTGCACAGTTGGATATCTCGGGTTCTGCCAGTTCCTGCTTTGGTCTGTGCAAGATACTGGCTTTGATAAGGCTCTCTGGCATGAAGAGAGCCCTGTGGCAGGTCAGCTTACTGTGCCCTTGCAGGACACAGTGGAAAAAAAACAACAAACCTTCTTGAAGGGTTTTGAGGTTTGATCAGTTACAAAATAGGAAACAGTAGCTGTTAAAGGAGTAACTGAACATGGCAGTGTGTTATAATAGGCCAAGAATGCTGTCGTCAAGTTTTGCCTTGCTTAAGTGAAACAGTCTGTATCAAGAATGCTGGGAAGTCACTGAAATCCCTTGGTTTCTTTGCCATAGGATTATCCAATCTCTGATGTTCATCTGATTTTGAAGAAGGCAAAAGAACTTCAAGATGCCAAATAGTGTGTGGGTCTAACAAAAGGTGTCAGAGAACTGCGTGGCAGTGGATCCTGAGAGATGCCCCCATGCGCTGTGGTGCACTTAAGCTCCTACTGCAGAACTTCAGGTTTTGTTTGGGCTACTGGCCACCTTGAAGACTTCCTTCTACTCTATTTATTAGGTCAAGGACTGATTTTTCCCCTTCTACTAGGGTCCTGCACTCCAGATTTTTCCACATCTCAAATGCCTCTTTGCTGCCAAAAGCAGTTCTTTGTATCTTTTTTTAATGACTTTGAGTTTGGGGAGAAAGAAACCTTCTGTCTGCCTGTCCTTGAAGGGATGGACTCCTGTATCATGGAAGTAACACATGGAGTATCTTCTAATGGGGAAAGGACAGACTTAAGTCCAATGAATTTTGACAGGTGAGGATAGAAGGATCTTCCTCCTGTGAACAGAATGTATTCCAGTGAACTCACACATTCTGCCATTCAAGTAGTTTCTGGATCCTCCTCCCTCATGTCTGCACTTGGCCATCCCTGAGGCATGTGAAGAAGATTGCATCAGTTTCTGGTGAAGGTCACATGGCAGTTTGCACTCCTTTGACTGGGAAAGAGACTTGGGAAGCTGAGATGGGAGGACACGGTGACAGCTGGTGGCTTTGTGCACTCAAACTGCCTGAATCCAGAACCGCCTTATCAATGAGGTCTCTTTGAACGCAAGACTGTGGTGGTTTTAATCCCCAGTGAAGTGTAGTTCCAAGTCCAGCCTTACTACGCACAGCCTTAGAGCAGGATTGTTCCTGCAGGGAGGCTTCATGCTGCTTTCCTGGCTCTGAACTGGAGCATATCCAGCTACAATCAGGATTCTGAAACACAAGAAATGGACACCTAATCATGTGCAATGAAGACAGACATATTTAGGGGCTTCTACAGGCACAGAACTGGAGTTTTCTGCCTCAGTGGCTCAAATACTACTACCCTGCATTAAGGTCTGGTCACAGTAACCTTGCTGTTGTCTCACAGTACTTCTTGCCAGGAAAAGACAGCTCTGATCTGCANGTGAAGGTCACATGGCAGTTTGCACTCCTTTGACTGGGAAAGAGACTTGGGAAGCTGAGATGGGAGGACACGGTGACAGCTGGTGGCTTTGTGCACTCAAACTGCCTGAATCCAGAACCGCCTTATCAATGAGGTCTCTTTGAACGCAAGACTGTGGTGGTTTTAATCCCCAGTGAAGTGTAGTTCCAAGTCCAGCCTTACTACGCACAGCCTTAGAGCAGGATTGTTCCTGCAGGGAGGCTTCATGCTGCTTTCCTGGCTCTGAACTGGAGCATATCCAGCTACAATCAGGATTCTGAAACACAAGAAATGGACACCTAATCATGTGCAATGAAGACAGACATATTTAGGGGCTTCTACAGGCACAGAACTGGAGTTTTCTGCCTCAGTGGCTCAAATACTACTACCCTGCATTAAGGTCTGGTCACAGTAACCTTGCTGTTGTCTCACAGTACTTCTTGCCAGGAAAAGACAGCTCTGATCTGCAATGACAGTCTTTCTCTAGCACAATCCAGCAAGCATACAAGCATCTGTTATGAGCTGACTGCTGAGGCTGATCCACTGTTCTGTCCTGGTCCTGTTGGAGTCACAGTCCTGAGCTGGACACTTTTTCCTTCTGAGAGGGAAAATGCTGCACTTCAGATACGGTCGAGTGGGCTCAGGTGAACAGGGACTGAGACAAACCACAGGGAGAACTGCTGACCTGCCACAGTGTTGAGCTGAGCAGAAACCCTAATCCTCAGAGGGAGAAACTGCGGGCACCCCGGTGCTTGTGTGGTGCAGAAGCTCTTGAGTGAACACTAATCCAACGTGCTTTTCCCTTTCTTTCTGTGCTGTGCTGGCTCACCTCTGCTGTTCGACACTGCAGTTTTTGGTATTTATGGGTGTTGATTTGTTAAAGGTCAGTCAGTCTTTGTAAAACCTGCTTAAGCTGCTGCTGGCCTAGACTTGCCCTAGCAGGAGGGATGCTGGCAGCCTTCAGCTTTTTTTTACTGGTGTTATTTCCTTCACTGAAGGCCTTTACAGGCTGCTGTAATTCTCACCAAGGTGCATGGGGTGAGGACGGC
The DNA here is from genome assembly GCA_013400915.1 of Pardalotus punctatus. Classification (NCBI taxonomy): domain Eukaryota; kingdom Metazoa; phylum Chordata; class Aves; order Passeriformes; family Pardalotidae; genus Pardalotus; species Pardalotus punctatus. The sequence continues at coordinate 9,536 of VZTX01024354.1, forward strand.
AGGACAGGTTGGTGCGTGTACCTGTGTTCTTATTGGCAATCCCAAGCAATCTCTGCCTCTTGAGAAGATGCTCGAGTAACACTTGTGCAGCCTCACGTTGCTACTGTGTTGCAAGAGCAATTGAAGGTTTAAAGCAATCTGTAATTAATACTTGTGGCAACAGCATCCCTCTCTGCTGCAGTCTTTTCTTGAGGGTATAGTTTTCCTCCAAGAAAAATGGAACAGGTAGACCAGGGCAGCTGTGTGATGAAGCATCCTGGCTGTTCTAGCCACTTGATGTTCTTTCTGAGCTGTTCAGGTGGTCTCATGGTCTCAGTTCTTGGGTACCTGCACTAGGGAGGCTGTTGGCCAGACCTCGTGTGGTCTAACAGCTACCTGGGGGGTTCTCTACAAATGTAGAACCAGAGGGTCACACTCTAAGACAGAACTGTACCTGCTCCAAACACTTCTGCCTCAGACCTGCTATAAATACTGCTGTAGCTTTTCCATTCCATGCACAAACTCTGCTCTCATCTCCCTAAATACCTGTGCTGGGCTGTTCATTCTGGGTTCCCCTGGCAAGTGCAGAGTTTCCTCATGCCGGAATTTCTCGCTGGTAACAGGAGCATCCATGGGTGTTCTTGCTCTGAGCAGCTGGAAGTCTCCTTAAAGTAAGCTGAGGAGGCAGCAGGTAAATCAGGATGAAAGCATTGCTTGGAGATGAACTTCTGCATGTTTTCAGCATAGGTTTGGGCCCTGAGGGTGACCTCCCACTTGGGGAAGGCACAGGGGAGGTGATAGTACAGCTGTCATGCTGTCTTCTCCCTTCCTATGTGTCCAAGGGCTCATGTTATGTCACCTTGCTTCAGGGGGTGACAGTGAATGTTTTTGAAAGGAGTTTGCAGTGGTTTAAAGGGATGTGATGAGAGATTTCACTGCTGGGAAGGATCTCTGGGATAAATTCTGTAGCCTTATCCAAACTATGGCTGCCAAACCTATTGAATTCTTCTTTGGGGAGAGCTTCCAACAACTTTGAAACATCCAGACAGGCTGTTTCACACATAAAAAGCTGTTTTATATTCCTGGTTATTTCCTTCCTGTGTGGTAGAACTTCTGTCCTGCTGTTGAAAGGAGTGGTACTTTTCATTGTCTTGGGATATCCATTTCTTATTCCAAGACTTTCTCCTTTCTTTAAGAGCAAAATCAGATTTTCTGAGGGGACAAAAGAGTCTTCATCTTTTACCAGCTTTTGAATCTCCTCATGTTTCCCTTGGCTTCATTCCTCAAAGGCTTTTGGTGATCTGTTTTTGTTGTTGTTGAAGTGAGATGATACTTAACTGGTGTTTCCTTGCTTGTGTGGCCAAGTAACACCTGCTCCAGCCTTTTGATGTTTCCACTTCTGGTTTCTTACAACCTTGACCTGCTGCAAGAGCAGCGAGGTTGGCTGAAAAAGCTGATCTTTGAGATGGGCCACGTTAGTCTGGGATGCTTTGGGGATCCATTATCTCACAGGAACCTGAACAGAGGATGTTTAAATAGCTCTTACTGTGTGTTCCTCACAGGCAGGACTACTGCCAGGCAGGGGAAAGGGAAATCACCTTCAGCTGCGAGGGAAAACAGGACACTCCTGGATGTGGGAAGAGATGAGCCTTCCCTGGGAAAGAGAGGTCTGCTCTGCCTGCACCTTGTTGGAGCTCAAGCTTTGGGGAACTTAGTGGCTTTGCCAACAAGGTAGATCAAGGTGTTGGTGTTGGTCTCTCAGGAGACTGATTTTGAGTTTGAATTTTGTGACTAACCTAGAATTATTCACACCTTGGCATTGAGTAGAATGAAGGCCAGAAGTTATTTTGGGGGAGTCTGGGGTGTTTGGGAATCAGAGGCTGTTTTTCCTTAACCAATATCAGTGACTTTGTTTTAACTGCTTGGAGCACTCTTCTAAAATGCCCTTTCCCCAAAGAAAGGATCATAACACTTTTTCCCCCCACTTTTTCTGGGAAGAATTGCCAGAAAATGGTGTAGTGAACACTTGATCACTCCAAAACTCCTTCTTTTATGCTTTTTTTTTTAAACACTATTTTTATAACGTTTCCCATAACTAAACGGGTGTCTGTGCAAACCTCTCCTGTTGGTGTGACTGGGAGTTGGGGCTGCTCCAGGTTCCAGCTGCGGTGCCCATAGATGTGAGAGCACCACAGCGAGCTGCGGAGAGCCCTGAAGAACCAGCCTGGTTCCTCCACCGCCACCTCCTTCCCGCGATAGTTTTGCTTTGCCTTCCGCAGGCGCGGGAGCGGTGCCTTTTCCCCGGGAATACGTCGCGCCGGTGGCGCTGGGAGCGCGGGTGCCGCCGCCCGCCTCGGTGACTGCTCCGTCCTTTTGCCCCGTGTCCCGAGCCGCTCTCTGGGCCGCGGGGCCGCTCCCTTGCCGCCGTTCCCAGGGAAGCGGCTGCGGTTCCGGTCCCCGTTCCCGCTCCCGGCGCGTCACGGGATCGCGCTCTCCCTTAAAGCGGCGATGCTGCCGGGGCAGCGCGGCCGCCTGGGGCGCAGCCGCGGCCCGTTCAAGGCCGCGCCGGGCCCTACGGTCGCACGGCCATGCTGCGTGCCCGGTGGGCGCTGCCGCTGGCGGTGGGC
>VZTX01024359.1:0-16856 GCA_013400915.1 Pardalotus punctatus
CCTTCCTGCCCCATCCTCCCTGCTCCTGTTCCTCCCCCGGAGAAGCTCCCGCAGTGCCGGGGCCCGGCGGGTAGTGCTGCCCGTGTCCCCGGCGCTGTTATTTTAAAATACCGATTTCTGCACTAAGTTCAGGCTTCACCGCGCACGGAACCCCCTTCACGTGGCCAGAACCACACATAGAGCCCTGTTCGCCCAGAGCACTTGGGCTGCGCAAAGGCAGGAGCTGCAGACAGGTTGCGTGACAGGGGTTTCCCAGCAGCAAAGCTGCTACAACACAAGAAATTCCACCTCAACATGAGGAAGAACTTCCTTACATTGAGGATGGCAGAGCACTGGAACAGGTGTCCAAGGAAGGTGTGTAGTCTCCCTTTCTGGAGACATTCCACACCCTCCTGGGTGCGTTCCTGTTTCACCTGCTCCAGGTGACCCTGCCTTGCAGGGGGGTTGGACTGGATGATCTCCAGAGGTCCCTCCCAACTCTACAATTCTGTCATTCTGTGATGCCATCCCGCTCCCTCAGCTCATTGGGATCATCGTGGGGGACCAGAAACAGCCGGGTGATGCTAACAACGGCTCCTGTCACCACCAGGAAGATGCAGTTCTGCATCAGGGGTGTCTGTTCAGCATCCCCTCCTGCTCGGGCAGCCCCTGCCAGCCAGCACATCCCCACGGCGCCAGGCACCCCCAGCACAGCGTTAAACAACGCGGCTCACATCTGTCGCCTGTTTGTTTTCCCCTCCTGTCCCCAGAGAAGGCCCGTGTACACAGGCAGGACGCAGCCATGGCGGTGACAGCTGGGCTGTGCTTCTCCCCCACAACATGGAGCTGCACAGGGGCAACACTGGTAGAAAAACTGCAGCCCCTTAACCCTCCCTCCGCTCAGCAGAGGGTTTGGGTTTAAAAAATACACGTATGCGTGCACACATGCACATAGAAATGTAATAGCTATGCATATACATGATGCATTATGTGTAAGGGGCATAAATTTACACAGACAGATTGCTCTTCGTTTATGCTAACGGGGGTCAGAGTACGCCTAACCCCGGGAGCAGAAGGTGGTGGTGTTTGTAATGGCCTTTTGTTCTCCGAGGAGATCATTCTCCGGGCTGGGCCCCAGGAAAGGCCGGTCCCTCCGGCAGATGAATGCTGCCGTCGCTGCCGGGGTTACGTGATGGCAGAGCCGTGAAGCTGTTGACCGTGGTCTTCATCCAAAAATTCCAGCTGGATTTTAAGTATCTCTAAATCCCAAGGCATTTGAGTATCTCAGAGATATGGCCCAGGATGGAATTTTATGGAAAAGCGGCTGCGCAAAAAAAGCCTTCGACAAAAATCTTCACTTCAGAAATGAGTGAAGCATTCTGTGTTCAGAGGATCTGGTAATCTTGATTCCAGATCAGTGTTTGCAGTTATGGTTTTATATGAGCTATTCTTCTTGCTCCCAGAAATCATTTATGAGGCCAAATAAAAGCAGAACTAGCTCCTAAAAGAATCTTGATTCCTGACTTACACAACAAAATGTTACAGATTTAGTGTTAGTACCGCCCCGGAAAAGCAAAAATAAATTACAAGAAAGGGAACAGTAATAATAAATACCAATTTGGCTCATTCAAGCATTCAAAGCTGGTTACTGTTAACAATTGTCCTGGGCAAACAGTGACCACATGAGATATGGGGGACGTTTTTATGGACATTGTGTGCTTGGGAGAGAAGTCAGTCCTTTCTCCATACTGCGCACTGAAATCAGAGCACCACAAATTCTCTGGGATATGTTTGGGGTGGGGAAAGAAAACACACAATCTCCTCAAGGAAATGTAATGCCGGCACTGTTAAAGTGCAGTAAACACGGACGGTGTTTGATAAAGAGGTACATAAAACCCAGGTAGCTGTGGTGCTCACTGGGGCAGGAGGCTGCTGAGCAGGGGCTCAGCTTCTCCCACCGTTCCCCTCCCACAAAGCCAACTGCGCCAGACAAAGGGAACAGGTTGGAAACTGGGCCTGGCAATGAAGAGGGGTTAATTTCTTTTGTCTCACTCCTGGTTTCTGTGTTTTGCCTGCCATTTGCACGCTTTCTCTCTCCCCTTGAGTGCAGAAGGAACATGCCTCCATCCCTCCACTGAGGGTTTATTCTGGAGGAAACGTTTTAGGTCGCCATCACATCCTACAGGGAAACGTAGTTTATAAATACAGCAGGGCCTAGTGCTACGAGGAAACATTTTATCAGAGAGCCCCGAACTGACGATTCAATTATTTTTCAATAAAACATCAGGGGAATGCGCAAACAGCTGCTCGCATCCTTCCACACAGCAAGTCAAACTTCAAGGGGAACAATAGCTGGCGAAAGGGGAGCCATCGCGGAGGCGGTGACAATGGGTTTCCTTACTCGGGGCTTTGTTTGATTTCCCCGTCTCAGTTTTGAACTCCCTCCGCTGGAGAAAGGCGAGGGGGTAGGACGGGGAGAGGGGGAAGCAGGCAGAGGGGAAGGAGGGTCAGTGGGAGTTAAAGCCTTTTGCAGCCTTTCTCTCCCATTCATGTGGTAATTGGGTGTCAAGCAGAGATCAGTAAGATGGAGCCCGGCCTCTGTGCCCGGGTTAAACTGCAGCAGAAAGAAAGCGGGAGCTGAACCGATGGAGGCCTGAATGTCATTAGGGCGGGAGGAAGCGCCTCTCCCCCGGGAGCCCTTCTGCCGGGGTGCGGGGCTGGGGGGCTGCTTCCCATTCAGGGCATCCCTGAAAGCGGCCAGACAAAGCGGGAGGGCGTCCGAACAATGCCGCACCCCCGGCTCTACCTTCAATAGGGAGCTCTAAACAGGCGTTTAACCTTCAGAATAGCTGAAAGTGATACTCAAAGCTGAGGGGGTGGCTCACCCGCCGCTGTTAGCCTCTTCCTGCGGCCGAGCCGGAGGCCACTTGGATGGCCGGAGGCAGGAGGAAGGCTCTCCTGCCCTCGCTTCCTCAGGCCCCCTTGGCACAGCGCTGCGGGTGTGCCGGGCCCCGTGCAGGTCGTGGGAGGTGTCACCTCCAGGGCAGGATCCGGGCACAGCTCCTGCCTGCGCTGGCAGGATGCTGGGGGGCTGGGAGGGCTGCTCGGCACCCCGGGGATGGGGCTGGAGGAAGGCGGGGCTGTAATGAGGAGGGGGCATGCGGCACCGTAGGGGTCATATCCCACTTCACAAGCCTGGGATCGTTTCTCGAGGAATCAGGGAAGATTTGGGCAATGACCCCCATCCTGAGCAGGAGGATGTCCTGGACTTGGACAGCATCACCATTGCCTGAGATTCCTGGGGTTGCCAGCCTGTACTGCATGACCTCAGCTGCCCGAAGCTCTCCCAGAGCCTGGCCTGCCATCATTGGTGCCTATGGGTGGATTTTTAGTGAACCAGGAGAAAAGCAGGTCAAACCCATGGTCATTTTGTAAGGTGGGATTTGCCACTGAAATGGGCCAGGCTCAAAGAAAGCAGAGCAGGACCCATCCCTGCTTCCTGAGCCTCACTCAGCTGCACAGCCCAGCCATCCCATGCTGTCCAGGAGCTCAGCAGCAAACAGCCCTAAGGACATTTGCATCCCTTCTGAAGCCTTTCTGCTTTGGGAAGGAAAGCTGCCGTCCCTTGCCTCTCACACAGCATGATGAGATCTCCACAGACCATCATTTTGGTGGAATTCCCAGCCACACAGCCCCTTCAAACTGGAGAGGGAGAAGCCACTCCTGGCCCTGCTCCTGGCTGCACTGGAACCACTCAGGGCAATCAACTCTTTCCACTTCTAAAGAGTGCACCAAAGGATAGTCCCTTCTTTAGTCCAGAGTATTTCCCTGTCGCTGCTTAAAGGCAAAGCCAGCTCCTCAGCATGTGGAGGAGCAGGCGGCTGTCATTGTTTGGGAAGGCTCCGGCACACCAAGAGTGGCAGGAGGAGGCTGGAGAGATGCAGCATTAAAGATCGTCACAGACCTTCTCAGCAGCAGAAATTAATTTCACCCAGAAAGGTCCTCAGCAGCTTGCAAAGCCCCCACCTGCATTAGGGCTAAAATACACTCCAGTTTTGCACACCAAGCACGGCCTGGCTGGGCTGGACCTAGAGCTGGAAGGAGATACTGATCAAAAAGAAAGTCGCCACATTTTTTGTCTTGATATTACTGTCACTGTCCAGGACACAGGGTCTGGGAGACACAGTCATCTCCATGGGGAAGAGTACATTTGGTTTGTAAAGCTCTTTGGCTTTGCTTAAATTAACAGTCTGATAATAGTCCTGGAAAGGATTTTAATGTTTTCTTAACCTCATGCAAACAGAATTTTAAGTGTTTTAATTAAAAAAGAATAATACCACATACTCTATGTATAGGACTTTTATCTACATGCAGCTGTTGAGCCAGACTAGTGCATTGATCAAAGGGGAGGGATGTCTCACAAGGTGTCTGTAATCACAGAGGATTCAATTAGCCTCTTCCTTAAAACTGTATGAATAAAAAGATATTTTTAAAAATCAGACTATGATTAAAACACTGGCTACTTCATTCCAAACACCTCTCTTCTGGAAGTGTTGTGTCTCAGCATTGATCTACCTGCACTTGTATTTCTGGGCCACTTGTGCACAGACTTCCTTTTTCCAGAGAAGCTGGGACTTTAGGAAAGCTTCAGGATTTCAACCCAAATTGACAGTCAGCAGAAAACCTCTCATTGGTGTAGCTCGGTGTTTCAGGGAATCTTGAAGCACTGCCAAGCGCGACACAACCCTCCTCAATCAGGACAAACAGTGCAAACGATGAATTGTTCCCAGGCACCCGATCTGCAGTGGGGACCAACCCCCCAACACCATCATTCCCAGGCAGGGGGGCTCCTCTGAGCATAACTCAGAGCTATGAACACACCCCCCTGGGGTTCCCCTCTCCCTGGAAATCCTCTGGCACAGAGGTGTATGTGGCACCTGCACACCCCAGCCCTCCGGCACAGCACTGCAGGTCTCTGCTATCGATGGGCTGTGTACCAGAGCCCTCCATGCTGTTTGCTGAGCTCTTTCCCAGTGATTCAGCGCCTCCTGCCTCCCCAGAGCAGGAGCTCTCACATCAGGGGCCCTCATCGTGCTCCTCTTGCCTTCACCCTGCAGCTCCCTCTCCTCACAGCCAGCCAGGAATGCAGGGCATGGGGTGAGCTCCCTGCTATGCTTCAGCTAGGGCCCAGCTCCTAACTTGTGTTGGCACCAGCAAGGGCTAAATCCTGCTCCTCTCACAGGCCTAAAATTCCCATCCATCTCCAAAACCCAACAATGCAAGCCAGTCTCCACTTGTATGGGCTCACTTGTGAACACGTAACAGCCATACTTCCATAAGCGTCCAAAGCTATTCGCATCTGTGTTAAACAGGCAGTGTCCTGAATGCATAATTTCCTTGGCTTTTTTAACCTACCCTGCTCTCAGACAGACACAAACACACTGCTGAGCTTTGCCCTGCAAGCCCTCTTTCTTCAGAACAGCCATCTCCTCCAGGGAGGGAGAGCACAGTCCCCCTGTATCCTCCTCTGCTACTCCAAACCACCCATCTCCAGATGACCACTCCTAGGTCGGACTTCAGGGAGGCCAAGCTTTTCCTCATTGCCTTTAGCAGAGGGCAGGATGAGGCTCGGTGGTTCAGGTCACTGCCCACCACCCGGCTGGCACAGCTCGGTGACCTTGCTGCTGCCCAAGTCTCTGCCAGGCACAGCCCCCGGCCAGGACCCCAAGCACAATGGACACCAGTACCTGGGATTGCTGCTGGCCTCACCCAGCACCATTATCTGTATCTGAAACTTCCTCTCCACCTCAAGCAGGGTCTGAGCGGCTCCCTGCGTGGGTAACCCCCCTGCTCCAGCATCCCATGCTTCCAGGGCTCTGAACGCCACCCGAGGGCTGTGAAAGCCCCGGGAGCCCCTACAGTGTGTCCCCCCGAGGGAAGGCATTTGCCGAGTCCAGCCTGCCCTCCTCTGGTGGCTGCGAGTGGAACAGGGCCCAAAACTGGGAGCAGAGCACCTGGACAGACATCACGGCTGCACCCCCTCACCAGCTCCCCATCCCCTAAATATGACCCCCCAGGCAAAGCCACCCTGTTCGAGGGCTGAGCCCCGGGTGCTGCAGGGCTGTGGGGGTGAGGTCTGTTTTCCACCTGCTGCTTTGGGACAGAGGCTGGTGAGTGTGCAGGGGACTGAAAAACTAAAATTAAAGCTTTTAGCTTAGAGATGATGGAGAAGACATCCATTTAAACATGTCTGGAGGTGCAGCTGGTATATAATGGATGGAAATTTCTGGCACTTTTCTTATGGTGTGTTTCACCAGGCAACACAGTTCACACATGCTCATGGAAGACAATTGTCCCTGGCAGCCACAGACCAAGAAGGAGCCAGGTTCTCCTGTCACCAGGGTTGGATGCAGAATGTCTAAAATATGGTTCTGACAGCAAGGGAAGTGGAATGGCTACAAAAAAACTTGTCTGCAAGGGCAGAAATGGGCTGGGAAGTTCAGCATGGACAAACGCAGAGAGAAGCAGCGGGAAGAGGAAAGAAAGAACAGGAAAGGGGTGGAAGAGCCATATGTCCCAGGGTAAACAAGGGGGCCAGAACAAGCCGGGATGGCAATGCTGAGGACAGGAAAAGGAGAAGGGGGATGTGGGGAGTCAGTGGAGAGAACTGGGGAGAGCGATCAACATGTTGTGTTCACACAGTCATTAAACCCAGCAGCAAGGGGCTTGTTCCCCCTGCTCTAAGATGAGCCAAAATGCACACAGGGAGACAATGCTCTGGAGTGGCAGCTCCCAAACCAGCACAGTCCCTCACCTTCCCTCACAGAGCAGGACTGTACAAGGAAGAGGTAGGAAACTCCAGCATAGACCCATACTCGTGTTTAATTGTGAGACCAGGACAGACTGGGGCAGGCAGGTACATTGGTGTGGAAGCACAGCTAGAAGAGCAGACGCACCCTGCCCTCACAAAAGACAGACGTCGTTTTAAGGAGTAACCCTGCTAAAAGCATAAAACCAAAATATTAAAAAAAAAAGACGTCGTTTTAAGGAGTAACCCCTCTAAAAAAAAAAAAAAAAAAAAAAAAAAAAAAAAAAAAAAAAAAAAAGAAACCCCAACCCAGAGTTTTCTCTGGAAGAGACATTTCTGCATGTTCTCCGAGTACTGGAATCGGACATCGCTGCTGAGGCTGTTTCACATCAGACACAACACGGGGAATTCACATAGCACAAGTCAGGTGTTTCACACGGACATTTCAGTTCAGGGCCCTGCTCCGGTGCTGGAGACAGGGGGGGCTCTTTTGGGAAGGGATGCAGAGCACATGAAGTCAGGCTCTCACAGAGGCCACCCTCCAGAGGACGTTCTCTCCCCAGGGAAGTTGCCTCCCCTGTTCAGGACACTGACATCATGGCAGGAAAGCCCTGAGAGCTGCTCCGAGGTGCTGAGTACATCTAAGCAAAGGCAAACTTGGCCCTTCTTCCCACTCTCCCACTTGCTTTCTGCAAGGAAGAAGGTCCACAAAATAATGCTGCATCCACAAAAGATGGAAGTAAAAGACCCAGAGAAGTGCACACAAGATAGTGGGATTTGCTCATGTCCTCCACCATGGAGCAAGGCCACAAGGACATATATAGCTGCACCCACGCTGGAAGAGGAGAATCAGTCCCAGAGGAGCATCCCATCTCCCTGTGAGAGAAAAGGATTCTCCAAGAGAGGACAGGTCTGGGCTGTCCCTCCACCTACTGCACAAACCCGGGACACATTCAAAAGTACAGACAATAAATTAAGATTGAAAAAAAAAAAGTCAGCGTGTATAATATATATATATATAATATAATATAATATAATGTGCGTGTGATTGTGAAAAATAGAAATGTCATCCCCAGGAGAGAGAAAGGCATGGCAGAAACACACCCCTGTCCCCCTCCTGAGCCCAACACTACCCTGCTCCCCTGATTCACAGCAGACACACAACACCAGCAGGGCCGTGCAGAGGGAAGGGGTTGCGCCTGGCACCCAGCTGCCCTCTGCCAGTGGGGTCTCTGTGCCAAGGAGGAGCTGGCTGCTTGGTAGAGGAGTGGGGAAGAGCCCAGCACTGGTCCCTTCATGGCCTTCACATGGAAGGGTTGCTGCAGGCAGGAAAAGGGAGGGAAAGACAGGAAAAGCAAAGTGGAATGGCAGAGGCACCCCACCCCTCCTCAACTGGCCAGGGCCCTGCCCCTCCCGTGGCATGGGACCACCACCACTGTACCAAGTAGAAAATAAAGCCATAATGAGTCAATGCTTTGGTATGTGACCGTCCCCCTCCCCTCAGTCCCCTCTATGTTACCCCCAAACCCTTATCTGTAAAACTCGTCAAATAAAATCTCTAGTGTGCCATTATATCACTCCATGAACCTTTCCTTCCCCAGTGCCTGCCTTGCCCTGTCTCCCCAGCAGGATTTGGGAGGTGCCTTGCTTGAGCCCCACCAGTTACAGCTTCTGGTCTCCTGACTGGATCCTGCCAAATGCTGCCTGGTCCAGCGGCAGGTAACGGCCTTGCCTGGAGTCCAGAAAATACAACCTGTCCTTCACCAGAGCGGGGTCAAAGCCCTGCTTCCGTAGCTCCATCTTCTGGAACTTGTAAGTGCCTGGAATGGGGAGAGAAGAAGGAGTAAGGGCTCACTGGCCACACACACATCCATCCCCATCACACCTGTGTTGCCCCAGACCCAGCCTTGTATCCCCATGCCTCAAAACCACCTGAGGAACTGGCCACAGGCTCTGTAGGGCAGAGGGGCTCCATCCCCACCCTACAGACTGATCTCTGTAACCACATTTCCCCCTCCCAGGCTCCCCCAGCTCCATGTCCAGTGTGAGTGTGCATGCCACGGCTCACTTGTCTTGGAGACTTCGTGCAGGAACCGCAGGAAGACAGGACGTGCATACAGCGGCAGGGCCTTTTTCAGCTTGCTGGAAAAGTCTTCTAGGTCACAGGAGTTCTCCGGGTCAGCGATGGCTGCCATTCCTGCCCTCCCTTCAATCCCTAAGAGGCAGAGAAGGACGAGCACTCAGACACACTGTCCCTGTAGCATCATCTCCCCTCTGCCCCGCACCAGCAATACCCCGCTTTGCACTGAAGTGCTGGCAGGTCCAGCTGTGTCACCACTGTGTCACCACCCTGTGGCAAGGGCTACCACGACACCCTGCAGTCACAGTCATGGCCAGAAATGACAGAGGGTCCTTACAAACCAGCCAGAATCAGACCAAAGCTTGAGAGTGAGGAAACCCTCTGGTTCTTGCTAGCCACATCCCCTGTGGTCTCTTCCCAGATCGACCACAGGGAGCCCCAGTGCACTCTCTTATTAAAGGACACATCAATCTGGACATGCAGGACATGTTCACACTCAAGTGTTGGAGGTCTGCCTGCCTCCCCTGATTGTCCACTTCCCCCTCAGCTACCTGGGACCTCCACACCATAAACCACCACATCTGTCAGGTTGAGGATGCGGCTCAGTGTTCCCTCCACCTCCGTGGTGGAGACGTTCTCCCCTTTCCATCGGAACGTGTCCCCGGTGCGGTCTCGGAAGTACATGTAGCCATATTTGTCCATCACCAGGACATCCCCTATAGGAAATCAAGGAATAGGCAAAAGAATGAGATGTCCAAGTGGCTAGGAGCAACCCTGGAGCATCTCAGGGCAATGGCACTACCCTGGAATAGTCCCCATCCCCACAGAGGTGCCCTTCTCCTCCACTCCCAGCAGACAGAGGGGTCCTGCTTGCCTCACCTGTGAGATAGGCAGCATCCCCTTTTGCAAACACGTCCCTGGCAATTTTCTTGTTAGTGGCCGACTGATTCAGGTAGCCATCGAAGTGCTGCAGGGGATTACTCTTGACAATGCGACCCACCAGCTGCCCCGGCTCCCCTGCAGTGAGAAGAGGGGATGAAGGGGGGGAAACACCCCCACCCCCCTAAGCAAAAAGTGTGTCCAGTGGGGTTGGTGAGGTTTAACTGAGCAGAGACAAACCCAGGGAAATTATCTCGATGTATTGTGAAACACTTACACGGGGCTGAGGAGATTTTCTCCCTGTGGTTGTCCTCACCTGGTTTGCAGCTGATACAGACACCATCTGGTCCCCGGATCAGCTCCATAGTGTCTTCATCCACCTTCACCAAACCAATGGGGTACACACCTGGTAGGATCCTGCTGTTGAAGCCACATGACCCAACCTAGAACAGAAAGAGCTCAGAGCTGTGGGTAGCAAGGACACATGTCCCACCTGAACCCACTGCTCACACACTCCCAGGACAATACAGAGGTGGCACCACTCAACAGCCAAAACCCCTCTGGGTGGATGGCAACCCATGCCAAGGAGCAAACAGCCCATTTGAGTTTCCAACCCTGCCCAGGCCAGCTGTCACCCTTTGGGACATGAAGGAGGATTGTGGAGCCTTACATTGCCATCAAAGTTTCCCAGGCTGCAGTTGCACTCAGTGGCCCCATAGAACTCGGCCACCTGGGCGATGCCGAAGCGGGCCATGAACTCCCTCCAGATGGAGGCCCGCAGCCCGTTGCCCACGGCCATGCGCACCCGGTGCTGCCGCTCTGCGTCCTGGTACGGCTGGTTCAGCAGGTAGCGGCAGATCTCCCCAATGTACTGCACGATCTGCGAGCAACGGAGAGGAAAGACTCACTAGGACCCCTCTGCCAGGCCTCAGGTTGTCTGAGGTTTCTTTAGGGCAGGAAGGAACAGCACAACACACCCAAAGTTTGCTAAAGAGGCTACAGTAAAAACCAGAAGTTCTGCTAACTCATCCAGCCTGTCCTTCCCTGGCTAATCCACCTCTCCAGGCTGTGAAACACATCCAGTATCTCCTGGTTAATGCTGTAGCATGAGGAGGTCACATGGATTTACCAGCCCAGGTGGGAAGGACACAGCCTAACCACCTTGAAAGGCAGTTTGAACACACAGAACTGGTCCAGGCGTTCCCCATTTCCAGCAGCTGGGCTCTCCCCAGCATGGCACAGACCCCCAGGCTTCACTCCCCACACCCAGCTGGTCCCTTGCCTCACAGCCTCACCGTGCAGTTGTATTTCACACAGTCCTCCCAAAAGTGCGAGGCCGAGAACTTCTTGCGGATGACAATCGTCATGCCCTGCAGCAGACACTGCCCAATGCCCACGATGTTCCCTGCAGAGAGGCAGCCAGGAAAGCCCTCAGTCCCCAAACATCCCCAGCCCAGCCCACCTGGGGACAGAACTGGCAGAGGCCATGGCTGGCTCACAGCAGTGGGGCTTCACGTGGCCAAAGCCCCCAGGACCATGGGCACAAGAGAGGAGACACATGGCAGCAACATGTAGGGCAGCACTTTGCACCTAAACATCCCAGCACATCTCAGCCAGCCAGGCAGGCACTGCTTCCCCTTCCCCTAGACTTCCCCCCCTTACTTTCCACAGGGAGCAGCAATAAGGAACAGCTATTCCAAAACTAGGGTAGGATAACATTCTCCCTGCATGCTCCCCACTCCAAAGGTCAGCCAGATCGATTCTTGGCTTCCAGGGAAAAAGCAGAAAAAGCCTCAGTCACACACTGCAAGCAGCAGTCAGATCTTCCTTGACATGGAGATCACAGCCACACCAGCCTCCAGCCCGAGCCCTGGGCTTGGCTGAGGCAAGAGTCAGTCCCGGGATGCCAGGCTCTGTATGGCACTCGTTACCTGCAGCGTGGTAGAGCGGGAGGCAGTCGTACATCACATCGTCAGACCTCATCCGAAAACCGTAAAAAACTAAGCTGGACATGCGGAAGTACCTGAGGGGAGGGTGAAGAGGCACATCAGGAGCAGGGTCAGGGATGCTGTGCTAGGACAGTGCAGAGCTCAACCCCATCCTCCCCAAGCCCCTGTCCATGGCCTTACCGGCAGTTCACCACAATGGCAGCCTTGGGCAGCCCCGTCGTGCCAGAGGTGTAGATGTAGAAGAGTTTATCTGGGGAGCAATGAGGAGACAGGGTCACATTCCCAACCTAGAAGCTGGCCAAACCAGGAGAGTGGGACAAGCAACATTTAAACACTCTACTCATGCCAGCTGAGCCAAAACTCTTATGTAACAGCTCCAAGAACATGCTGGGATCACCCTGGGTAGATCAGGTTTATTGGACACATGGAGGGTACAAGAAGATACTGCTCCACACAGGGCTGGGCTTCCAACACCAGAGTAAGACCCATCCCAAACACCCCATGCCATCGGCATCCCCTGCAGACAATCTTTCCAGAGTTGTAATTAGCTGGTCCACAAAATCACAGAGCTGACCACATACCAAGAAAGCCCTTATTAGGGGGGGCTGGCTGGTGTCGCTGGGCCATCTGCAGGAGGGGGTCCAGGTGTTTCGCACCAGGAAGCACGGATTCAGGGCTTCCTTCCCCAGACCAGAAGAGATGGACAGATTTATCCAGGGAGGGCTGCACTTCCTGCATTGCTGAGAAAGCAAAGAGGGGAGCTGGAGAAAGGCTGCAGGGTGGCTACAGCACAGAGACCCCCTGCCCTCTCAGACAGTCTGAGGGACATGCTGCCCCAGGTAGCAGTACCCCCTGTGCTTGGCAGAGTCCCCAGAGGGCTCACAGCCATCCCAGGCAGATGTTGTTCCCATGATTAACAGATGCTGGGGCCACAGCCCAGACCTCTTCAGGGACCAGAAGATCCTGTTCTCCATCTTTCCCCATCCAAAACCTCTTTGGTGCCGAGAGGTCTGTTGACACCATCAACCTCAGAGGTGTGGGCTGAAACACACAAGGAGCTGGAGCCAAGGTGCTTGCCGGGATGTGGCAACAGCCATGGAGAGCAAGGGGAGGCTCCTCCCGTGCAGTGAAGCAGGCCAAGCCCAGCCCAGGGCTCCATGCTGGGAATGGACCCGAGAGGCACAAGGAAGGATCCTCACACCCATGCTGACCTGCCTGGGAGGCAGACAGCACTGCATTCCAGAGCCTGACCAGTGTCCAAAGGAACCACCAGCAAAAAAAACCCCAAATCTAATTCCTAGATGATTCAACTTTCCACTTTCTTCCAGAACTCTGTTCTGTGTGGGACAGGAAAGGAACACTGAACCCATAGGTTAGACACACCTCCCTCCAGCCCAAAGCACCCCCAAAACATCTGCCAGCCCCTCACCTTCCATCATCTCCACCCCAAAAACCACAGCTTTGGAGTTGGAGATGGTGATGCAGTGCAGCAAGGCCTCCATGCGCAGGTGGGAATTCACAAGGGCCGTCTCCACCCCGATCTTGGCCAGGCCAAGCCACAGCCCCACGTACTGATTGCGGGACTCCATGAAAAGTGCCACCACGTCACCCGAGCGGAAGCCTTGGCCGTAGAAGAAATTGGCCACCTGACTGGAGTACTCGTCCAGCTGCCGGAATGTCCAGCTCTCGCCTGTGCCTTGGAAGATCAGTGCTGTCTTCTCTGGATACTTCCTCGCGGTCTTCTGGAAGATCTTGGCAATTGTGTTCTTCTCCCTCACGTGCCTCCATACCTGCCACTTCACCCGCAACAGGACCAGCCCCGTGCTGCCAAAGGAACGGGAGCAAGAGGGCAGCTGCTTAGTGACCCCTGCAAAACCACTTCCTCCAGCAAAGCCAGCACAGCACAAGGACCTTCCCAGGAGCTGCAACAGCCCAGCACTTACACCAGACCCCACTCTAAGTCAGCAGTGGCTCTGGGTGCTCCCTTGAGCACTGTGGACATAAGCAGAGCTCATCTGCAAAGATGCTCATAGCCAGGGACTGATGGAGGCCAGGGAGAGATGTGTTTTGGAAGTCTGTAGACAGGGATATCCCCAATCAAAGGGGCATTTTTGAGCCTCGGGTGCTCTCTAAGAGGTACCACCACTCCCTCCCCCACAAATCCTTGCCCGGAGCTGGCACAGCCTGGTAGCAACTCAGAATGAACTCTGCACAGGGGCCTGGCGCCACACCAGCAGCTTTAGGGACAGGGTGAACTACAAGGACAGTCAATAGACTTTGAGCTCAGCTGAAATCTATCCTTCTTGGGAAAACTTTGCCCAAGAGCTTGGAGTCACCTGTACACAGCAGAGGGAGATCTCCTTCCAGCTGGGCCAGGTGCCAACAGAAACCCAGGCTGTGCAAGGAGTGAGGGGCTGTGCTCACACGTACACATACACCAGGGCAGAGCAGAGGGCCGGGGGAGGGTGAACGGCTGGGCCATCCCAACCAAGACACCTACGTGATGTCCCTTCGTACTGTCTTGAGGAATATGAGGAAGAAGTCCCATCCGCCAGATGCCAGATAAAAGATGAAGAGAGCAGGGATGGCCTGGGCCCAGGACAGTTCCAAAGTGACCCTGAAGAACAGCAGCACAGCTGCAAAAGCAGCCAAACGCAGCATCATGGCCTGCAGAGAGGGAGAAACCACAGCCATCAAACCACGCACACTGGACCTGATGATAACAATGCTATGGATGGGGGATGCCTGAGCAGCCCCCAGTTTCCTGGATGTGGTCCCTGAATCATCAGTCCTCCTGGCAGTGAGGATGTAACCCAACAGCCCAGAGCTCCCACAGATGTAACTTTATCTGACCTTGGAGATGGCCTCCAGCTGAGCCATCAGCACAGCACTGCTTGGTGCCAGCCGAGAGCCCGGCCATTCCCACCTGGGGAGCCACATCCTGCACACCAGCCAGGGGTACGGCTGGTACCTCCTCCAGGTGTGATGTCCCACAACACAGTCCCTCTGCCTTTTAGCAGGTCAGGACTCATGGAGTTTTTGTCTGGGAGTCTCTCTCTGCCCTTAAGCAGGGCAACTTTTAGATCACCATCAAGCTACTGTGCCTCAGCCAGGACCCGGGCCCTTCCTTACAGGCTTACACCAGCAACATGAGATGCAGGATAAAGTCACTTCCATGGATGTGGAAGCAGAGTCATGGCAGGAAACCTTGTACAGATGATTGGAAGCCTCCAGCGTGATGGCAGGCAGGGCTGGCTCAGCCCCTCAGTCACAGACTGGCAAAGTCCAGCTCCAAATTCCTCTCTATCCCAGAGATTCCCTCTGCCCTTAAAATCCAGAGTCTTCCAGGCCCCAAACATGAACTCTCCGGCACACCTGGCCCCAGGACAGCCAGCATGGCTGTTGGGAGAGCGCAGCTCCACGCGCTCCGTGACACAGCTCAGACAGGATCAGAGACAGGAAACTCAGTCCTTTGAGCTCTGCTTGTATTTGCAAACCCTCATGTTGGCGGGCAGTTTCCTGGCCTGACTAGGCTGGAGACACTGCCAGAGCAGGTCAGGGATGAGGCCAGGCTGGAGTGGGCAGAACAAGGGCTGTTGCTGCTGCCAGTAGTGCCCAGACCCCTGCCCCATTCCCTGGGGACAGTGACTCAGTCTCTGGTACTTGTCCCTGCAAAACAGCATCTCTGTCCCCATCCCAGACACACCCCAGAAGTGGCTCTGAGACTCGGAGACCATGATCTAGCAATGGCTCTTTTCAGGCAACAGCACTGGGAGAAAGAAAATGACAGTGATGTGACCCTCACAGGTCCTAGATAAAACTAGCCCTTCCTGGCATGGACACAGGCCAAAGAGGAAGGAAACACTTGCATCATTTCCCTCTTGAAGACTGATTCACTGCTCTGAAGCTGGAAGTCCCGCATGGGCTCTGCTACATTGGTGGGGTTGGGAGCCACACTTGTGGCTTTCCCTCTGCTCTGTGCACTCCCCCCAGGTCCATGGAGCCTCTGGGAATTTGATACCAGATGCTGCCAGGGTGGGAGCCAGGGCAGTGCCACACAGTCACTGTGCCCTGGCATGTCACGCTGGCTGTCCCACCTCTGAGCTGTGCCACCAGCAGCAGGCTGGGATGCACCAGAGCACAAGATGCCACTCCCAGGTGGACAACTGGAGACATATTCCCACCCACAGCCCTTATCCTGAGATCCCCCCTTGTGCCAGTGACCTCTGAACACTCTCCACCGAACACCTACCTCCCAGATGTGATGTCCCACAACACAGTCCCTCTGCCTTTTAGCAGGTCAGGACTCATGGAGTTTTTGTCTGGGAGTCTCTCTCTGCCCTTAAGCAGGGCAACTTTTAGATCACCATCAAGCTACTGTGCCTCAGCCAGGACCCGGGCCCTTCCTCACAGGCTCACATCAGCCAGATGTGGAGAGGCAGCAGCAGGGTACCCCCACTGCTGTGTGGGCAGCAAAGTGCCTAATCTCCCGCTTGAAGGCAAGGCAGGCTCAGGCAAGCCCCTGTTATCCTCTGCTCACATCTCCACCTCACTCTGGCATCCCGGTGCCTCCTGCGGAGACAACCGGGGAGAGATTCCCGAGAGATACCCGGTGTGTCTCTGCCAGAGACCTCCAGCCCTGCGTTACAGATTCAGGTCTTGTCTAGCTGCATCAACACAGAGAAAATGAAACCCTGCCTGTAGCTCACGGCCAGCAGGCACCGGGGCAAAGCGCGGGGATCCACCCCGGGCGCACCGAGCCCGAGGAGGGCCGGGGAGCGGGTCACGGCGGGGACAACGGGCAGGTGGCCGGGCTGTGAGAAGCCCCAGCGCTCAAGGCACCTGGGAGGCACCTGTCCCCCACCTGCCCCGGGCAGGGACCCCCATCTCACCCTCCCGGGGTCCCCAGCAGGGAGGGCGAGCAGCGCTGCCCCAGCCCCATCACACGGGGCAGGAAGACCGGGAAGGCCCCGCACCGGGATGCAGCCGAGCCCCGCCACCCATCCCCGGCCAGGCCCCGGAACCGCCCGGGCACAGCCGCTCTCGGCAGGACGAGGGCCCGCGGCGCGCTCGTGGGGAGACCGCGGGGCTGAGGGACCCCGGCGCTTGCCGCGGTGCCCCACGAGGAGCCCCGGCACCTCATGCGGAGACCGGCGGGGCG
>VZTX01024367.1:0-12719 GCA_013400915.1 Pardalotus punctatus
GTCTCGGCGGTCGCTCCTGGTTGCGGGGTGGCGGCGGCAACGGGTGCGAAGCGGCCGCTCCGGCCGGGCTGAGCCGATGCTGGCGGCCGAGCCCGCCGCTGCCGGAGCCATGTCCCAGCCCGAGGCGGAGCGGGCAGGCAGCGGCTCTGCGCCGCAGCCAGAACCGGAGCCGGGTCCAGGGCTCACCGGACGGGCCCCGCACCGTAGCCGCAGCCGGCGGCCCTCGGGGCGCGATTCCCGACGCGCTTCCTCCCGCTTCAACCGGCGGAGCTCGGCCGAGCTGGAGCTGCTGGGGTACCCGGCACCGGACGGGGAGCGCGGAGGGTCGCCTCCACCGCCGGGCGCCGTCGGGCTCCGGGAACCCGAGGAGACGGAGAGTGAGGAGGTGGAGACGCGGGCAGTCGCCACCTCCCCCGACGGCCGGTTCCTCAAGTTCGACATCGAGATCGGCCGCGGCTCCTTCAAGACCGTCTACAAGGGGTTGGACACGGAGACCACCGTGGAGGTGGCCTGGTGCGAGCTGCAGGTACGGCCCCTGCCAGCGCCTCCACCCCTACCTGCCCGCACTCACAGACCCCCGCCCCGGGGCAAGGGGCTCGAGGGAGGCACTTGGACCCTCTTCCGTCCAGTTTCTCTGGCGTGTGCAGCCCCTCCCTGGCCCTGAGCCTGCTGCCCACTGCTGCCTGCCTTGGTGCTGTGTGGGACCCACGGGGCACCTCCCCGGGCTGGAGCCTGTGCCAGTGAAGGCAGGCACCCTTGAGCCTCTGCTTCTGCCAGGCACTGTGGTGTCCCGCTGCAGTCGGGCCACAGCAGCAGGGCAGGGCAGGGACCTGCAGCTGGGTGTGGGCTCCCCTCGCTGCCTTGCACTGTGCCCATCACTGCCAGTGCCTTGGTGCCTCACAGGTCTCCTGGCCCGGGCCCAGGCTCCTGCTTAGTGCCGCCGCTCCTGGCCCTCCTGCCCATCACGTGCTATTTTCCATTTGCCTTCTTGCTGCCTGCGCTGGGGAGCATGCCAAGGTGCCCATGTTCTTGATGCCAGTCCCTGCTCTGGCACTTTACAGGTGGATCCAGGGCTGAGCATCCCACTGTCTTTCTGATGCTCACCAGCTTGCAGCTTTCCCTCTGGGAGGGCAGTGAGGGCAGCAGTGCCCTCTCTGCATGCATGCCTATGCTTACACAGGAGCTGGCTCCCAGATTGCTCTGAGAGCCCTTGGTGTGCTCTGGGGCACGTGGCTGCAGTGAGCTGGGGCTGGCTGTCAGCTGGGAGCAGGGTACGACACGACCTTGGTGCTCTCTGCCTGCTTGACCTTGGCTGAAGTAGCATACGTGGTCACCTGTGTATGGTTTGTGTGATGCTGCCAGGGGTTCTCTGCTGGGAGCTGCTGGACCTGTGGTTCCAGATCTCTGAGGAATGTCCTCATCTCCTCTCTGCTGCCACACTCCTCCATCCCCTTTGCTGCCTTGCCGCCTGACAGCAGGATGCAAACAGCAGGGTGCTGAGAGCAGTGGTGATGGTGTTGCCTCCGCAATGCCTTTGCCCACTCAAATGCTTTTGATGAGCCAGATCTTGTCCATGGAGGTGCAGAGGGAGATCCATGCTGTGGGGCTACCTTTTCTCCTTGGAACCCCTGGGGAAGGGCTTTTGTGAAGTCCAAAGTCTCCCACAGTCTCCTAACCCTGGGATGGCTGATGTAGTGGGAAGGTCCAAGTCCTTGTTGACACAGAAAAACGTGTCTTGCGAGTTTGCTGTCTTGTTCCTAAAAGCTCAGTGCAGCTGCAGGTAGCTGCCTGGGCTGGGTCCTAGGGGTGGCTGCAGCCCAGCAGAGCAAGAAGAGATCCTGAGAGAGTGGTGGGTGTTTCTAGAGGGACCGAATGTGGCCTCTTAGTGAGGAAGGCGAGGATTTGCCCCCTGCCCCCATGGGTCACAGAACTGCTTCAGTTGTTGAGAGTTCAGTTCAGAGCCAGCTCAGTTCTCTTGCCCTCACGTAGTCCCACAGCTCCATCCAAATGCCCCTGAGCTCTGTTGAGTCCTGTGCCCCTTCAGGTGGCAACCACTGGCTGGAACAGGTTCTCCTTGGTGAGCCCAGGTCCTTCTCTGGATGAGTCAGCTGTCTCCAGTGCTTCCCACTTGGCTGGCTTTGTGTCCCCCCCGGTGGGTCTCAGCCTCATGTCACAGCTGTGCCCCAGCTCCCCTGCACTGGCACCTGGCACGCACAGCGGGGCTGGCAGCATGTCGTGTTCCCTGTCCCCCTGCTCTTCCCTGGGGCTGTGTGCAAGCAGTGCTGGTGTCTTGTGAGGGGCTGCCGAGGGGGTGAGGCTGAACTGTCTCAGGTTGGGGGGAAAGGGAGTTGGGAAGGAAAATACTTCCGTGCAGCAGTCCAGCAGGCACATGCTGGCCCCGTTGCTGGTCCTGAGAGCCGGCCAGGCAGGAGTGGTGGAAGCCACTCACTTGTCCCCTGGGGGTGGGTGTGGAGAGGCTGGGGTCCAGGCTGAGCTCCTGCCAGGGACTCTCCTGTGAGCATCCCATGGTGTTGGAAGAACTGGTAGACCTGACTCCTCTTGGCCTGCACCCTTCCACCTTCCCTGTGGACAGCCCCAGCCCTGCTCCCACCCCATGCCAGCCCTGTGCCTGCCCCCACAACCCCTCTGCCCCAGCTCTCTCCCCTCCCCACCCAGCATTTGGCTCCGTTCTGCTGACTGCTCTTTATCCAGTGTCTCTTGTACCCAAATCTGTGTCCCACAAGGGGCTAAGAGCACAGACACAGACATTTAGAAGTTTGTTTTTTTTCAGCAATCATGCAAAGAATTGGACACTGTGACACAAATATGGGATTTGGAACCACAAATAAAAATGGTTGTGGTTCTGCCATTTTAAAAATAGCTTTGTCCTGTGCACTTCACAGCTCTCCTTCTATTGCCTTTCAGTTCCAAATGAATACTTAACCTCAGGCCTGACCTGTTCTGTACCAGAGAACCTGGTTCAGCTGCTGTGACGGATCCCAATACCAAATCCCAGCTCTCCCTACTGTCCTTGCCTTGTCCTTCCCTCCTCAGAGCCTGGTGAACTGGAGGCTGGTTTTGCCTGTCTTCTGTCTCCCTGTGAGACCCCTCTGGGGACCTGCCCATCCCTGTCCCCTCTCCTGAACACAGCGTCTGTCTGTGCCTCCCACCCATGTCCACAGCCCCACTGTTTGTGCTTTCCAGCTTTAGCCTGGCACTATTTCTGTCGTAGGTGCTGCAGGCGGTGGGGAAAGAGGAAGCAGGGAGGAAACCAGAGGCCCAGAGCGGGGTCGGGCTGTAAATACCTGACTGTGCGATTTTCCTGTGGAACCCCTTGGGGATCCCTGGTGGGCGAGAGCATTCCAGGCAGCAGGCGCTGTTGTGTCTCCCCTGGCTCCAGTGCCCAGGTTGGGCAGGTAACCTTAGCCAGCAGCCCCGGGGCTGCAGGGCACCTTGTGTGTGTGCTCACATGGCTGCGAGCACGCACAGCTCCTGCTCGGCAGGGCAGACCCACAGGGAGAGTGCTGAGGTGCTGGCACCCACTGCTGGCACAGAGCTGGCTCCTCTGTGCGGGGCTTGGGACCTCCCTGTGCCTGTGGACATGGCTGGAGGGAGAGTGCTGGGCACTTTCCAGTGCTGGCTCTGTGCCCCATCATGGTGTTGCTCTGAATGCCCCTCCAGAGGGAAAGTGTCAGTGCAGAGCCAGGGCCCTTGAGGGCTGCAGGAGCAGGACAGCTGAGGGCTGTGGGAATGGGAGAGCCCTGGGAGTGCTGCAGAGCACACTGAGCACCGGCACTGCCAAGCTGGGGACAGCCTCCTGCTGCAGAGACAACAGCCATCCTCGGCCACTCTGCCCCACCCTCCCTCCTCTCGCACTGGCCTCAGCTCCTGGTGTTGGCTGTGCTGGGCTCCTCAGCAGCCAGCTCCTGGCTCACAGCATGGGCTGGACCACTGCCACCCAACTCCTCATGGTTCCCATGCCACCATCCCCAGCATCCTCCTCCACCCTGTGCGAGTGCTGTTAGGAGAGGACATGGTGTGCCCATGTCTGTGCTGGCAGCCCTGTCTGCCCTGTCCTCCCTGCTGCTCCTCCAGCCAGGCTATGGCCAAGCTGGCCTCTGATGCCCACACTCAATGGGGAGAGCATCAGCACGTGCAGGAGTGGGAGCTGATGCCACTTTGGTCATGTGGGATGAATGGTGACAGGTGAGCCCAGCAGCCCCGGCACAGGCTCGGGGGACGTGCTTGGCTCCCCCAGACCTTACTCCAGCCACTCTAGGAGAGGTGGCCTTGTGCTGGGCTTCTGCCTGGGGTTGGGCATGGCACAGTGAGGGCTGTGCTGGCACAATTGGTCCAGTTGAGGTCTGCTCTCGCTGAGCTGGGAGAGCCATGGCCACCCGTGAAACCCCAGTTCACAGGCCGTGTCAGCTTCCTCATGCCCTTGCAGGTTTGTGGGGTGCACTGAAGCCCCTGGACACCTCTCGGTGGGGAGTAGGGGGCCAGAGGGGTGACAGTGGCTGTGGCACTGGGCAGGGCAGCCAGTGTGTGCTGCTGGCCATGCAGGGGTTCGGGTGCTGTTTTCCTTCTTGAATATGAAAGGTCCCATTCATTCCACTGCAGCAGCTCAGGTTCTCATCTGGGCTGAGCCTGTCCCTGAGCATGTATTAAATGCAGGGGGATTATGGAGCAGCTCCAGCCAAGCCATGGGGCCGCCTGTGATGCAATGAAAATATTACGAAAGTTGATGGGGCTGATGGATGGTGGCCACTGGCCAAGAGGCTGAGCACAGCTCTGGCAGCACTGGCAGTGGGAGCCCCATGGCAGCTCCAGTTTTCTTGGCCCCTGAATGTGGGCTGGGCAGGGGTCCCAGCTGGGAGGCCCCCAGGTTCTGCAGCAGCTGAGTTCCTCAGGACCCCAGGCTGGGGTGGAGTTATCACTGCTCCTGCTCCTGCCCAGGGCTGAGAACTCACAGCTGCCCCACTTGGGGCTGGACCCAGCTCCTCTAGCTCTGGCCAGTCAGCTCCTCTCTTCCTGCACCCTGGGGCTGTGTCTTTCCAGGATGAGGGGGCTGTCCCCTCCGCTGGCCCCTGCCCCAGCTGCAGTCAGCACTCTCGGGTTGTGTTTCCACTTTAATTAAGTCGAGCAGGAGGAACATGGAAAAACCTGGGCTGGAGCCTCCTCCCCCGCCTGCTTTTCCCAACAAAGGCCTCATTGAGGCTGGCCCAGCACGTGGCCACACAGAGCCCAGTGCTGGTGGTGCCCCGGTGGGAGCCGAAGAGCCGTGGCCATCGGGTGCGCACGGGGCAGGACGGCAGCAGCTTCTGCAGAGCCCCCGTGTGTGCCCTCCAGCTGCAGCCTAGGGTTCCCTGTCCTGAGGCAGCGTGGTGGGCTCCAGCTGGGGGCTGAGTGAGGGCAATGGGAATGGGTGGCCCCAGCCCAGAGCAGTGGGGACCTCCACGGGTTCCTCAGTGCCCAGAGTGGTGGGCTGGGGGCAGACCACAGTCCAGGGGTGGCCCCAGCCCCGTGTGCACCACTGTGCTGGGGGACAGGAGATCTGACCCTGGGACAGACAGCACAGGGACAGCAGGTCTGACCCTGGCTCTGTGCTGGGGCCACAGGAGCCTCCGCTGTCTTGTATGTAGGGAGGGGATGGGGACATGAGGGTCTTTCGTAGCCAGGGCACCCCCCTGTGCTCAGCAGGACCCCGTGTGCCCCCCCTCACACCCTCACTGGCTCCCACAGACGCGGAAGCTGTCGAAGACAGAACGGCAGCGGTTCAGTGAGGAGGTGGAGATGCTGAAGGGGCTGCAGCATCCCAACATCGTCCGCTTCTACGACTCCTGGAAGTCAACAATCAAAGGCCAGATCTGCATCGTGCTGGTCACAGAGCTCATGACGTCCGGCACCCTGAAAACGTGATTGGGGCGAGCAGGGGAGGGAACAGGGTCCCTGCTGAGACGCTCTTTGTTGCTTGCCCTGTGTGGGCATCTGAGCCCAGATGGGCTTGGCATGGCAATGGGAGGAGGGTGGACTGTAGCCAAGGCTGGGGCACGAGTCTGAGCCCCACAGGTCTGAGCCCTGTTGGTCCCTGGCAGGTATTTGAAGCGGTTTAAAGAGATGAAGCTGAAGGTGCTGCAGCGCTGGAGCCGGCAGATCCTCAAGGGTCTGCATTTCCTGCACACTCGCTCGCCCCCCATCATCCACCGTGACCTCAAGTGCGACAACATCTTCATCACAGGCCCCACGGGCTCAGTCAAGATTGGGGACCTGGGCCTGGCCACGCTCAAGCGAGCCTCCTTTGCCAAGAGTGTCATAGGTGGGGCTGGGCTCGTGGGAGCTGTGGGGGCTGCAGGGGGTGGGCACCCCAGGGGTACTGAGCTCCACTGCTGCCTCCAGGCACCCCCGAATTCATGGCACCAGAGATGTACGAGGAGAAGTACGATGAGGCAGTGGATGTCTACGCCTTCGGGATGTGCATGCTGGAGATGGCCACCTCGGAGTACCCCTACTCTGAGTGCCAGAACGCAGCCCAGATCTACCGCAAGGTCACCTCGGTGAGGCCCTGGTCCCAGCTGAGGGTGATGCTGCTGGCTGATTCCACAGGAGCCAGGACAAGGGGCTGGGGGGATGGTCAGCTGGAGCTGTCAGGCCTTGCTGCTGTCAAAATGTGTCACTGGGCAGGTTGTGTGAGTGGCTAAAGATAGTCTGGGCAGTGAGGGGTTGCTGTACCAGGGCATGGAGCTGTGGGTGGTGGTGGTGGGGCCATGGCTTGGCCAGACCCCACATCCCTGGCCCTGCACCAGCCACTGTCAGTGCGTTAATGGGGTGGAACGGAGCAAGTCTGCTCGGCCAGCCCAGCCTGGGGCACTGCAGCTGCCCTGACCAGTCACGGCTGGCTCCTGCCAACTCCTGCCTGTTGGGGTGGAAACTCAGAGCCCTGGGGCATCCTGGCCTGTGCAGGCACACGTGGCCTGGGCACAGGAGCCACTGCAGAGCTTGTGGGGCCCTGGCTGGTTCTTCCCTGGGCCCTGGGAGCCCCACGCTGTGGCAGGTTGGCACAGGAGGTTCTCACTCTCATTACGCCCAGGGCCTGAAGCCCAGCAGTTTCTACAAGGTGAAGGTGCCGGAGCTGAAGGAGATTATTGAGGGCTGCATCCGCATGGACAAGAACGAGAGGTGGGGCAGAGCGAGGGCCTGGGTGGCAGGGTCCCCCTTGGCCCCGAGCCCCTGCTGAGCTGTTTCCTCTGCAGGTACACCATCCAGGACCTGCTGGAGCATTCCTTCTTCCAGGAGGACACAGGGGTGCATGTGGAGTTGGCTGAGGAGGATGATGGAGTCAAGTCTGGGCTCAAGCTCTGGTTGCGCATGGATGACACAAAGAAGCTGCATGGCAAATACAAGGACAACAATGCCATAGAGTTCCTCTTTGAGCTCTACAAGGATGTGGCAGAGGAGGTGGCTCAGGAGATGGTGAGTACAGAGATGGGGGAGCCCTGGGCACCGTGGTGTCCTTACACACTAAAGTGACAAGCTCCCTCCTGTGCAGGTGGTCCTGGGCTTTGTCTGTGAGGCTGACTACAAGCTGGTGGCCAAGGCTGTGCGGGATCGCGTGGTCGCCATCAAGCGCAAGCGGGAGAAGTTGAAGCGCGTCCAGGATGTGCCATCAGCTGCGGAGCCAGAGCAGCCCCCAGGTGTCCTGCAGCTGCTGGAGGAGCTCAAGTCCCCGCTGTCACCTGGTGCCCCCACGCCTGCCCTGACCATCCCTGGCTCTGGGGACTCCGCCTTCAGCAGCAGCTTCCCCCTGGAGCCTGAGGAGCCCGAAGCTGACCAGCACCAGCACTTTACCTATCGGCACACCAGCTACTCCTCAGCCACCTGTGCGTAGGCACCAAGGGAGAAATAGCTGGCTGGGCAGCAGGGGACCTGGGATGGGAGGTGGGTGGGGGGCCCATCACCTTCTTGCAGCCCCACAGCCCTTTCCCAGGTGCCCAGCCAGGGAAGGGACTTGCTTCGGTTCATGCCAGCGCTCCTCTGTAGCCGACTGTGAGACGGATGGGTACCTGAGCTCCTCCGGCTTCCTGGACTCCCCAGACCTGGCCCATCGCAGCTTTGTGGCAGTGGACCCCACCAGCCCTCCGCCCACCCGACCCGTGCGCTGCTTCCCCACGGTGAGCAAGGCCCCAGGGGCAGGGGGTCAAGGCATCTGTGGCATCGGCTCACGCCATCCTCTCCCTGCAGAGCATCGCAGTGCAGCTGCCCAGTGAGCGCTTGCCCCCTGCCAGTGGCTTCTCCTCCCCAGTGGACAGGTGAGGCTGGGGGGTGGGGCAGGGGCTGCACAGGGTGTGTGGTACTTGGGAATGGCCATACTGATGCTCCGGAGCTGGGCCTTCCTGCAGCTACACCTCGGATGTGGCATCGGGCATGAGCGATGGCTGTGAGGGGCTCTCGGCCAGTGAGCAGAGCACCAAGCTGCCACCCAAGCGAGCCTCGGGGAAGCTGCTGCGGCGCCGAGCCCGTTCCAGGCTGCGCATCACCAACGTGAGTGCCACAGGTGCCAGGCAGGTGCCAGGCAGGTGCCAGGCAGGTTCTCCTGGGCTGAGCCAGCCCTGCCGCCCACAGATCTCTGACAAGAGCGACCGAGTGGTGGAGTGCCAGCTGCAGACCTACAACAACAAGATGGTGACCTTCAAGTTCGACCTGGATGGGGACAACCCGGAGGAAATTGCAGCCGTCATGGTGAGTGTGGGGTGAGGGCAAAGGTGGGGTCTGCCTGGCCATGCTGGGTGCTGACCGGTCCCTCCACCCTCAGGTCCACAATGAGTTCATCCTCAAGTCAGAGCGGGAGAGCTTCATCAACCGTATCCGGGACATCATTCACCGTGTGGAGACCCTGCTTCGCAAGGATGGGCGCAGTGGCACAGAGCTGCCCAAGGGCCCCGAGGCTGATTGTGGTGTGGGCAGCCCCGTGAGTGCCAGCCTGGCCCTGCCAGCGCTGGGGAAGCTGCTGATGCTGAGCATGGCTTGGGGTGCTGCCTGGCCCTAGGGAGTCCAAGGGAGGGGGCTGGGGTGCAGGGTCCTCCTGTAGTCACTTGCCTGCTCCTGTGACAAGTCATGGTTCTCCCCTGCCCAGAAGAATCTCCAGCTCCTGTCGCCACAAGTGGTGGGGCCAGGGTGGGGCCCAGCGGGGCTTGGCACCGCCTGGCTGGGGCCTCTGCCTCAGTGCTGGGCTCAGCTCATCCTTCTCGCAGGTGGACCTGCAGCTGCAGGGGCTCTCGCGCTCCATCTCTTCCTCATCCTCACTCAGTGGTACGTCTGTGCCCCTGTGCAGGCCCTTCCTCCCTCCCCCAAGCCCCATGCAGGGCAGGTAATGGTCTCAGCCAAGCCTGGAGGGGCTCAAAGGACATGTCCTGCCCTGGCTGAGCCTGGCTGTCACCCCTGTGCTACAGACCTGGGCTGCACCAGTCCCAGCCTCTCTGTCCAGTCCCCTGTCCTGCCATTGCTGAGCCGCTCCCCATCAGAGACCAGCCTGGCCAGTCCTGTGGAGCCACTGGCAGCCCCAGTGCCACTGGAGTTCCCCACAGGTACCAGGGCTGGCAGGGCGGGCATGTTCATCATACTGGGGCTGCCGGCTGCTCTCTGACTTGAGGCTCTGGGGTGCCTGAGCAAGGGTAAAAGATGGCCCTTTGGGGCTACTCCTGATGCTTCTCTCTGCAGGCTCAGCACAGACCTGGCCCCTCATCTCGATGACTCCCTCCTGGCTCACATCATCACCGGCACTCCCACTGACCCCCCCGAGGACCCCGGGGGGGCCTGTCACCCCAGCCCTGCCCCAAGCCCTCCTGTCCCCACAGTCTCTCCCCCCATCCCCTGTCCCCTCTGAGCCCAGCAGTCCCCTGAGCCCCCCTGTGACCAGCACACCCTTGTCCCCCACTTCCCCCTTCTTGTCCCTGGCCAATGTCTTTTCCTTGGCAGTGATGAGTGTGGCCCAGACGCTGCTGCCCACCGTCTCCTCCATTGCCAGCTCAGGCGGGCACCTCTATCCACCCCTGCTGCCACGGCCGCAGAGTCTTGTCCTTGGTGCCCCACGCTTTGTCTACCCTGACCCCACCAGCAGAGACAAGCCAGTCCCAGCTGGCAGTGGGACCCTGGAGTCAGCAGGAGCTGATGTCCCCACTGCCGGTGGGCCCATATCCTCCCTTCCCCCGGCACCAGCCCCAATGTACCCCACAGGCAGCGAGGCGAGGGGGAGTGTTCTGCCATCGCTGAGTACATCCACATCTGAGAGTCCAGAGGGCAGCACGGTGAGTGTGGGTGTGCAAGGGCTGCCCAGGGCTGCTCGAGGTGGAGCTCAGTGTCAGGAGGGCTGGGTGGTTGCTGCAGATGGTGCCCTGGGATGGGACAGGGAGCCTCATGGCTTGTGGAGCCACTGGGATGCAGGGAGGGCTGAGTGGACAGCAGATGTCAGGGCACAGAAGAAGCAGGAGGAGGACAGATGTGGAGGGACCTGGGGTGGGTCTTCTGATTGTGCTTAGGTGCCCACAGGTGCTGCCCTGTGCCCCCAAGCCCAGCCACTCCCTGATTGTCTTGGAGTCACCAGCCCCCAGTGTGCCCAAGGCCCAGCTCTCGCCCATCAGTGAAGGTAAGGTGGGACAGTGCCAAGGTTGTGCCATGCAGCTGTGCCTGTGCCAGGGCACTGCAATGCCCCTGCCAGCCCATGTGCCCCAAACCCCACCAGCTGCCCCTGTCCCCAGCAGAAGCCAAGCCCCAGGTCCTGGGCCGGTTCCAGGTGATGCCAACCAAGGACCCAGCTGTGACCTCTCCGGTGCTGGGCAGCAGTGACGGAGAGCAGCATGCCATGGAGCCAGCAGCGAGTGGCTCCCCACCGCCTGTGGTCCCTGACACAGGCCACAGCTCAAGCAGTGACTTGGATGTGGTGCTGGAGGCGGCGGCACAGGACCCCAAGGCAGAGGAGGTGTTAGCTGAGGGGGGCACGGTGCCTGTGGCGCCAGTGGGGAGTGACCGGGAGGGCCCTGGGGAAGAGAGCACAGAAAATGTGCCGCAGGCCATGCTGAGCCAGGTATGGCTGAGCTACTCTCGCAGCTTGTCCTATGTGAGCAGTGACGACACCGAGAGTGAGGACGAGGAGATCTGGGAGGAGCTGCAGAACCTGCGCCAGAAGTGAGCAGGGGGTGTGGGCTGCGCCTGGGAGACAACATGTCTTCCCACCCACCCTGGGTGGGATTCACTGTCCCTTCCCCAGGGCCCTGCTGCCAGCCCCTGTTTTCTCCCCAGGCACCTGGCTGAGGTGCAGCTGCTGCAGAGCGCCCAGAAGAAGGAGATCGAAGAGCTGTACCTGCGGATGGGGAAGCAGCCACCGCTGGGCATCGTCTCGCCTGCTGCAATGCTGTCCAGCCGCCAGCGCCGCCTCTCCAAGGGCAGCTTTAACCCCTCCCGTCGCAACAGCCTGCAGCGCCTGGAGCTGGCGCAGCCCGCAGGTGCCAGCCCCACTCCCCACTCGCTCCAGGGCACCCAGGCTGGGTGGGGGCTGCGGGACAGGGACCCCCAGGCTGGGTGTTGCACAGGCCCGTGCCCCACTCAGGGCCACTGTCCCTGCAGGCATCATGCGCCGCAACTCGCTGAGCAGCAGCAGCACGGGCTCACAGGAGCAGCGGCTGAACAAGGGGGTGACCTTCGCTGATGACCTCGGCCACATGGTAAGGGGCAGGGGCTGATCCCTTGGTGTTCTCCACTGATCCCATGGCACTCTCAGTTCACAGCTGCTTCTCTCCCCAGTAGCTGGCTGGCCAAGAATGATTCCATGAACTACCTCATCCAAGTGCCTGCTGCCCTGGGGTGGGCAGAGCCCCTGCACCTCCTGGAGGGCAGTGCCAGCCCCGGAGAGCCTGGACTCCCTGCTCCCCCTGGCAGTGGCCTGCAGCAGGGAAGCTGTGGGCTTTGCAGTGGCGGGAGCTGGCCTGGTGTAGGTCTGTCCCACAGCTGTCTTCACACTGTGTTCCCAGCCCCTGCCCACTGTCCACGACCCCTTTACTGGAGGACAGGTACCAGGTGTCTCCACCCCTTGTGGCTGTAATGAGCTGTGCCTGCCCTGAGGACGCCCGGCTAGCCCCAGCCCTGACACCACCCCGGCCCTGCACCGGACCATGCCCACCCTGAGGAGTGGCTTGAGCTCCCTGTGGCCCTGTCTGCTGGAGCACAAGAAGCAGCAGGATCCAGGAGCAATTTGTTATGAACTGGTGTTCGGAAAAAGTGTTTTCATAAACATGGATTGAATACAAACTGGGTCTGTGTGTGTGTCTGTCGGGCAGGATCTGTGGCTGCTTACCTCACTGTGTGATGATAAAGAGCAAAACAAAAAATCCCTCCTCAGCAGCCCCTGAGCGGGGCAAGATGCTGAGCTGGACTCACCCAAAGATGCTTGGAAACGGTCACTGATGCAGTCTCCAGTGAGAGGATTTATTGTGGGGAGTGGTGGGACCTGGGTGCCCCTCTCCTTCCCCTGGACAGGGCCCCAGCAAAAGTTCCAGGGCGGGGTCTGCCCGCGGTGGGGCCCTGCCTGTGGGGAGCCACCGGGACCTTCTCCTGGCCAACGCCGAGCACGGGACAGGCCCGAAGCCCTCAGGCGCGGCTGCCCCTTGGTCGAGGCCCGTCCTGCCTCGCGAGGGCGGCAGCTCAGTCACGGGCCGGGCCGGGCCGGGCCA
>VZTX01024380.1:316-23384 GCA_013400915.1 Pardalotus punctatus
GGAACGGGAACGGGAACGGGGAACCCCTGCCCGCCCCCGCCACTGCCTGCGACGCTCGGGTACTGGTGCCGCCGAGAGACAGCTACAAAACAGCCCAGGCCTGGAGCTGACAGCTCACCGCTCTGCGTGGATAACAGTTCCTAGTGCTACTGACGCTTGGGTGGAAGATCGAGCTTTTGTCACTATTTTCTTTTAATCACAAACTTCTGTCGTTAAATAATTATCTGGGCACTTAAATTGATATTTTATTCCTGTGCTGCAGAGAAGGACTGTGCTGCAGGACTTCCTATGCCCGTAAATCCGTTTTACCCTTTTCTGGGCTCACAGAACTCCAGCAGAGTTTCTGCAGTACAAGATTAAATTCAAGTTATACTGTGGTCATTAAAATATGTATGCTAATACGCTGACACTATACAATACAATGAAACTCAGTTCCAAAGTTGTTGCACTTTACAATCTACTGAAATACAGCAGCCAGTAAAGTGCCACAGGAGAGATCCTCTCCTGAAATTAGCAACTGCAGATGAGTTGGCCAGTTGCGTTATTTCCTGTGTTCTGGTCTGCATCCACAATAAACTGTATTGTGTTTACGTATTTACAATCGTCAGAGCCATTTGATGTAATTCAGGCCTCCTGGTATTAGATTCATGCACAATATCAACATGCTTTTTCTTTTAGGTTGTGTATTTTTGTACTATTCTCTTGTATATGTATCTCAAGCTACAAATACATTAATTTTCTTGGGTAGCCATTAATTTTATTCACAAGATTATAAAAAACAGAGACCACTGATTCTGAAGTTGGCTATATACTGTAAGTGCAAAATTTAAAAAAAAAAGGAAAAAGAAGGAGGTAAAAAGGAAAATATCACTATGCAAATTTTAAATTATAAAGTTATCTGTTGCTAATATTATAGGCCACCTAATTTAAGACAGGGACACTAATATGAAGGACAGGGAAAGGGGAAACTTTTTTATTAATCTGAAAGCCTCATCACAAGGTGAGTTGTTATAATCTACAAGCGTCTTATTTAGGCCCATTTTTAGAAGGAGCAGAGTTGTAGTGGACAGGACAAGGAGTATTGATGACTTAGTCCAGGGTCACTTTGCTACTTCCACTTTACCGAGAAGAGTTCCCATGCAGGGCTACTAGCAGCAGCCTGGACATGCCTTCACAGCTTTCCACAAGTCTTCAAACCTTTTATCCTGAGTATAATCAGATTCAGTCATCAGTTTAAAAGAAAGTAAACCATTGTAAACTGTTGTGGTCTAATGACACAAAAGAAGAAAATAGATCTGCAGATAGATGTCTAAAATAAATGTAACAATAACTTGGCCTGAAGTAATTTTGTTGCCAAGGAAATGGGTGAATGTGGCAGTGAATACCTGCAGGCTCAACGCAGAGAATGCTTTCCTCTGGATGCATACACCTGAAGAGCAAAGTGAGTCAGCTGAAACTGAAGGAAAATGGAAGCACGAGATCAGGTTAGGATAACCTCACCATGACTAAAAGCTAGGCTTGAGGACAGAGGGTTCCTTTTGGCAGAACATTGTTATTCTGGACTACCAGCAATGGCAGAAGGGACTAAAAGCCAGCTGAACCCTAGCTTTTTTTTTTTTTTTTTTTTTTTTAAACAGAGGTAGTGTTTGCTGTACCTGTGTTGTTCCAAAGCTAAACAGACCAGCATCTTCTTCACTAAAGGCCAAAAACCTACAAATCTGACACTAAATACTAATTTTTAAAGATTGGAAGCATTATTTTTAAGCCAAAAATTCTTGTTCAAGTGAGAAACATTTAAGAGGAAAATGAAGTTTGATATAAAAAGTAAAACATATTTTATGGCAGATCTTCATGATCTTTTGCAGGCTAATAGGTATTTATGTTCACACTATCTTTTTAATGCATTATTAGCTTGAGTATTTGATGTGCATACTTGAATCCAAATTAACACCTCCATCATCACATTAGAAACCTGAGGAATTCACAGCATCTCTTTGGACCAGTGTTTGCAATTTGTAAATTTACAGACCTAAATGATGGGGTGACTGGGATCTTCTTGCTCACATTTAACACATTTGATATACAGCGCTGCTCCCTTTTTGGGATCCTAAATAGTCACATGTTTAGTGACTAGCTATAGACTCACTGTAGTATGGAAAGTCCATTAAATTTTGTGGAAAGTACCATTCTTTTGCATGTCCTATCTTCTGTGCACTTATATAAATTATTTCTCTTCCATTCTAGGATTTAATATTCATTTTATTCTAGGGTTAGCCCTTACTGAGCAAGACTAAGTTACAATTCCTTCTGTTAAAAGTTGCCAAAAAAGTCCTTCCTCGCCAAGAATTTCAAATTTAATATACATTTATTTTAAGAAACGTGAAAAATCTGTCAGGATGGCAGTTTTCAAAGAAACATATTCAGACGGCAGGTGTAGTTTCCTGGCAGCTATAGCCAGTTTAATTCCAAGTCCCATGTTTCTACTGCCTGGTTTGACTCACGGTTTCAAATACCAGCATAAGTAATTTGAAATCCTCCTGGATAATTTCTTTTTCTTTCGTTTTCTTTGTAAAAGCTGTATCCTCGTATGGAATGTTCCTTCATGGCAGCTCACAAATGTTGAATTCAGGCTAGCTATAGTTCATGTTTCCTGTCCATCGCCATACTTGTCCATACATTCAGGTGATTCATCCAGAAGCCAGCAGTTAAGCTGGAGGGGCTACCTGAGCTGTCTTACTGCTTAGTCACTGGTGTCAGCAGGAGGCACAGTCTGCATAAGTGCAGTGGGAGCTGGGAGCTTCGAAGACATGCTGATCTAAGCTGCTGCCTCAGGGCACCACCGATGAGCCTGGAGATCTGCCTGGCACTGAGAAATGTGAGCCAAGGGGAGCAAGGTCGGAGACAGGGAGCTGGGGGATGCTCACACAAAGGCTGCCATGAAAAAGGAGGATGATGCTTTTGTTTGTTGTGTGGTTCTGTCTCATTGCCTCACGGCAGAAGACAGACAGATGTCTTGGTGTCTGTACAGCAGAATGGTATCAACAAAGCACCTAAGCTGGCAACACGTGAGAACAGAAGCGCACATGCAATATGGAAGCCAATATATTAGATAAGGGGGTTCCAGATTAGTTCTGTACATACCACTCAGGGTGGAAATAGAGCTCAGTGCAGAAGTGTGGGGGTGTCTGAACTCACAACCAGGAACTGTTGAGTTTTGGGGAAGCAGTTGCTTTCTGTTTGACCCAAGCATGTACTGACCTGATTTGTCAGCCCACTTGTTTCCCAAGACAGGCCTTTTTGAAGGAAAAAGAATGTTTTAGTGAGACAAGATAGCTGCCCAGAATAATCATCTCCAACTTCCCACCAAGGACTTGGTGACTATTGCTGGAGGTACTGTATTTTTCCACATGTACAGAGATACTGTGAGACTTAAGGGCAAAAACTGCCTGTGACTGTCTTTATTCTGGAAGGTGCTGTACAAGAACAGACTTGCAACACAAAGGATAGGGGTAAAACGCCTTATCTTATTTGTTTCCCTGGGCAGCTAAGGATTACATTTCAGGGGGAAAAATAAGGGAAAAAAAGAGGGAACTAAAGCAAATCAAACAAAAAAACCAAACCAGAACACAGAAAAACAGAACAAAACAAACAAACGAAGAAAATAGTGACAAGGATTTAGCCATCCAGTTCTGAAAATCTGATTGCATGGTAAGAACTGTTATTTTCAGTGCATAATGTTGTCTCCCAATCTGTTGAACTTATAGGCTTCAGACATTACTCATAAATCTTTGTATTTGTCTGTCTCTCATGATAACTCACTGCTTTGTAAATACTAACAGCAAGTGACTTGAAAAATGCAGAATTCATTTCACATATTTTGGTTACTACTGGGAGCTTGGAAATGTCCTTTACATAAACTAGAGAAACAACAGCAGCAATAGAAAACACCCAGTTTGTCACTAAATCTTCCTCTGTGATGTTTTTTTGGTTACCTAAGAACTAAAATTTGTACAATTGTGTCCAAAATGCTTTGCAGCAGTGATTATGCCTTTATGCTGCAGTTTCTGCAGAGCGTGTTATTTAGCATCTCTCCTCTACATATTTACCAAAAAAAAGAGATACCTTCCAAAGCATTGTTTACTTCCCAGAATCACAGGATTTGGGGGATAATAATGTTTGTCCATTGAAAATCTTTCTGAAAGCTTGGTCATACAGTGCGAAACGTGCTGTTAGAAACTGTTTACATGTGAGGAAATAGCTCAAAATAACATTCCTTCCCAACTTTCTCATTCCTTCCCAACTGTCTCATCCTGTATATACACTTTTATTCTTGGCATAACTACACAGACGAGTTACAGTGAAATAATTAGGGTGTGACTTTGCAAGGTAACTACTGCATCTCAAAACTACTGGTTTGCATGTTTTCACATACTGTTAATACCAGGAAATGTTCTTTCTCCTTCTCCTTTCAGTTCAGGATAATTATAAGCCATTTTGGGAAAAAACAATAGTGGAGGCAATGAGTAGAGTATGAGTAGAACCTTATTTCTTTACTCAGTCTTAAAACAGTGAAACCTCTTAGTAAATCTGCATTGGCATTAATTTCAACAAAGTTATGTAAAGGTACTTACATGGTAATACTTTTCTTTCAGGAATATGGGAAGTACTGGGGTAGGACAAATACTGGTGCAGACTGAAGCTTTGCTTTTGCAGTCTTGCCTAGGTTAGCCTGAGTGGCTAATATTAGCCTCACTTTGAAGAGAGAAGGCCCTAAGGAGGCTGAAGGCTGGTCTGCAACTGCACACCTGTGTAGTTGCCACTCACCACTTGCAAATACATTTTACTTCACACAGATAAACTAGCAGAGCCCTGAGCCTCTGGCATAGATACAATTGTGCCAGTAGACATTATTGAGAGACAGTTTTTGAACATTTTGGTTGCATTTATTAGTATAAAATTTTGCTAGTTATACAGAAAGATTGCTATTTCCAAATTATTTAATGAAAATTTCAGTGCTTGTGTGGCTGTTTTCAGTCTATCTGTTCTGGGAGTTCAGTATTCTGTATTTAGTGGGCAGATGCCAATGGCTCTGCAGGTATCTGTTCCTGATAAATTAGTCACTTTTACTGGTGGATTAGCAATTTCTTCTCCTAATGAGAACTGTAAACAAACATGTGCATATTGGACTCTCATGAAACAATGTTTGCTTGTTCCAGTTCAGAAACTGGTGAGTGCTGGCAGGGTAGCAGGTGTTAGACAGTGCTGCTGCAGGCTGCCTCCAGCCAATTTCCACCAAGCTCAAATGAGCATGTTGTTCAAGCCTACATGTATTCAGCAAAGTTTTAAAATTGCAGCATGTTTCTAAATGCAACAAATAATTTGAAGATGCACATAAATTGTCGGAGCTGGTGATCTTGCCTGCCTTCCCACACTCCCCGTATCACCTGGCGCTAATGCAAGTCCCCATAGGTCCACACAGCCACCCTACATGTTTCTTTCTCTGTTTCCAATCAGACAGACCATCTGAGTTTACCCTGTGACCAGCCAGACCCTCATACTGGCGTAAGTGTGCTGATGGGAAAAATGAGGAGAAGAACAATGTCCAGCTTTCCATTGAGATCTCTAGTGTCAGTGAAAAAGTGAAAGACCAATAAAAATACAAATACTGGGGGGAAAAACTGCTTTCCTGGGCATGTACTGCTGCCTGCAGATATTGGCCTTGGTCAGCAGTTGCTGTCTTGGTGTGGACCAGCCCTGTACAGCCATAATGTACTGGACAGGCATATGGCAATACGTGCAAGTATTGCCAGATAAAAATAACTGCTCACAGGAGCTTCACTTGTGTTTTTTCCTGTCACCCTTCCTTTTGTGAGCTGCCACTCATCCTTTTCGATTGCTGCTGTGTTCATCTTGCCCGTGCCATGGTGTGCTGTGAAACAACTTGCCAGCCTGCTGCTTGGGCTGGGCTCCCTCACATGGCTTTGCTGATTTAGAAAGTCTCTGTGTACTGAATTCTTTGTTTCGCTGTTACAGGTTGGTGGCAAAAGATGTGAAGAGGTCATAGTCTGAAAAAATGCACTGAAGTATAGTTTGATTGCCTAATTCAACTCATGGGTCTGGTTGCTTTTATGCTTGTAAAAAACTAACTACCTTCTCAGTCACTTTTGGCTTTATCTGTTGCAAGTAGATCTCTCATGTTGCTTAAGAAAGTCACATGAAACTTTGTCAAGTTATTCTATGAGGTCACATAAGTGTCTTCTCCTTTTTGAAACAGCTTGGACTGAACATCTGAGGTACATTAAATACATCATGTGACAGATCACTCACATTCATTTGCTTCTTTCATAGAAGAAAAAAGTGAACATTTGTAAGGTGTAAACACATTTACAAACACAGCCATTTCATCCCTGATTTGAAAGTTTGGTAACTTCTGATGGCTTCTGATGGTATCATGGCTTCACTCATGATGCTGGGGTAATAACAGGTAATTACAATCACTAAGCCTGTAATTGCAGCCTGTGATTGCAACTCTGATGACTTGGAGCACATTACAACAATAGGTGACTGAGACCTTAATGCTAATTTCAAAACACTTGACTAAAAGGCAGATTCAAAAATCAAAATTTAAGTACTGTACAGAGACAAGTGTAGTTGCTTGTATAATCTTGGTGTGCTGTGTACGTCATTTTGTAACTGTAAAATGTGGTTGAAAATACAAAGAGTGGGTGTAAAACAAAACAGGTGAACTTCAGTAATGGAGATTAAAACAAG
Source organism: Pardalotus punctatus (assembly GCA_013400915.1). Lineage (NCBI taxonomy): Eukaryota > Metazoa > Chordata > Aves > Passeriformes > Pardalotidae > Pardalotus > Pardalotus punctatus. The sequence continues at coordinate 7,088 of VZTX01024380.1, forward strand.
TAGCTAAGAGATAGCCTTTGAAGTGATATCTGCTAAAATACTATAGGCAAGGGTCAATGTGTCCTCCAGAGCTTTATAGTTTAGTTATAAAGCTAAACTTATAGCTTTAGCTTTAAGTTTCTGTTTCCCAGACTACCCAGTGCAGACTTCTGTATGGTACATGTCTCTTGGAAGATGACAAGCACGCCAGCAGAGAATTCACTTTTATTATTTTGTACTGCTGATGTAGATGTGGCTCATCACTGAGAGAGAAAAGAGCGCACTATTTAGAATACTGATGGAAATCTTTAACTGTGAGTTTTCATTAAAGGCCTCTAGAAGTCAATGTTCCAATCAGCTGTACCTTTACAAGCCGTTTTAGGATGTCAGAACCAACCACTTTTTCCACTCAATTTAGAAGCTTTGCATTCAGCAAGTCATTTCAAAGCTTTAAGAAAATTATGAGCTGAGTGTGAAGTTTCACAGATCTGTGTTGGAAAGCTGGTCAAACACCATAATTACAGTATTTTTTTAGTGTTTCTTGCTCCAGTACCAGTAATGGTATGCCCTACCCTAGGCAGTCAAAGGAGACAGGTTACACATGTCTGTAAACTGTTGCTGTTCTTTAACTCCCATGGCAAGTGTAACTGAATTATTTCTGCTCTTAATGAAGAGTGAAGCAAAAAGCTTTAAGAGTGGATGAAAGAAGTCCAAACTGTACCTCTCTTGCTATGTAACATTCAGCTTATGCTCCATGTCTTCTACATGCAACTAACAGGATGATTTATTGGCTAAAAGAATGCACCTCTGAAAAGGAGAAGTACTTCTCTCTTTACATCCAAGATGTTTTAGTCATTAGGAAAACATGACAATGCAAAGGGGAAATGTCAGGACAACTTGACTCATGCCCATGTGCTTCGTAATATCTTGCCATTTCTTTGTTTGGGCGGCTTCAGAGACTGGATGCACAATATATTCTATAGGATTTGTTTTCTCTAGTTCTGGAAATATAGCTTTCCAGACAAGATAACATCAAATGCAGTAAAAACCTCAAGTCACAGCAATAGCACAGGAGATTCAGCTGTAAAGAACAAGAAAGTAAAAAAATTGATCTGTAAAATGCAAACACTTCAAGTTTCATCTCTAGACTGTTTAATAAAATTATTGACAGAAGTGAAAGCATACAATAAGTCAGAAAAGCTCTCTTCTCCCACAGCAGCATTCATGCAGCACAATTGTCCTGGATTTACAGATCAAACACTAGACTAGTATTAAATAGGGTATCTGGATATCTGCCATGCAACTGTAGGACTAGACTGTAAGTTTGAATACAGATCACAGTAATATGTGAGAGGGGCAATTATGGAAACAGAAGTTCATCCCATGTAGTACAAGAGAAGACAATAGTATGTGACATGGAAAGAAAAGTACATCATGAGACATGTATTTCCAGCAGAAGGAACTTTGAACAAAACTGTGCCTTAGACAGCAAAGCATATATCACAAGAGATCATTTTTGCCTCTGTGCTAGCAAGGGTGCAGTAAGTGGATTGATTCAGGGTGCTTCCTGGTCTTGTACAGGACCTCTCTTGGATGTTTCCAGCTCACTGTCACAGGGTAGATCAGTTCTCTCGCTTTGCATCTAACAATGTAGATGTCCCAAACCTGGTGCTATTAGGTACTGTTTCTTTTCCCTGTCTTACACTCTGAGACACACACTGCATCTATCACAGCCATGTCTTTAGTTCATATCTATGCTAATGGTTGAGCATGCATTGTTAAACGGTTGCATATAAACAACTAGGATAATTTTTAGACAAAATGTTAGCAACAGTGCATGACATATTAATATTCCCCTTAGTTACCTCTGCATCTTGGGTTCTGGGATTTTGTTTTTGTTTTGGTTCTGATCAATGTGCTTACTGTGGCATATACTTGCTAATCCTTCCTAATGCTAGCAATACCCTTAATGGCATCAGGCATGTAAAGGAGTTAAATTAAAGTTCATGGATTTGTATCCCCTACAAAGAGTTGTTTTAGATAATAGAATGTTCTGTCAGGCAAACATACTCTTTCTTCCAGTAGCTGGCAAATCAGAGGAAGTAAAATAAACTGCCTTATTAATTTTAGGAGCCTTATTATTTTTCTGAGCAGACAGTTTCCTTCTTAATACCCTGATTTTAATGCTTTGCCAGACCTTGGCAAAATTCTTTTCCTTAGACTGAACTGATTTATTTTTTCCCCAAGAAATTTGGCTTCCTAGCAAAAGTTTTGAACAGCGCTAAATAACCCGAATCTGTAGTTCCATGGAGTGGCCTTGCACAGTAAATTGTTGTGGGAGTGTCAATATATTTGTGTTACTCTGCCATCTGCTTGATAGATAATGTAGTAGGCAAGATCAATGCCTAACATAATTATGCCAGTAGAAACCTTGACGTAATGTAGAAATAATGGCCCTGCAATGTAGTTCCTAGGGCAGTCCCCAGACAAGGACATGGCATCTATATTATCTTTTATTTGCAACCTCAACATGACTTCTGGTAATCTACAGAACCCACTGGTCACAACAGGGATTTTCTTAAAAGAATGGTGGATTGATTTCTCCCTGACACTGTCTCTGTAAGGACAGCAAGCTGTGCAGAGGCTAAATGGCGTTATGGGTTGTACTTGCACACCTAAGTAGAGCTGTCCCTATGCAGACACCACATATAGTAGTGACTTTAGTGTAGATGATTTTAGTCATGAACCTGCATAGGAGGGATGGGGAAGGGAGAAGGGGCTATTCTATATAGTACTGTAGATGCCAGGCCAGGAAAATCATTTAAAATAGCATGCAGACACAGGAGGCAGGGAATATGTCACTCTTACAAGGTAGTTCACTGTTTAAGGAACATGCTGGATGCGAATTTAAGGGGTGTGTTTGCATTTTACAGCATTGTCTGGTAAAACAGAGCATGGTCAGTCATGATGTTGGACATAAACCTCAGGAATGAGCATATTCTCTGGAGAATCAGAGCCAGCTTTGGTATCAGAGGGAGCAGTGAATCTGAAAGAACCTGTTGGCATCATTTTCTTTCCAAGAATAAGACCTGATAGTTAGGTCAGGGGTTGCAGTTGATGATCTCAAGTTCTTTTCCAACCTGATTGATTCTGTGATTCTGCGACTTTTGGGATTACAAATAATGAAATTTGTGGGGGTTGGGCTCGATTATCTCCAAAGGTCCCTTACAACCCTAACTATTCTGTGATTTTGTAAATTAGAAGGCTTGAAACTTAAAATATTGCAAAATCATGGGGAAAAGGCCACAAGGTTTTTAACAAGCTGGATCCAATGAGAAAGGAGACTCATAGAAGCTATTGATTTTCTTGAATATTGCTGAAGTTTTTAACAAAGGAGGATGAGAATGCAATTAAAGAGATTTTATAGACAGTAAGCAGGAAATAAGGATAACTACATTTATAGGAAAATCTTATTTTGAAAAAAAAGCAGACTTCACCCTAGACTTCAACAAGGAGGGGAATTCTCTGGGAATTTTTTTTAACTGAATTTAAAATAATTATTCAAACACACTTCATCATATTCATCATATTTATATTAATTGTACATACTTGATATTATACCATAATTGAAATCAAAAATACAGAGTGTGGAAAAGACTGGTAGAAAATACAGACTAACATTTATTAAACTTTCTGGGTGTATTAGGTGAAATAAAGTAATTGGCTAGAAATAAAATGTTAGCGAGAAAAGATACAACAACTACAGTAAGTACACTGTGGTGCTTGGGGATAATCAAATACATGGCATTCCTTTTGAGATATTCTTTGTGACAGAAGCAAATTAGTAAGTCATTGGAATCGATTGGAAAGCTGAAGTAAGTGGGTATGCCTCCAAAATTGCAGACTGGATCTTTTCCCCACAGATACTACTCTATAGTTCATTAATAGGACACAAACATGGAAATAAAGATTGATGAGGCGTCTGATGAGTGCTTTGAAAATTATTTGACGATTGCATTTGAAAATGATAGGATTTTATACCCAAGTAATTTATGCAGTCTCAGAAAGAATGAGGAATAAATTTGCAGCAAAAGACAAGTCATTGCAGAAACTTATTAAGTCCATCGCAGTAAGGCAGCCAGGAATGTACACACTGAGCCCCTTATTACCAGCTCAATTCAGAGACACATATCACTGATGACTTACTAGTCAAGGTAATAAAATTATTTCCATGAAGATATTATTGCAGGTTTCATAAAAATATGTGGAGGTCACATGGTATAACCAACTGTAAAAGAGAGAAGAAAAATATATGAAGTATGAAACCTTAAAGATTAGTAAAGTGGACAAACACAGTTCTGGACAAGCAGAAGCTAAACCCTAAAGTGCATACATTCTAGGAAAAATGAAGTTATGATTTTGTGTCGTTAGTATGAAATCACATTAGAGACTCTAATAATGAATCATGACACAGTGTATCATAAATCTGTATTTGTCATTGATAATATTAAAATAGATGTGCCTACTAACAGCTCATCATAGGTGGTCATGATTTAAAAAACAAATATGGAGATTTAAATAGTTAACTGGGAAACATGAATTCCCAGGTACTCTCTCTCCACTGTTTACATGGAAGTGCAATAATAAAAGAGAAAAGAGATTTTCCCTTTAATTTAGCCTTGGACAGGAGATCCCATCTTGTCTATGCTGAACAGTGCCTTGAAATATAGAGCATCCCTAGGACAGCTGTTAATTAACATCAAATAGTAGCCAGAAAGATTTATTTAACAAAGACAGCAGAAAACATAAGTGACCCAAATTAATGAAAAACATTAAGATGAAATATATATGCACAACTGCATGCAGTATTGTTACTGAGGAACCTACTCATATACCTGTGAAACTCAAGCTTTTTAATTACAGTCTTTCAGGGAAAACCTGCCATTTCCTCCTTATCCTTCATGGGTGAGATGAAGGAAGCACAAGTAACAGCAAAGTAAACAGTAAGTGGAACAAGTGTGAAAGTCTGTTTCTTCCAGCTCTCACATGGGAAAAGAAGTCAGCAACTGCAGCAAACAGAAGGGAGGAAGAAGTGCCTCTTAGGGATCTGCTCCATCAAACACGCTCTTGAAAAATTCTTCAGCGCCCTCAAGTTGGTTAATATTGAAAATTCTTGCAATATGAAAGATTGTAAGATAAAAATGCAAGGTTAAATATTTTTCTCTTAATGTCCAGGAGAGGCTCATCCTCATTAAAAGTGAAGAAGATCTACGTTCAAAGGACCACGGTGCCACAGGATAATGCAGATGAGGAGAGAGCTCAGGAGGTGCCTGATGCAAGACATCGCTCCTAGCAGGGTCAGACCAGGTTGCTCAGGGAGGGAGGGAGCCTGCACAGCCCTTGGGCAGCCTGAGCTGCAGCTTGTCTGTCCTCCTGGGGAAAGGTTTCCAAATGGCCAGTCTCAGTCTCTCCCACCCCTCACCTGCCCACTGAGCCCCTCAGAGAAGATCCCAGCTCCTGACAGTCCCTCATAGGCAATGAAAGCTGCTGTCAGGTGGTCCCAAGGGCCCCCCTTGTCCAGGCTGAACCAGCCCCGGAGCACCAGCCACTGTCGGCAGCACTGGAGCAGGCTGGGAGCTCATGGCACATCTTGCCTGGGTTACATCCAGAGAGTCTCTCCCATCTGCTCTGGAGTGTGCAGTCCCATTTGAACTGTGAGTTCAGCTACGGGTCTGCTCCCTTAAGGAACTTCAAACATCCCTATATTCCTCTTGTAAATACTGAAAATTCAGTGGGGGACCAAAAAAAAATCCAATGTATAAAAGTGATATAGAAAGCTGTATTTTTGTATTAGTATTAATTCTGTGTATATATAGACTTGTGTAGTGGTTTAACTGCTAAAACCAGCACAACTTGTATTTGAGGACTTAGAAGCACCTTGCTGAACAGACCTAAAATAGTCCCACCCTGTCTTTTCCCGTGTCAAGTATGATCTGAAGCACAGAGGAATTTAAAGTCCCATGTTGCAGCACTGAAGCCCACAGACTATAAGAACTGCTATGAGATAATAAAAAGATGGCTCAATGGTCTTCCTACTGAGAACAGTAAAAAAAACAGCATTCACTTCAGTGAAGGGTGGGAAATAGGCTGGAAGGAATATATCTTATGCAGGTTCAGGCCAGCTAAGGTGACACCCTCATGAAAAGAAAAAAAAAAAACAAACTACAAAAGCAGCAGCACTGTGTCTATTCAATGCTGAAAGAAAAGCCATGTAACAGCCAAATGACAAAAGTACTGCAATTAGTGTGGCTTTTGGCTGCACAATATTACACAAAGTTGCACGTTACAGAATTTTCGGTAGCTTGAGGGGCATCTAACACACATCTGTTTTTTCTATTGTACATCTGTGTGATCATGTACAGCAAAGGTCTTTGCTATGGTGCTGCCACCCAAAGTTATGAAGCAGAGAAAAAGTAGTAGTGTGTCAATTTTTTGTGTCCTTCTCAGGTGTAAAATTGTGAAAACAGCTTCTATATGAAAAAGTGGGTGCTGATATGAACAAAAGTGATGAATCCATAGGTATCTTGTAAAGGCTTTATCCTCAGATTACCTTGATTTACACACAGCTTGTTTACTGCAGCACAGTAGAAATTTTGTTTTGTGATGTGTGCACTGCAAAGTCAGAGAAGTGTATGAATGAGCAATCATATTACTGGGGACATGTATTTACATGACCTTCAGGAGCTCAGTGTGTGCATTGCACTCTTCTATGTACAGGTATGGTAGTGTTAAAAGGCAGCTTTTAATGGAGAGCAGCTAACTGCAAAATAATCTGGTTTGTGTCAGTCTGCAGACCAAATGTGCCCGTGGCACATTTGTAGAGAGATTGAAAGAAGCAACAAAGGGAGCTGCACATGAGGTTGAACATATATGACAAGCAGGTTATGCAGCTGCCTGCTGCTGCAGTGGAGCCTGTCAGAAAAGCCCTAGAAGGTAAGTTTGTAAAAATTTAGATCTTAATAAGGGCACCTGAGAATAAATAAATAGGCCAAGGGCTCACATATTTCACTTAACAATGGTAATGAATGAGAAGGGACACACTTCCCTCTCTGCTCAGTTAATTTAGTCCTGTTGGCTCTCTCTTGTGAGAGGCTCTTAGGAGGGCTATTGCCAAATATTTGCAGTAGACAGCCAACCAATTACCATCTTCAGAGGGCTTCTCAAAACACTCCATTGGCAAATGCCCAGACATATTGAGGGGTAAAGTATTCCACCAATATTTACATACTTCTATACCCATCAATTTCACACTCCAAGTCAGATATCACTTTTTTGATTTACATAAAAGACGATCGTGTTCTTATTTTTTGCATATTTAGTATGTATAAAAGGGTTTGGAAAATTTTCTGATCCATCTCCCAGTTCTTGTCATCAGTAAATAAAATACACACTTGGCCAAAATTAGATCACTTGTTCTAGGAAGGAATGAAGCTATTTGTATATATTTTTCTTACTAGATTTCTCCAAATATGATAAAAGTAACAGCTGATACATTCAGTTAATGGTTTGCATTGTAGTTTAATTTCCATTCTCCTTCCTGTCATCAGACCAGTGGGCAATATACAATTGTGTATTAAGTCTACTAATTTTTCCTTTTTTATGAAACTTTAAATTTCTTTCAATACAACTATTTTATTTAGTATAATATTATGTAAAGTGGCCTTATAACAATTACTATTTCCCAAATTAAAAATTATTTTATGGTCCTTATGAAATGTAACATCATAAAATAGAATGCAGTGATAACATTTATGTTGGAGCCCCATAAATTAAAACTCAAAACTAAAACACATTGAGAATTAACATGGAAGTAACAGAATATGAAACATGAGCAATTCATTTGTTGGTTTTTTCCCCCCAATAAATATTTATATCCTCTGTGAAAGAGTTCTTGGGAGTTTTCATGCCGTGGATTTGAACCCTTTTTTCCCTTACAGTTTTATAATATATTGAAGATGACAGTTTTAAAACTGAACAAGCAGTACAGAAATGAAGACATAATACTTCACTGGAACTTTCCTGAGAACAATTATTTTTGTTTACATGTATATCAATAATTCAATGGAAAGTTACCATAGTCACAGTAAATTTTATCTATAGTAAAACCTGAATTGTTAATTTTAATATTTTTCATCTTTTATTTTGTATTTTCTGTTGCTTATTTTATAGCACTTTAAAATAGTTAAATACTGATTTGTCAGATAGTCACTTGATGTTAATGCATATACTGTAGTGCTGCATCTTGGAAAAATATTCATTTTGTATTAGATAACACTTCTTATGTAATATGAAAGCATGGTGAATTCCTAGAATTATGAAAATCTTGTAACCCAAGAGTTGATGTGCTGTTGTTTGAATCCTCTAGCAATGACATAATTTAACATTCATATCTCTTAATATTTCAAGTAATCATTGCTGATTGCTGTGCATTTTGAAAGCATGCCAAATAGCACCCATTGGTGGTGATTCATTGTCCCTTTCTCCGCACACAGATGGTTGCACACATTTGCACACATAGCATCGCAACAAGGTAAACAGGACTGGCCAATGTTTACAAGGACCTCAAGAGCAGGAAACAATTTCCTAGATTGAACTGCCAGTTTTAGGCTTTCTAGTGCTGATTATGTATTTAGTTACTTGTTTAATTATTTTCCTTTCTGGACTGGTATATTTAAACACAGGATCTAATTACAGATTATATACAATTGCTATCAATTTTATTTCTCTCTCTTCCTGGGGCAAGACTGGGGTTTTCTATTTTTGTTTAGAAAGAAGATAGAGTAAGCTGTAAATGCAAACACAGAACACATACCATGATTCAATTTTGCCTTGTAACTGTATTTGCTACCTTTTTCTTTGCAAAGTCCCCCAGAAAAAATAGAGATAATATACTTGATATTAAGTACAGCAACAATTCCTTGTAGACGTTATATTGATTAGAGCACTACTGTTTATATAGCAGGGCTACTGAATCACAGTAGCCTTTGCAATGGAAACTCTCCAGTTAACATACAGAACAAAACACTGGAATTGCAGAAGATCAAATTATTTCTCTTCCTCCAAAATGTGTTTAAGGACACTGTCTTTACAATACAGCTGACGGTGCACTCCAAACTGACATAATTTTTACATGTGAGCTACATGTATTTACAGAGGAAGTCTTTGCACAGCTGTTTTTCATTTGCCCTCTTGGCATTTTAATATCTGTATGGTTCAAGCAGATTTTGTGTTTTTAAATCACTGCTGGAAACCTATCAGAATAAACTGCTTACAAAGCCATATACCTACTTGCAGAAGAAAGACTGAAAAAGGCCTGTCTGGAGTCTGTATTTGCAAAGTGATTTAGTGTATCAAAGCAGAGGAGGACACAAGCTTCTTGATGGCTGTTTTTATGTCATTTCTCTTATATTTCCTCTTATGTTTGGTTCCTTCTCAGGTGTATGCTTCTGGTACTGCTGGATCCCTTCTGTTCACACATGCAGGAAAAAAAAAAATCCTATTACTTGTTCTATGCGGTTAGAAAAACATTGTGGGGGAAAAAAACCTTCTAGGTTTTATGTATCTTCACAGAGAATTTCCCCATTGCTTAATCAAGTCCTCCAGGGCTATTGCAATACAAGCAATAGACAATAATAATCAAGGCATTGTAGTACTGTGGGGTGTTGAGCACCCTTAACTTTCACTAGAAACTTGTTGAATATGACAGGATTAAGGCCTAAAGCTTTAAAAAGCTCCTGGTACCATTCAGTTGCTCAGACAGGGATTAAAACTACTGCAGGCAGTACCAAAGTGGTAAATATTGACTCAGCAGTAAATAAAATCAGTCCATTGAGGTGCAGTGTACAACATGGTGCAAGAAGAGTCACGAGAAAGCAATATCGCTCTTGGGCAGATTAAACAGTGTACACCACAAACGCACATGCTGTTTCAGGAAAATCATAGTGTTCATAAAACACAGTGACATTTTACACTCTTAACAATCTTTAAACATGGAAATTGCATGTGCTCTTTTTTTCTTATTTTGGTAAAAAATTATTTTCTTTAGTTGCAAAACAGGTTAAGTTTGGTACTAATGAAGAATCCACGACCCTTTAATATGTTTTAAAATGTGCATGTGTAAATTTTAGCTCCTATCCACAACTATGTTAAAAAATCTTACCATTTTTATAAAATGGAGGATGTTTCAATACCATTCTCTCCTATAAAAACATAAACACTTTATTACCCTATAGAAAAATAGACGACATACAGGTGATCAAGTGATGAGAAAGACAGCAATTTTAATAGCTTTTTCCAAGCCTTGTTAAGTGTGTGGTTTGTTCCACACAAAATCAGTAACTGCAACGCCATTTCCTACTCAGCATATAGCAGTCAATAGAGAATCTACCAGCAGACTGAAACATGTCATTTTTCTCAGTACCTTTGTTAAATTTTCTGTTTCTACAGCATTATGAATATGGTATTGAATGTTGGAAAGAATGCACATTAACACACAGATGAACACTCCTTCATTTGGTTCCTCTTCCTTTCTCTTTCCTACTTGTGGAACAAAAACAATACAAAAAAGGTAATATTAATCTTATGAATGCAACTATGCCTGACAGCTCAGACATCCTACATTTGTGCATATGAATGTGAACTTGTTAATGAAATGTAGCAACCAGAAAAAGACACAACTTGTGAGCTGCATACTATGAAAACTGCTGGCAAAAGAACAAAATACGGGACTACCTCACAAAGTGGCTGCGAGATAAGAAGGGGTGCATGCATTTGAGGATAAAATTGTTAGTTCCACTGCAACTGAAAGGAAAAATGGGCTTTTGTGTTTTGTGTTTTTCTTTCCCAATACTTGCATGGCCATCTGCTTAAGCCTGTGTAAAGGTATAAGGAATAGCCAATCTTCCATCAATAGCTCAATCATCCTCCTGCAAGGTTAAAACCTAACCATTAAGAACCTTAAAGAGGTAACAGGTTGAAATAATAGCATAAGATCACTTCCTTTTATTTTTTCTTTTTTTTTTCAGGCTAGCCCTTGAGCATCCCATTTTAAAGGACTAAATATTTGTGTCTGTATGCAATAGATTTGTGGACATATGCTGATACTGAATTTGGAAACATACATATCCAAGCACTTGATATAAACATGAAAGGGAAGGAAAGGGATTGCATTATACCTCAGGTAAGTTTTTTAGGGACTCATATAAAGGATGCCACCCTTTTAAGCATTATATGGAAACCATATGCCGTGTGAAATGCCACAGAGGGTTTAAAACTTATAAAAGAATATTCTTTCTTGGAATAGACTGGCAGTAAGACAATTCATTATGTGTAGTCTACATGTTTATTTACATATAACTTAACATTTCACAGAAAACAAAAAAAAAAAAAGCATTTGTTATACTCAACCTGAAATTTGCAGTATATAAATAAGGAATAGACTTACTCAATAATTTAGAATTTACATTAAAAGGACCAATACATTCTGGTAGATAATACTGCACAATGACTATTTCAACAGCTGTTCATGTGAATTTCAAGAGATTATATAATCAGCAGTGTGATCAGAGTTCAGTGCCAGCAGGTGAGCTGTCAGCAGAACTTCTCCAAGGCCAGATGAAGCCTCCCAGGCCTATGCAAAGAACTAACCAGCTAAATGGCATCTTTGTATGGGTGGAGAAAGCCCGGCTCAGTAATTTCCAGGATGCTGACTATTGCACTGTGGCACAGAAAGTACCTTGTGCACATGAGGCTGATGACATATGAAAATGGACTGATGCATCTGGAAATCGCCACTGTTTACCGTTTGCAGTAGGACAGGACTTCTACGTGCCAAACAAGATCACTCCCAGCCATGCACTGTGGAGTCCACCAGTGGATATTCTGTGCAACAGCTCCATGCCAGAGCAGCTCTCCTGGCTCTCCCAGCCCTGCTGTGGTGCAGATTCGTGTCCTGGCAGCAGCCTGCGGGAAGGTGATGGGGGGATACACCAAGGCCCACCACCACTCTCACTCAAGAGATAAAGTCCAGCTCAGCATCCTCAGCTGTTAGGGATCACAGAATATTTTATAAATACATGGAGAAGGAGTGGACAGTTAACGTATTATCCAGCAACCCTTTCATGATTTTCTTCAAAAGTAGCTTTAATCTCAGTTATGTAAAATGAATGTAAAACTTGAAGTCAATGGAAATTTTAAAGCCTGTTAATAGTTAGCTGTTAATTTGCAAGCCTGAAGGATGTAATAATGGTTGGGTTTTACCTTAGAATCAATTACTTATGATACTCTCAGCTGGAACCAAAGTATCATCAAAAGCCAAATAAAACCTGAATAAATGAAAACCTTTTCACCAATATCTTGTAAAAAAAAGGATACCAGTCAGTGTATATCTCCCTCACCAAGAAAAAGGTTTTATCAGATCACTGAAGTGAAAGACAATGTAGTGTACTGCACAGGAGATCTGACAGCAACATTAGCTGTTACAAAATGTCTTTCACCAAATGAAAACAGTACCAAAAAAAAAAAGACAAAAAAAAAAAGAAAAACAAATATCACTCTAACCTTCAGGCTACAAATACAAAACTCAGGGTACTGAAGACATGAATAAAGCAAGCTTTTTGAAATGAAAGGTTTGCAAAGTGGTCATCTGTTTAGAATTTCACTGCTAAATGCCAATATTTACGTATTCATGCATTTCATTCTCCCAAGATGCTATGGTGTGTTTTGACTCTTTATACTGTTAAAAGTCACAAAAGCTCAAGAGGAGAATCAAGTAGTTCTTCAAGTGATTCCCAATGTGATCACAAAGGGAGAACAGATCTTGAGGAGATCAGTACGGGATTTTCAATATTAACCTCACTAAGGTCCAGCTTTTGCCTTTGTGTATTAACGAACCAAAGAAACCCTGTAGAAAGATCAAGGGCAACAAAGACAAGGTCAAACAGTATACGAGGTAGGACACTTATTCCCAAATGCAGTGCATTGTTTTTTTAACACAAAAGGTAAAATATAGATATAAAAGAAGTATCTTACCTTCCTGTAGCAAATTACTAAGTTACAAAGGAAAAATACAACATTTCCTAGTACCATAGACAAACTCTAAACATGCCACTTTAAAACGCCAGCTTCTTTCAAAGCTGCCTGTATATCATTGACATAAGTGACCTCATGGCTGTTAATGAGTGACTCATGGATGTTTCTTGTACAGAAAGAACACAAAGTATGTAATTGTAATTCTGCAAGTGAAATAATTTACATAGCTATATCAATTTTGTACTGCATTACATTGAATAATATTGTTGATATGGATTTGCTGTGCAGATGTGCAATTTTGAATTGAGAAGAGACTTGTGGGAATATGATTTAAAATTCTCATTTAACTTTCCTTGGATACTGTCAGGAAAATATATGCAGGATTTACTAATGGAAAGTGTGTATACATATACTTGGTATTGCTTTATGGAGCATTTAAGGGCCTCATTGCTATTGAAAAAGCAATACTTTCCTCACTAATCAAAAAGCAGTAAATTGTTCAATTCCAAACCCTTTTGTGAATGCACAAATGCTACAGTTCTGTCAGACTTTCAGAACAGCCACAGCTACTGTATGTTAAAATATTGGGAAATTAGAGTCTTTCCTATCTGACTTTCTTAGTCTTCTGATACTGCTACTATTTTGTATAGTACCCCTTTAAAGAAACCAAAGTCAAGGCCTGAGTGAACATACCAATTAGCAATTGTGAATGACCGGAGTGATCAGCTTGTGAGAAGAACTGCAGTTCCAGAAAGACTCAAATAAAGAAAATTTACTGAGGTTAGGGGGAAAAACAATGAAAACGAGTTTATGATGGTACTTTATAATCATAACAGTATAAATACACTTTTAATTGTATTGAATAATTTTAAAGCTTTTTTTTAAAAATATCAGCGTCCTACAGTGCATTCACTTTGGTATTATAATAAGATATACAGTACATAATTTGTTTGCAGCTCAAAAAATTCAGAGATGTTGCAGAATTGAGAAGAGGCATCAATCAAACTGCAGGACATGTGGCTAGTGGCTGTCCTTGCCATTCCCCAGACTGAGAAGTGGAAGAGGCACAGCAGCAGGGCCAGGGATAAGCAGTGAGGTGAGATGTGAAAGCTCCTGTGCTACTGTGCACTGCTGACAGCAAATATGGGAGGGGGAAGGCATTGCCCCATTCCTGTGGGGATGGGAGACAGGATATGGATTTATACACCTGATGGGTCATTACATAGGCTCTCACTCTAGCCACAGAAAGAACACAAGTTAATGACCTTTCTTTTATGAAGTAAGCCAAACACACTAATCCGAGTAGTCACAAAGGTCAAACCCACTTAGAAAGGAAATGAGAACTTCTGTATTTTCTTAGCATATCAGCATGTTAGGGTGTTCCAGTTATAAATGTCATACTGTGTTCCAAATAGATATAGATTAAAAGGCAGTAGTCAACTGCAGAGAAAACTCATTATTTTTGTTGGTGTCCTGAGTTTCCCCTCCTTCCTGAATTCTTCACCCTCCTCAAACAAGGATCTGGGATTGCTGCCTACTGTTAGCCGGCACTTTCTTTTGTTATATTGCAAATCCTACGTGCTTTACATCTGTTGATTGTATCAGGCTTGAGGAACCAATATACATCTGTAGCACCTCTGACCTCTGCTTTTCGGTGTACTCTAGATCAGTCCTTGTAGGAAGAAGTCACAGATAGCTGCAAAGTTGGAGCAGTTCACAGTGTGAGCCCAGAAGTAGCTGGTTGGGCTTCAAATTGCAAATAAGGGCCTCTTACTGTTCTCAGTCATAATTCACTTTCTTACCTAGAACCAATGAACAAGAGTTTTTGTTATCTTAAAAATTCACTAAGGTTGATTTTTGAGATTCTGCAGCTGGCAGAAGAATAAGATAATTTAGCAGTGATCAGCAATCCCAGCAAGAGTAAGATCACTATTCATTGATAGGATAATTTGAAAAGCTTTTTGATCTTTTGCCAAGCAAAAGTGATTACAGTTATAGGAGTTTATAACTTTATTTGGAGACACATCTCTATACACAGAGTGCTAAACCTGATGGATTGGCTCTCAGGTCGGGAGACTTTAAAAGTAAGAGAAATCTCTCTTTGATATGCATGAATTATCAGCAGCAAATTGTGTTACGGTGACAAGCTTGTCAATCTGCTTTTCAAAGGACATGAGGCTTATATTTACTAAAATGATGTGTAAGACATCATGCCCCAAAGCATATGAGATTGACCTTGCTTATGCAAACACTGGAAAAGTAAGTATTGCCATCTACAGATACATAGCATCACCTTATCACGATCCTGGGATGTGGAACATGAAGTTATGCCTAATAGTGTGAAATTACTTTAATTTTGCTTTATTTCTTGGAAGAGCTTGCTAGGCAGAAAGAAGCTCTAATATTTGATAAAAGGATAATGTAATAATGAAAATAGATGTGGGACCTGTAGTTCACAAGAGAAAAAAGTTCCTAAGAGAAATCGATGGAAGACCAAAATCTAGTTACAACAGAAAGAATTATACAGCAGTTTCAGTGTAGCAGAGAGAATGGCCACGCTGCCTCACACCCGGGAGACACCTCAGCTTTCAGTACATTTGGTGGTGAAGAGCTGCTGAAATGGTGAGGTGCCCTGGTGGGACAGGTCCGAAGAGTCTCCCACCCTCTGGTCAACACTACCTGCTGAGCTCGGGCCTGACTTGACCTTGCCTGGACTCGTCGGGCGAGACCGGCCTGCACTAACCCCGCTCATGAGCTGCAGTGCCCATCCCAGACGGCTCCCATTTTCCCTCATTTTATGAGGACGGTGAAAAGCCCTGTTGCCTACAGGCAACCCGATATCCAAGCAAAGACGTCTTGTTTCCCAAGCCTCGGGGACCCAAGCCTCCCGTTAGCACGTGCTTCCTCTTGTCACTGCCCTGTGGGAGGGCTGTCGCTGAGCCCCTGCCCGTACGAAAGGGGCTGGCAGGGGATACGCTCGGGGTCACAGCCGTCGGCCCCGGCAGGCGGGAGGCGCAGCGGCTCGGCAGGTTTCGAGTCCGCTCCGTCACTCACCGCCCGGCTCCGGCGTTTTCCAGCGTTATTTTGACAGGAAAGTCAGGTTATTTTTAACAGGAAAGTCGAGTTCCCCGAAGCGCGGATAGAGCCCTCAACCCGCCCCCCGGGACGGCGGCCGGGCCGGGCATGCGCGGGGCCCGCTCCGCCCCCGGGAAGCGCCGCCTCCGCCGCC